>LGAG01000208.1:490926-502088 GCA_001278395.1 Lerema accius
ACACAGCTGCTGTTGTCATTTCTCGCATTTAAACCTAATAATAGTCATTGGTCATGTGGCAAAATGTCGTTGTAATCGAACAACATAATTTCATTAGCTATAAGGGTAAATTACATCAGGATAGGTATTAAACTAAACGATAAAATGAATGAATGATAAGCCACTCAGATTCAATTTATTTCTTATTCAGCAGGATGCACTACTAACAGAAACGTGAAGACTTAAAAACAGATGAAGCCTTTTAGACTCTTGAAGAACTCTTAAAATAGCTACTCCGACTATGTTGTTTTACTGAAGTATGAAAGTGTTATTTCTTTGAAATATGAAACATTTACAAAAAGACTCAGCCCACTCAAGGAAAACTAATATTGAAACCAAAACCACCTAAATGCTTTTTAATATACGCTTACATTTTGCCACATAATTTCCAGACTTTATTACCTATATTAAGACCAGAAAAGCCTTTCAGTTAATAACTATGCGCAAAAGTAATTTAGGTTTCGTTCGCTACGTCACATTTTTGTGGACAAGGCCGCGTGCCTCTTAGGTCAATGTTATGTGGCGCATCAACTTTATATTCAACTCCGCTTGTTTTTCACCTGTGGTTATGTTCTCGCTGGTTTGTATTTGATTTATTAAGGTTAACTTTGTACCTTCATTCTGACTTCACTTCGAATTTTTACTTATCTATACTTCTATACTAATAATAGGTATAAAGCTGAAGAGTTTAAACGCGCTAATCTCAGGAAGTACTAGACCGATTTGATACATTTTTTAGTGTGAGCTAGTCAATTATCGAGGAAGGCTATATAACATTATGGTAAGATGAATAGAAGAGGAGCAGCAATAAAAAATATTGCGAAAACGGCAAAATTACGCGGGCGTACGAAATAAAGTTACTTCTGAAAATGTTTCTGTAGACGCTTCATCATTTATTTGTACCGTACTTCATCTTTACGAGTATACTTAAGAATTGATTATGAACTAAGTCTGGTAGGTAATAAAAAGTATCTATTTCATTAAATTAGGTAGTTAAAAAGGACCTATTTAATTCAATTACATAATGATATAGGTCTGTATGTATACAGATACATTCCTTGCTCTGTGGATATAGGTAATATTGTTGCGTTGTCGCAAGAAGTTATTGCATTTTCTTTGTACACAAAAACCAACTACATTTTATTGGTTTCTTTTCTAATTGGCTTTATACATTTGTAACTGGCTTCTGATATGAATTAGTCTGTTATTTCTCCAAAGTTCAATAACTTTGCGATTTCTGTACAATGACTCACCCCCGACTTTAGTATTTAGTATTGAATTTCATTAAAAGTTTCCATTTCGGAACTGAAGACATAGAAAAACAAATTTAATCAAATAGCAACGTGATACTTCATAACAAACTGTGTTGAACTTAAAAAGGAATCTACTCGTATAACTTCATCAAGGGTTGCTATCGTTAGATAACTATCGTTGAACCATGTTGTTGACTGAACCGTTCGCCGATCCAGTCACTAAAAAGATTTGCACTTGCGTCCATATAAGAAGGTTGTAACAATTATTTTTTTAATTTCATTAACACAATAACAATCACGAGAAGTACAGTACCTAATTAAAAATGACGCATAATTATACGTCTCGTTTAAAGTCGTCCAACCATTCTGACTGTTCTTGTATTTTCAAACATTCATCCGTAAGCGTAATAAAAATACATAACGGAACGCAATCGATTCATGCATAATATTACATTTCACTGTTATGATAATAATGTTTGATATAATTAAATTTACTGGCAACTTATGATTTAAAGTTGTAGACAAGTTGCTATTTAAAAGATTAATAAAAAAATATAGCCGGCCGAATTAGAACTTACTCCTTTTTTGAAGTCGGTTAAAATCAAAAAACACTTTCAAAACTAAGTATAATTGTCTTAACTCTGTAGGTAGAACATTTGAATAAATAAAAATATGAAAATTCGGTTTTTCACATGACCCCAAAATGTCTCGATGGCTATTTAGTTTGTAACTTTGTTTACAATTGTTTACTTGAACAGAAATCTATTTAAAGGACAAATTAAGAGATTTTTCAATGTTAAAACTAAGTTAAAGCGGCAATATTACATAGCTATACCTAGTTTCACTTCGAAACACGACTACTTGATTAGGCTCCTTTGTGGCGTGCGTTTGCGTCGGTCGATCGCAGGAAATAGCCCATTACATGCGAATGGAGGTAAACGGATGTTGGCAATACTTAGACAACTTCTAAGGGACTCTGATTCAATATATTTATTCTTGAAATTTGCTTAATATACACCACTGACGGTAGGAGAAAGTATCAAGTTTTTAAACGTTATTTACTGCGATGTAATCATATATTAATATCTTCAAACTTGAATTATTTTACGTATTATTATTATATTACAAAATCTGTTTATGTACCAAAATGAAACAGGAAAACAAGCTGTTACTATGTAGGGTAGATAATCATCTAAATTTCCGATGAGTAAAGAACTTCCTGTTTACGTATAATGATGAGTTTGGAAACAATTACTGATATTTTTGATGGTATCTAAGGTTTTTGAACGTCCATAAATAGAGGACATACTCATTGTAATATTATTTATTTGTTATTCGACTTTTGACAAACAGAAATGTAATAAAAATCACCTCTCATTACGTTTCCATTATAAGTATTACTTGCGCCAAGTTGATTAGGGGTATAAAGTAGCATTTATGGTATATAAAAACTTAGCTTTTATTACCACATAAAATTTAACGTCAACACAAAAAGTTTTAGTGCTTCTGTAGGTAGGTACTATAAGGTAAAGCCTTTCAAATGGTGCAGTTAAAAGCGGTAGTCGACGGAAGACTATAAGATATCCGACGTGTGTACATGTAAAGTAAACACATAAAATGCATAGCATGTTATCTGAAAATTGGACTTTGTCGAAAACTATCAATTTTGTGAGACCTATCGTCGGCATTACGATATTTTTGGATACATCTCGTATTACATGAAAAACTAAAATAATTTATACAGGTGCAAAAGGAGTACAAAGTAAAAAACTAATTATTTATACGACATTTGTAAAAACCAACGCCTTTGTCTTGGTTTCCAACAAAAATGTTGACATATTATTATATACCTGTATAATGTAGTTTCACTTATCTTTCATTAGATATCTGAGATCTATATTCGTATAAACTACATGTGGTCTTAGATCATTCAACCATTAAACACCCTAATGTGTAGCACTACTCGTATAACATTATTATTATCTGTTTGCTAATAAATCATTCGTAAATCATTAAGAACAAACAATCGACGCGTCATCACCATTTACCCCTCGCATCCACGATCCGTAACCCGTACTAAACGACCATGCTAAAGCTTACTAATTTTCGCAGTAAAATGAAGCACTTCCTGCACCGTTGCGACCGCGCCATGATCTATATATTCATCGCAAGTTCCTACTTCCCGTGGCTGACGGTGGGCACGCTGTCGTGTTGGATGCTTCGAGAGCTGCGCTGGGCCATCTGGCTGCTCGCGGTGCTGGGCATCACCTACCAGCAGATCTTCCACGAGCGGTACAAGATGCTCGAGCTTCTCCTGTACCTCGTCATGGGGTTGGGGCCCGCGGCGATCATTGTCACGTCTAATGTACGTCCCTGTTTGTTTGCACGCTTTGCTTTGACGCTTACGCTGTTTGCTGTGTTCATGCTTTACCTGGTTCAGGAGCAATGTATGTTGTAGAGAATTGTTGTCTAGATAAAACGATGTTCTAAACTCTCGTAGTTCTGCTCCAAAACTACATTGCTATGAAACCAGCGCTTTATGTTCTTGCAAGTAGTTTATAAGGTACATTTGGCATGGTTTTGAATTTTCTTAAGATAGCTTCGATCGTCAAATATCTCAGTAATGAAATGCTGTGTTATCATTTGACCGTGAAATTTATTTCAATGTAAGTTATTAGTTGGTTTAGTGAAGGCATGGCTAGATACACATTTTGTTCAAAAACAGAATTTTATGATTATGTTAGTATCTGTCATATTATGTGACCCTGGCGCCTATTTGTTCAAACTTTAAAAAATTAAATTTAAACATAATTCGCACTAAATACAGACCTTTCGAACTGAATATCGCGCAAAACACATAGGAGGAATAAAGCTGACTGGATGAAAGGTATACGATGTAGCAAATGACACCAAGGAAAAAGTGTAGAAGGAAGAAATGACGTCACTAAATACCAGCTGACTCGTTTAAAATAACACATCTAGTAGATGCTATATAGTAAAATCACGCATAATTTTGTCATGATACAACAGAAAGGTTAGAAAGGTCATGCCATGAGTTGATAGAGTGCCCTAAATACACGTCTTGACGCTACACGTTACTCTAGCTGCTTATATGTCGGTTTTTATGTTTTTTATGTTGTACACGCATGTGTATGCTTCTGTGATGTTTTACTCTTATTTGTCCCTACGCTTTTTGGTAACTTAAGACTTACAAAAGTTACACTACCGTGATTTACCTTCTATTTTAGAATTTGGGTTTTATAGATTTGCGTAAATCATAAATTATGGTCATAAATGAATGAATGTGTCTCATTGTAATATACTCAAAACATTTTCCTCGTGAATAATTATAGTGTAGTCATGGTTACTTGCATCTATCCCCGGTCAACACGTCGAACGCACAAACTTATAAAAGCTCCTAATATTCCTTCTGGTTTTGTTTTGGTCCTTCTATCATTCTGATACTGTCTTCAGACGTATCTACAAGATCCGATGCGTCCATGTGAAATTCAGAAATATTCATACATGTTCAAAATTAAATAATACCAGTATAGTCTCTCTCTTTGTCTTTACACATATAAAGGAAGAACTACATCGATAACGACGAACAACAAATTCGACACTATAGTACCTATTTAATCCCATGCTTAATCAGCTTTATTGCACAGTCGTGCCACTGATCGAAGTAATTTACCTCATGCTAAGAGGCTTTCGATTCCCTGTACAGACCAGTCGATAGCTAACATTCGATCCAATCTATTAAACATTCAAAGCATATTTTAAAGAAGATCGTTTATAAGCGCCAGCAGGGAATCGATATAAGCTTGCTTTTGGGAGTTAGTATAATAAACAGTGTGCAGAGTCATCTATTTTAGATAAACGAATCGTTGTTTAATAAATTTGTCTACGTCTTTTCGGCGAAGGCTCCCAAGTCAACTTTTATTTAGGATTAGTTGAAACTTTTGGTTTAAAAAAGAAATTATGATCGCTTCACATTCCATTTCCATATTGAGCAATGTTGTCGATTCAAACAAATAGTTTATTCTGACCTCATTATCTACTGACCTCTTACCTGGCATACCTGTAAAATCCGAACCACTACCATGCGAGGCATGATTTATTCAAATAGCTATTTCGCTTCAGTTACCGGTTTGAATTTTACATTGGAACTATTTTCGTTATTAGCGAGCAAGCTTTCAAAGCTCTTGGGTATAGTTTCCAGTCTAGATTGGAAGCAATTTAGTATAAATTTGTAATAGGGAGCTTGTTTGTGATTACCGACCAACGATCTATTTACTGAAGTTAATAAACAATGTTAAATTGTTTGAGAATTTCCATTCAGTTTGAAAACGTGCTTAGTTTCATAGATGTCCAACACGTTTTACTGGAATTTTATAACTACCTTCTTCTGAGTTATTTGTATCTTCTCGCCACAGAATTAGTATGAATTTCATCATCAGCTTTGCTATCTTCACCACTTGCATAAAAAAAAAGACATTTTTGAACTTAATGAACCTCAAATGTTTACGTAATTTTAATTCTAGTAAGACATCTTTTGTTTTGACTCTTAGTAATGAAAAGTAGTTAGAAATGCTGTACACTCTCATGTTACTCGTGGCTTGTCATGAAAATATTCCACGTACATCACAGACACCCACGACTTCTCGACCTGACAACAAACTTTCATCTATTATAGAAAACTATGTGTTGTCTGCTACTGAATACATGTTTTGAACGTATTTTTACAAAATTGTGGAGACTTATTTCAGGTTGAGTTTCAAATATCAAATCTTTTTTTTAGGGTGGATTTTTTCATCCGTCGTTAAGGCCAACAGTGTTTAATGGGACAAAAACTTATTAAAACCCATTACGTCATTGATAAGCACGATCAGATTAGCATTAAACATAATTGATATCTATTATGTAATTTCTGAAACTATTAAAATTACTTCACTGGCCTTCATTCTATTGAATTGATAACGTTGAGCTCGGTTCAATGACATTTATTACAATCAGCTGTTCATAAATATTATGTAAATCAATTTCATCCTCGATTTACTAGTTTTTCATACAACCGTCCTTCGTGATGCATGTAGCGTTGAGCAGCTTACGAAGTTCTGGCACTAGATATTGCATGCTAAAAATTCTGTTTCACCCAGTCTGATCCTGATGGTATTCGTGTCTGGTTGTTAACTAATTAGTAATTATTTCTTTCTTTGAAAATACTAATCAGTAAAATTAGAGCGCTGTCCAATTCTCCAGCTAAATGAATTATATTACCAAGAATGTTAATTTCAGGAGTGTTTTATATCGTACAAATGTGTTCATTTTTAAAGCGTATGCAAGTAATTGCCCCCATAACGTAGCGCATAATCGGGCTATCATTCCGCTATCTAATAAATGACATATTAGCTAATGTATGGTCGTATCTGTTCCACTTTGGTGATCAACGATGTCATCCTAATGTAATTGGATGATAATCCCTAGGCTCTCGAGCTTTGTATTAAGTATTCATGAAATCTTAATTTCATATCTATAAACGATATTATTGCATATGGATCTATTGATATCTTAATGAACTGAATGTCCTAGAGTTAGATATAATGGTGGCAAGACCGGACTAAGAAAAGTTAATTATAACTTAACTATAATAACAAGGTTGAAAAAATGAGACCTAAAATATTTTGTAAAGAAAATCCATATTTTTTCGTTTACCGCAATCCCGCGTCCTCAATTAGAGAAAACAGCGAAACCTAAAAAGAGAAAATGGCACTTAAATCGGGCATTTTCTCCTAAAGAATCGACGTAGAGCTTTTAAGGGTACGTGTTCCGCCGATTCTTAAATAATTGAACATTCTGAAAACGGAATTTTGGCGCGAAGAAATCCGTTGTATAAGTAATTAGTTATATGTTCTTTCGACCTCTACAAAGATTCGTTAACGAGTCGCAGGTGATTGACATTGTTTGAATTGCGCCCTTGCCGAGCTGATTTATTTCATTTCGTTTATCATTGCCGACAAATGATGAATTGTCACATAATCTTTACATCGAAGGAATCTAGCAATTAGTAAATCCATTGACGTAGTACCTACTGTCCAAGTGGGATGCGCCAGGCAAGCGATCACTCGCTTGGTGACTTTGCAACTATACCTACAAGGAAATATACAACAGCTATTGAAATTCCGAGAGTAAAGTTTAAACGTCAATTATTTACGCAATCGAAATGCACTATTGAATGTTAAACACCTGATTAAACTCTATCCAAGTTAATTAGACTGTACATAGATGTGGAATGAAACATGCATTTATTATTACGAGGCTTCATTAATCCTTTTGTATTCAAGCAAACAACTAGGCCGAGAAAATGAAAATGCGTCCGTACTGTTGTAATTTCAATATTTCTGTTAGTCATTTTCTACTGCGAGAAAAGCAAAGTTTGTTCAGTCGGTAAATTGTTCAAAGGAAATTTTAATCCCCTCAGTCGGCCTTAAGATCTTCGAGATATTTAATTTATACAAAACATTCAAAACCTTTCATGAGAGGGACTAGGTGACTTTTAGAGGAAACTTCTAAGATTTCGTACGTCATACTATGGGTGGTCAGAAAACTGGTTTTGACAGCGACTTCATCCACTCCAGCAAGGCCATTATAAGTTGATTAATTTACTTTATAACACTTCCGTTGAGCGGGCTAAATATTTCAAGAACTATCTGGCCACTTATTTATTCTATGAAAACTTCTTCTATTTTTTTTCACGTATTAGAATCTTTTAAAAATAGCCTGACTCTTTCATGTTGAACCACTCATAGACCGCCATTTTAAATTTTGTAAGCATGATGAGATAATGTATGGAAACGTTTCAAACAATGTTGAAGAACTTGCAACGTGTTTTGGCACCATCACACTGTACTCAAGCTATTCTACTCTAGGGTTGCCTACGAACGCCACGACGTTCATTCTGCCTTAAGTGGAGTGTTCTCACAGCGTTCTATTTCCAGCTTTCACGTTTCGATACGAAGGGTGTAGTTGCCAAGAAGAAAACACTCTTATGAATTCATATTTTCTTCAGAAGTATTTATAAATTCGGAAAGCACTTAAGTTGCACGTGTGCTATTAGCCTTAGGTTATAAAATAACTCAACTACGTATATTTCATAGATAAATTAAGAAATTAGAAAAATCGGCAGAAAAAGGAAAATAAATCTTTACAATTATGGTTAAAAAAAAATAACGGTTCTGTTCTAGAAGCGTCATTAGCTGATAATGCTGATAAGCTTCAAAGTAATCTTTGAATCTTGACATTGTCTCTATTCTTTCGTTACTCCTGAAACACACCGACCCATAGATTTAGTACCACCCCCATAACCAAAACTATGCCATATAATTTACAAGACACTTTTCTAATATACAAAGTATATTTTCGTATCAAGATCAATCAATCACTGTCATAATTTTCCTGGATATACGTTACATAATGTCTTTATATCATAAAGGCATAATGTCTGTCTAAAGTAAAGTATAAAATACCTTTGGGGTGCTGCGTAAGATTAGACTAGTGGAATATCTCTGCCTTGAAAAGCTAATCATTTACAGCCCCATAAGGTAATATTTATTTGCAGTCCGCTCGTAGAATGTTTTAAACAAAGTGTGGAATAATGTATTTTGTGTACAAAACATGTAATTACTTTGGATTTGAAATAGGAAGATCATCAGTCTTGTTTGTCAGTTATTACTTATTAGATATGTCAAACTTCCCTCAGTTATTAATAATCACACCTACAATATCCCTCACTCAATAAGATTAGATTAACAGGTATAATGCGTACAAACGGTCCTTTAAGCTTGGATTTCGCATGATATAGGCTGGTATCGCATCGTTGATTTGTTTAATTTGATTTCGCTCGTTACTCAGTCGTTAAAAAATAGTTCTGACATAAATTCGTGTCCACGGCCTTGGATAAATCTGGTTAATTTAAACTTACGATTAAACTTCGAGTTGCTGTCGAGAATTGTGTAACAGTTGTTTATAAACACACTCGTTAAAGTCGTAAAGCTAGCACTAAGTTTAATGTTACCGGGTTTTTATATTTATATCGCCGAGCTAGTTATTTATACTCCTGTCATTTCAGGAGTTATATTTAAACCGCCCACACACGTTGAACTGCCCACCTGTGTTATCACGTGTTTAATTCGCAAAGACAATTTAAATAGCAAGTTATTTCTATCTCATTAAATGTGAATGAATAGAGATTTTGCGATATTCATAACTTTATAAAGGTGAGAGATGTATGTAGAAACATTTTGATAGGAAACTTTAGAAAAGGAATGTTATTTGAAGTTACGAGAATTCACGTGAATACGAACGCAATTTAAAACTCCACACGGTGCAGTGACGCCATTCACGGGAACATATAACAATGCTTTATGTTTGACTATGTTTATACAACGCAAACGTAGGAAGTAAAATGAAATGTTTGTTTTTGAAATGTTAAGCTTTACGTTTCTGTAATAAAAATGCAAAATTTTGTAATAGTTTTTTGAGTTAGAAGTGTGTTGTTTTAAAATGCTTTCTTGTTGAGTCTTGACATGCGTATTATTACTTAACAAAATTTTAGTTTTAAATCAGAATTAATAAATTTTTGTTCGTTTTTACTTTCGTGGCAGTACGATTGTTTTTCGAAATTAATAAGGTAGATAGCCGATTATCTCAATATCGATCAACCGAACAACCGCTTATTCGAACTCACGACTCTTAAAATTTTAAAGAAAAAGTCTTAAATTTTTGTCAGTATTGTACTCAGAATATGCTTCGCTGCAAAGACTGCACTTTTTTGTTTAATTCCTACTTGGCATTAAAGATATACATAATTATGTAAATATAGCTTTCATTCCCCTATGGATAAATATATCAGTCCGATTATCCGAAAATACCGGTTTTCCGAAAACCCATGTGTTTGAATTAGTTCAGATAGATAATCGACGCTCTACGGTATTTAAATTGTAGTAAACAAAAACACATTAACATTGACTGTGCCAGGAGGGTGATTTATATTGCGTAAACAAACGCTTTGACGAATTTGAACAACTGAGGTGTTATTGAATTCGCCTCCATTTATCGACTTACATGGGCTATTATTATCTTTTATACCGGCTCTAACTCCCCAAAACGTTCAGATTTTTTTTCCCATCTATAGTTGTCACAATTTAAGAGGCCCATTTTGGCAGATGTCATTACAGTGACAATAGATATGTAGACAAAAAATCGACACACCGAAGAAACCGATTGTTACAATAAATCGATTCTAAATTGTAAGGGATCTTAATCGCTTCGATAATCAAAATTTAAATAGTGTATCATTGAATTTTATACAGAGAACTACTCATCTCGGTAAATTATGTTATTTATTATTAACTTTATAATAATTTGAAGCACTGCAGAAGTTCAGTAACTGCAGGCGAGGTCAGAAAGTAGAAGGAGGACGGCTAGTGGCAAAAATTCTTGAGCATTTCTGTAGCTCTGGCTCATTATTGTAACGCTTTCAGATGAAGATCCAAGCTTCTCGATTTGATATAAATCGCCAGTACAAAGTTCCGATTTCGGTACCATATCGATTATGATTTGTTTCCTATCTGGTTTCATAGTAGGATTCCTCAGTCAACTTCTAGTGACTTCCGGTTCCGCTTAAAACATTGTAACGATGATTATAATATTTCTGCAGTTTTAAACAATTTACAATATAAATTGATTTTGATAAAAATAAAATGAAATACAACTTAAAAGTAATGTAAATATCCAAAAGTAATTTATTTTTCAGATATAACATTATACGTTTATAGTTCATATACTTTGTTGTTAAAATAGCAGTTTCTT
>LGAG01000208.1:503098-515669 GCA_001278395.1 Lerema accius
AAACAGTATCATCGAAAAAGAAAGAAATAAAATTTTAAAATCCCCCGACTCAGGGAATATAATTATTAAACCAAGAAAATCCGTCGGGGGCTGCTGTTACAAGTCATTTAGGTTATTCGATTGATGAAAATACAGAATTGTTCGGTAACCCTTTTAACCTGTTAACCCTTTTAACAGGGGGTTAATAACCGATACATTTCGATTATTAACCTAACCGAAAAGAACTCTGGTTTGGATTCGTGAATTTGATCCGCAAAATTCAGAGGTAGAAGAGTGACCATTTTGGTGCCCAATTTTTTTTAATTTTCGTATAGTTACCAATAGTTACGATAAAAACCGAAAGCGATAGTTTGTGTCCCTTGGATCATGAAATTGCTGCTATTAATTTATCCACTAATGGTCGCACATCCAATTCCCAACTGCATTCAACGCGATATTGCGTTACTGTTTGCATTAATTACATTAGTCATAGGATTATGAACTCTCATGATATCTACCGAGTAGGTATTTCTATACCACGTATAGTTTGTATCACGTAACAAATAATGTATCTACATGTCTATAGGACTAAAATAGTCTTCACTAACTACACTAAGCGTAGTTAACTTGAGTCTTTACTAACCGTACAATTTCCTTCAGGCAGTATAATTTGATCGGCCGCTATTACCAGCTGATGCCTTAATTGCTCTCAATTACGAGACTTCCGCTTATACAACACGATTAGATCTGTTTAATCAAGCTACGGAGTTCGCAATAACCATTGTTTTGTAGTAAATAAACGTATGTTTTATATTAAAATTGATTATAGAGAAGGGAACTAAAAATAATCAAAAATAACTAACTAACTAGCTGTTGCTGTTGGTGTCAGAACCACACGGCAAAAAAGTGTGTAATATTCCTAAATACTATTAAATAGTGTCATAACCATTTGAAACGAGTTCATTTGCGTAGTTATTGCTTGTACTAAATTTTTTCTATATAAACCTCAAACGTGACCACTGCCCCGTTTGGAGTCATTCACATACAACATGTCATATTGCCGACATCCACCATATTTGGACCAAAACTTTGCTTCAAACACTGTCCATTTGCGGAATATGTATATGAATGCATAACTGGACACTATCTAATAAAGTTATCTGTTTGTTTTCAGCACCAGTTCCCGGCAATGCAAGATCTCAAGATGGGAGGTATGTTGTACCTTATAGGGGTATTCTTCTTCAAGTCCGACGGTCGCATACCATTCGCTCACGCCATCTGGCACGTGTTCGTTGCGCTCGCTGCCTCCGTGCACTACCTGGCGATCCTACGACATCTCTTCCCCGAACTAAAAACTTAATGAAGACTGCCATTCGACCTTCTTAATCTCCAAGAGCTCTCTACGCTATTTTTGTATCTCAACTCTGAATGTGCGAATCGAATAATTCACTCGCAGAATGTCACGTCAATTGAATCTTCGACCGACGTTTGCGGTTCCGGTGAGGACGCTTTCATTCACGAAGGCATTTGTTAACAAAAGGCACTTAAATGGGATGTTTTCAACGTTATCGTAGTATAGGTTCGGTACATGTTATAGCCTAAATTCGATTTTCCTGTGGTCTTAAAAATTCCTTCGTATTATAGTATCTAAACTTGTGAAATTTTAGAACGTATCTTGAACTGCAGGATTTCTTACGCACCCAAATTATCCCAGAGTAGACGTAGGGATGTGCTCTGTAAACGTGTTTTCCTATTTCTAGGTGTTAGTAATGTCGTCACATTTAATACTGAATTTAAAGTTAGATTTTCGTAATTAGCATATTAATATCTGTTTCGGATCCTAACGTTTGATAGTGTCATCGAGTCTTCTCAATATTTTTGTAACTGTTGGTTATTATGCAACTACGTACCTACATATTTGGATTTGCAAAATTTTCCTGTAGGATGTGTTTTTGGGGTAATATTTTCACTTGTACAGATAGAATTTTATTCGGAATTTCTATGTGAAGTCGAGATTCGATCAGATTACATAACATCGCGATTAGCTGTCGGAGGAATGCTTACAACATGACGTTATTAAATTCTTGGATCAATTGATACTGGTCGACGCGGACAGCCTTTGAACAAAACAGATAGTCGCGGATGAAGAAATGTCTGTATATTTTGTAAAATATTGTTGAATCTTATTGAACTATTGTTGTAGTATTTGTAGTCGTATCTCAGAATCTCAAGACCAATCCAACCCTTTTTAGAGAATTTAATGTGTATTGGGGTTTTTAGAAACGTTTTTCTATACTTATATGAATCCAGTTTTTCAGCGAGATCTTTTTATACACCTCATGTGAATTTTTCCTTAGATTAGTTCGTTACTCTATGAATGTGTGTTAGTGGTAGTTTGTGGATTTATGGTGAACTGTTTATAGAACTATATATACTCTAAAGATTCTTCGTTCCATATTTATTTACATATTAATTTATTGCTAAGGCGTTAGATGTATAACATTAGGAATTGCTCAATAGTTCGTGTGCTTTATTCCATCTTCCATTTTTTGTAGTGCGTAATAAAATTCATTACTCCGCGTATTTTAAAAATAGTATTGCAGAATCTAGTTTTCGATATATGGAGAATTAACAGCTCCATTTTTTTTCACTAAAACTTGCATGCCTAGTTCCAGTATTAACAGAACCAATTGCATTTTGGTTGAAGCTACTTTTATTCTGATACAAACGTATGCAGACATCCATTGATATTGTAATTGGATGTTGAAAGAGTTAGTGTCAGAAACACAAGGGGGCATTGTTCAGTGAATGTCGTTGCGATAGTGTGACAATCGGTATTGCTGGAAATGGGACGCGACGACTTGCCTGACATGTACTCGTATGTAGGGCACTTGAATATTTATACACCGGGCTAGGTATTTGTTTTCAAATTAGCTATCTTCATATCACATGTATATTTCAGTGCCATTCCTCTAGCAGACATCTACGTATCATGCTATATTTAAGCAGCTTTCCGAATTTTTGCTGTCAGCATTCTCATTTCTACATAGTTTGTTTTTCTCTTGCGTTGTCCTTAATAAATTTTTCATAGAATATTATTTCCTAGCATCATAAATTCACCCCAAGGTAGTCTGTTGTTATTGTTTTTTTTCTATTATTCTTCATCGCGGTGTACAGTTTGACGTAAAAATAAATGTATATCATGGCAACAGTTATCTGATCCATTGTTAATCTGATAACGATCAGATTAACTCGACAATTTCTAGTCATAAATTTGCTACAATTGATCGCAAATTAGTGATAAGTAAATGGAAATGGTGTATATTGTTTGCATGCGTATGTTATATGAGTTTGTTTTAAGGTATCACGGTTGAGTTTAGTGATTACATCAACCTATCAGGGAGTGGAGGTTGTCACAGGGTAATATTTGATACATTTGAGATGTGCACAAAATTTCATGAACTAAAGTTTTATTTTTTAACCTTGCCACAGTGTAAGCGTCATTATTGCAGCTATGCAAAGTTTGAAAAATTATTCTATTTTCATTAAGTGTATTATAGGAAATTGATACGTTATACCTACCAAATTATTTATTAGGTTACTAATGGGTTACGGAAATATTTATCTCTTAAAAAAATTTTAACGGAATGTGTGCTGTTTTTATTGTATACTGTAGATCTGAATTTTAATGCAATATTGTGTGCGTCACAACTTCCGTTTGTGTTAAACTTACACATAAATACTCCGCTTATTATTATTGAATCTCATTCCGGAAAAGCAACAAATGAAAATTGTATTCGCATTTAAATTTTTGTGTCAATTGTATTAAATTTCTGAGGCTTACAATATTGTCTTAAGTCTTCCAAGGAGTCAGTGGATTTCCAAGAATGCTTATGAATTAGACATTCCTTTTATTGCTGTGGTAGTCCAGTGCAATGCAGAAAAGTCTTCATCCATTATTCAAATTATAAATGACCTATAAGTAGCGTCGGACTGGGCTGGAATAACCTGTGTCTGAAAATGCAGATTCAATGATATTTTTTTTTCTCATTTCTCTGCCTGTATTGAACTTTAACCATTTTAAGTCACTAGCCAAAGGTTAGAGTTAACTATAACCCAAATAACAACTGCTATTCCTACTATGAGGTCAGTCCGACACTACTTTATGTACAATAGCTCAAGATGTTGTATGCAAGTATGTAGATCAATAGTTTTTTCACCAAATGTGTTAAAAATATCCACCTACCTGATTAGGAATTGTGATGTTATTAGAACTATCGATTTGTAGATCTTTTTAAGTTTTGTATAAATTGTATTGCATTATACTCTATCAGGTTTTAATTAGAACCATGGTAATGTATTTATATCCAATAAATTACTTCATATTATTCTTAGATAATTAATGGATTTAGATTATAAATAACTCTGGAAGTCTATAAAATTACTTTAGACTCTTTAATATTTAAAAAAAGAAAATGATGTAATCATATTTCAAACTATGCATATTTGATGAATTTTAATGTATTTCAAAATGATAATGATAGTTATGGTAATCATAATTATATAACAATTTTTTTATACATTTTTGCTTATAATGATCTGACTATGATCTCAGTTGCATGACCATGAAGTTTGCTATGCTCCTATATTATTTAATACCTTGGTAAAATATATATTTTTATTACATTGTTTGATGTTTTTTTTTGTCATAGCCATGTATTTATTGGAATTACACAGCTTTGAAGACTTCTTGTTGTATCCTGTGTAATTGTAATGTGTTTAGAATGTAAGATTATATTCTGGTATAGGTGTTACATGGAATTAAGCCCCGTAATGTTTAATAAATCTCGTAGATGGTGTTAGATTTGTGAATAAGAGTTAATGAACTTAAGTTTCTTAGTAATGGTGTTTTAGGTACAAACTATTTTTAGATTTATTGTTACCAACATCAGATAATTATAGCAAACTATCTCATTTTCGTTTTAAATACGTATTTCTTACAGGGAGGCCTGTATAAAAAATATTTCTTAATGTTACCTTTCATAATGGAACCTGGTATAGTTTTGTAGAGGTTTTTTGGAAAGTCAATAAAAGTTTTACATTTCACTTGTGTTATTTATTTAAAAGCAGTTATGAAATCAGTCATTTAAAAATGAACCCTGATCATTATAAATATATAAATAAAAAATGGTTAGTGATATATGTAGGGATATTGAATCGTTAAAATGTGTTTTTACATCTTAGACACGGTTTTAAGACCTAAAAGATTTAAACACTTCTCCATTATTCTAGCAGTTATTTCACACAGCATTAAACGCTCATAAAAGATCATAACAATATTACCACTTTTATCTTTTTCCACACAGTAACACTTATCATAGAATTCAGTAAAAGTTGTTGACACATCATATACATATTCACACAGAGTATGCAAGTACAAATCTCCCGCTACCTTAAGGATTACTTCAGGAAATCTAAGAAGGACTTTCCCGAGCTTCCACTCGCTTTCGTGAGTGAGCTTTATCCCAGACTTTTCAGCTTCAGCCAAAAGTTGCTCTAAAGACACTTGAGCAGTTCTCCCAATGGATCTGATGCGAGTCAAAGCATACAATAAGTACACTGCAGTATTCCCACGATCTTCTAACATTTTGTCGAATGAAAAAACATATTCATTAATTCTATTATGGCAAAGATCAGCATACTTGATGCAACCATATGCAACGGCTTCTTGAGCCTCTTTGAGTTCTTCTGGAGTGAGAATTTTGTCTCTTTCCTTCTCAACCAGCTTCTCTAAAGCTCTCTTTAAACCTTCGTCCAACAATGAACTTAATTTAACTGTATCTCCAGACCTGCTTTTGAACTTTTTCTTATCCTCACCCAGGACCACTCCGAAACCAACATGTTCTACAATCTGTTGATCCTCCCTGATAATCCCAGCCCTCTTTGCACATGCCTCAATAATCATGAAATGTGTGTATTGTCCCGCATCTGTCACATAGATAATCCTTTCAGCTTTATCTTCCTCCACCCTCTGCTTAATAGTAGCCATGTCAGATGTGTCATAGGTGTATCCTCCATCAGATTTAACAACCGTTAGTGGTATTCTGTCATGAGTTTCAGGGTTACCCCACATTATTAGCCTGCCATCATCTTCTTCAAGAAGACCCTTATCTTTGAGTTCCTGAACAATAACATTCATTCTACTGTGATAAAACGATTCACCCCTATCAATTATTCTGATGTTCAGACGATCATATATTTTCTGAAAGTCCTGACGTGACACATCACAAATTAATTTCCATGCTGCCAAATAATCTGGTTGACCAGACTGGAGCTCCACAACACAAGCATATGCTCGCTTCTTAAATTCCTCATCCTCATCAAAACGTTTCTTGGATTCCTTGTAGAATGATTGGAGATCAGAAATAGGAGGGGCTTCAGTCTTAAAATTAGGGAACTTATCTTGCATATGCGCAATAAGCATTCCAAATTGAGTTCCCCAGTCTCCAAGATGGTTGATGCGAAGAACATCATGGTTTAAGAACTCTAAAATCCTGCAAATACTATCACCAATAATGGTGGATCTCAAGTGACCAACATGCATCTCTTTTGCAATGTTTGGTGAAGAGAAATCAACTAAAATTCTTTGTTTCTTAGTCTGGGGTGGCTTGATACCATGACGGAGAATACTATTAAGAACATGTTCTGCAAATTCTTTACTAAGGTATATGTTCAGGAAACCGGCCCCGGCGACTTCGATTTTTTCTATTAAAGGTGATGTTGGAGTTTTGTTAAGAATGTTATTTGCAACTTCCCTAGGATTGGTTTTTATATTCTTAGCTTTTAATAACTGAGATATGGGTAATGCCGAGTTGCACTGATAGTCCCCGAATTTGGGGTTGTTACCAGACAGAGTGATAGTAACCGGAGGGTCTTCTAAGTCTGGATAAGCAGAATTAATAGCGATTTCAAAAACGTTCTTAAGTTCATCAATCACGGATATGTTGCCATCCACACAACTTAAGTCCGTTATGAGTGTAGGTAATTTTTTAGATACAGTTTTAGTTACCTGACTGGACCGCTCCGCCTGAATGGCATTTTCAAGTACGACTAAACGATGCTTCAGTTTTTCGTTTTCAGAGAGAAGCCCATCAAGCCGTGCATCTCCGGCGTAACTTAGATCTCCCTTGGACAGTTTTTCCAACTCGTCTTCGATCGCTTTTGCTTCCTTTTCAGCCCTTGTGGTGCGTTCTTCTAAAGTATTTTCGTTTACGTTGGACATTTTTAAAACATTCACTTAACACTACAAAGATACTGATTTGGTGCGAGTTCAGCTACTAATAGGTTTCAGTTTTGCTATCCGGAATTATTCCAACACGACACAATTAGGGCTAATATTGGTTTTGTTATCGGAATATTCGAAATATTTGAGGTTATGACTTAAATATAATAGGTTAGAATAGATTAACTGACACTTTCATCTTTCACTGCCAAATATAATAACATTGACAATGACATCTGACGTCATATACAACACGATTGCCAACTTGCAATATCAGCACTTTCTCTATGCTATGATTGTGTTGCCACTTTTTAATCATTTATGGTGACAGTAATAAAACATTTTATAAATTAATTCCTTGCTTAAATTTCCCCCATTACATCCTATTGATACTGAACTGATGGTAAGGGACATTTTGTGGGTGTGTTGTGCTCGTGGAATATAAAATGCTTCTTTTCTTTGCTTGTCTATGGGGCATATCCAAGCGCCATCTATGATTGTAGTCTTGAGTATATGCGTGTGCGTGTGTTTGTTCTAATTTTGTTGTCATGGTAACCAAGGTCAAACAAATATCGCCAAATGTAGGTTTCAAAAAGCTCGAGTGGAAATTTAATTGTTCATTAAAAATATAAGATAAATACTGTCAATTTTATGATGGCTTTAATAAATACTATAGTTTTTAATTTCCGTGTCGGTCATTGTAGAATTCATGTGTGACTTACGTTGGTTTTATAAACTTGTTGATAAGAAATACAAAGAAGGATTATTTTTTCTCATGGCTGAAAGATGGCACTTAGGCAAAATGGGTTCGACTACACGAACAAAAACACGGAAACACCAACCTGGCTCGAAGAGCTTACCAAGTAAGTTGAAACTACCCGTTTCGTTTGCTATACCCACTTATGTACCCACAGACTAGGTATAAGTGTATTATGTACCTAATAAACTTGAAACGGTACCCAATGCTTAGTTTTTTGCTAATAGGGCCGTATTTAAGAGATCGTCAAGACTTTAGTAGTTAGTTCAATCTCCACTAATAGGTTTCTTTACCTGCATATTTACCTACCATTCTTTAAAATATAAGTATTTAAACTGTGACAAGTTTTTAATCCCTCCCTAATTTTAATCTTGGGTAATAAAATCATAAGTGATAGGTATAGATACCTACTTAAGTGTTTAATTTTGGTGTTAAATTTTTGCTGAATATTTATTTCAGGGAGATGAAAGAAACACACATCATTAATAGTAGCAGTAATTCATCTCCTACTTCTAAAGTTCCTCAACAGAAATTTGGATACGCAAAAAATGACAACCGCAAGTAAATAATTAAAATTACGTATAATTATTTTACGTGGGTACCTTTATTCGTTAATACATTTTATGGTAATTAACTTTTTTATTGTTAGATTGACGCGAAGGACATCGTTAGATACATCTATGGATCTTTTGGGAAAGCCCCAGATGCCGTCGGCCGCACATTCCGCCGGCACATTACGGCATAGCAATGGTAAGTAGCCTATAGGTACAGTTAACATATCCTGTATGTTTCGTATAATGTATAGGTGCGTGTATTAGTTTTGTACCTAGTAGGTATTGTGACATCTTAATAGCAAATCTTAGGAACCTCCTGTTCTACCCTGTCCAGAAGGCACTATATCTTTTTTTTGTACAAATTACACAAGTTAATAAAGTGGTAAACTTATTGCATAGATTATGTACCAAATCGTTTTATCAAGAACTGACAAAAATAACTTAGCTAAAATTGCAAGTATGGACTCTGTTTTTTACGTGTTATGAACGCAGAAGGAATCTAAATGTTTTTAGAGTGGAAAAAACATAATCATCGTCAAGCTTAAGCCCAGTGGCGCTCTTCTTTATCGATCTCTACATAAATTTCAGGTTACACATTAAACGGCCGTAGAAAAAACAGCAATGCCAACAGCAAGTTGGACTGGGGAGACTCTCCCAACGGTAAATCCAATGACTTCCTCTCAGATCTGTTGCCCCACTATGTGACACCACGCCATCGGCGAATGAATAACACTATAGATGAAGATTTTCAGGATGTCATTCTGGGTTCCAGTGAGTACCTACTCCAGCCTATTGACAAATAAAAACCAGTTTTTATGGTGCTTTACAAGATACAGGTTCGTAAAGTAGTTCTTTTGTTGTAGGACGACACGAAGTAAATCATCGTCGGAAAACGCTTTCAAAAGAACCATCAAATAGTCTTGGAAATAAGGGGCCCACGAAGATCAGTTCAACCAAGAAGTCACATGTGCCTGTGCCAATTAAAAACGTGCAAACAGATAAAGGGAAAAGCGAATTTATTATCCCGGAGCTACCAGAAGGAAGGCTGTTAGAAATAAAGATATTTAGCAACTGGGGCGATAAATACTTGGTTGGTCTAAATGGCATAGAACTATTCGATTCCAAAGGAAATATGGTTGCTGTTGAGAAGGTAGGAAGAAAAAGCTTACTATATATTTAAAAGAAACTTAGTAGTTGATATCTACCCACAACCTTGCGCTATAAAAATTAAAATAATAATATTTTTAAATAAAGAGGAGGTTGTGACGGAACGCTAGTAGAAATAGACATGGTATTAAAAATATTTTTTTCTCTTAAGGACATTTATACAGTGACAAAATTTCTAGGTATAAATTTACGATGTAAGAATATTGTCTTAGCAGTATTCAAATGTTTCCATATCCAACTGTATCAGGTGTGGGGAGATTCGGAGAGCGGCGACCAATCGAAGGGTGGTCGCGCGGAGTGTCTGACTGACGGCGTGGTGCGCACGCGCGATGAGCGCCATCTGTGGAGCGCCCCTGCGCCCGCGCCGGGCACCGCGCCGCTCGCCGTCAGCGTGCTGTTGGCGACTAGGATCACGCTAGCTGTGCTTCGAGTCTGGGTGAGACTTTGATTGATATAATACTATTTTTTTTGTCTTTTTAGGGCTATATACCTAAAAGGTATAAACGGGTCCTTATTACTAAGCCTCCGCTGTCTGTCTGTCACCAGGCTGTATCTCATAAACCGTGGCAGCTAGAAAACTGAAATTTTCACAGATTATTTGTAATTCAATTACCTATTCCCACTACCTACCTATTCTTGTTCTTTGTTTTACAGAATTATAACAAGTCTAGGATATATTCCACGCGAGGTGTCCGACTGGTTCAAATCAAACTAGATGATCAAATTATCTTTTACGGAGAAATAGCGCGCTCGTGCGGGGAACTCAATGGTCTTCTGCCTTCATTTGGTGATGTTAGTGTCCTATTAATTATTATTTTATTACTTTTTCTTGGTTTTAATTTCCTTGAGATAACCGTTTCACGTTAAATTTGAAATGATTTAATTGTGATTTTTCCAGACGATACTATTCACTAAGAATCCTGAGATTTTGGAAGCCGTTATGGTCAACGACAAGAACTTTCAAGCTTTGATCAGAGACAATGAAGCTGTATTCGAGCAAGTTAACGTGATAGAGAAACGGCCGCCGACCGCTAACAGCAAGAGTAACGCGAGTCCCACCGCTACCGACCTAATCGTGACGGAGGACAGGGACACGAAATACGTCGCGAGACAAATCAAATTAACGCTCATGTCTAATTGGGGTCAGAAACACTTGATCGGATTAACGGGTAAATTATACTCTAGTTATGTAATAATTAACTAGGTATATTACGCAAGGATCGAAAAAAAAATCCAACGTAACAAAGAATAGCCCAATAAATTTTTCCCCCCATTTTTAAACTTAACAAAATTGAACTTCTGCTTCAGCCAACTAATCGTATATTCAGCTTAGTTTGCTTAGCTGCTTCAACTTTTATTAACTCTTCGTCTCTTTTGTTCGCAAAGGCATAGACGTGTTCTGCCACAACGACTCAGTAAAGGTGCACGGAGCGTTCGCGTACGTGTCGTCGATCAGCGACGAGCGTGTCGAACACAGCTGCCCGCTGGACTGCCCGAGCCTGTTCAACGGCCGCAACATCTCCACGGACCTCGACGACATGTGGTGCGCCAACTTCACGCCCGGCTCCAAGTTCTGCCACATCGTCGTGGATTTGAAAGACCCTACTGAAATCACTAGTAAGCTTGGAGTCATCTGTCAACCCTAGTGTAGACCGGTATGAGTTGGACGGAGGTTATGATTTTAAATGTCCTTTCGGTGCACATGTCTATGTATCTCCTGCACCTTAGAAATTGCCAAGATTTTCATAATATTTCATCGTTTCTGCTATTTGCTCCTCTGAAATTTATGTCGTAAATTCTACAATTAAAATAAAACGATTACTCATGTGTCATGGGAATAGTGGGGATTAAAATTGACATCTCTTAACGTCGGCTACATTATGTCAGGTATCCGCATCTGGAATTACAACGGAGGTATGGAGCTTTCGTATTTGGGGGCGAAGCACCTGCGGGTGTCGCTGGACGGCGAGGCGCTCCACTGCCGGCCTACGCTGCTGCGGCGCGCCCCCGGCGACACGTGCTATGACTACGTTCAGCAGATAGACCTTGCCGCCATCGACGATAGGTATTACAACAGGTTATCCTGAAGAAGTCTTGAGAGCCAGTAGGTTCTTTCTTTTTCTTGTTAACCGACTAATGACTTGTCCGTCATGCCTTTTGTGTTATTTAACATTCACCAACGTCCCTGAATTACGAGGACCCCTTACCATTTTATAGCTTGTGTGCTTGTTTGTGGGTAATGCAAATCAAACAATAAACTCTTGGCTGCCAAAGGCGTGTTTTTTTTTAAAGATTGGAGACCTCGCTGGGTCCAGACAGCCTGTTCGACGAGAGTGGTTTGCTGCATGGGGGCGGCGCGCCTACCGGCTTCGTGCTGCAGATCAGCATCTTCTCAACGTGGGGCGACCCCTACTACGTGGGACTCACTGGCGTCGAGCTCTACGACCCGCATGGGAACGTCATTCCTGTCACTGAGTCCAGTTAGTGTTCTTTTATTTTATGACTAAACTGGTCATGGCATTCTCTACCAGTCAACTTCAGGCTTTTCAAAAGTCTCACCGTATGCAAAAGAGGTGTCGTAAGTGGGCTATTAGTTATAGAATTTGTGGTTCCCTGGGTACATACCTAGTTACGGCACTTCTTACTCAATCTTTGGGTAGGAAAATCTAAGATCAAAAAAAGATAGTAGGGTGTAAATTACGTACGTCGCTACACACGTACCTATATAAAGTCATCCGACGTCAGTGGGGTCAGTATCGAAGTGTAACCATGTTTGTGTGTCAGACGTGTGCGCGCACCCGGCGAGCGTGAACGTGCTGTGCGGGTCGCGGG
>LGAG01000208.1:539238-550240 GCA_001278395.1 Lerema accius
CAACTAGACAGAAAAAGGTAAAGAGATTGACATTTTGACATTTGTTTTGACAGTTGCTTGACAGCTAGGTATTGTTTGTGATTTGTTTTGATAATACGTGAAAGTAAATCGAGATTTGTAAGTTATATTTAGCCCAGTAATGTAATTTAGTTATGTAATTTTAGCAATCATTTATTGTAATTTGTGATATATGTTTTATATGGTAAAATATTTACTTGACCTTCAAGTTTTCAAGATGAAGGGTTAAAAATATTCAAAATATAGATATGATTAGTTTTTTAGGATATCTCGTGAACTAAAAATGCTAGGATTTTTTACATCGGTAATGAATTACAACCATCTCATTTCAAACGCTTCCTTGAAGGAACCTAAACCTAACTTCTTTCCAGGTATTCAGACTGAAGTACCAGTACTGGAAAGTGTGTGAAATATGCGGCAAGTACACTAAGAACCTAGTGAGCCACCTCGACACGCACTCCGCCAGCAAGGAGCACGCCTGTACTGTCTGCGACAAGAAGTTCAAGTTCCGAAGCGGACTGCTCATACATAAGGCGGTCCACGATCCCACGCCGAAGAAAACTTGCGAAGTTTGCGGGAAGACTTTTCACGTGTTAGCCCAATACAGGAAGCATTACGTGTACCACGCCAATGAGAGGAAGTATAGCTGTGACACTTGTGGGAAGAGATTTAACACTTTGGATATTTTAAGGGTTCATAATAGGATACATACTGATGAAAGACCGTTTTCTTGCGACGAGTGCGGGAAAACATTCCGCACTGCCGGCTGTGTCAGCAGACACAAGAGAATTGTACACAGAAATGTTAAAGTTTACTAGCCTAATGTTTGATACGTGTTGTATGCAAATAAAAGATTTTATTATTTCACTTTTCAAGTGGAATTGGGAATTATTTTGGGTAGATATAAACAACTGATATCGTTGTCTGTAAATGTTTAATATATTGTAATAGATAATTTATAAAAATTTACTTGTGTTTTTATTTTGTAGTTGTGAGAGCATGAATTAAAAACCATATCACGGCTATAACCAAAGAATACACGCTAAGCTACATAGTTATCACACTTCTAAGGCCAAGCGTGACACTTGCCTTTTAAATCACGACGAAAAAAACGAGGTGTAGTAATATTATTAAAGAGATGTTTTATTAATTAAGAAACTAACTGCTAACGTCTTTATTACAGTAATGCGGAAATGAATCGTCAATTTCAAGTCGCTATACTTACCTGTATCAATAGAAAAGCAAACTTTAAAATATATTATGACAATTTTCGTTTACTCGTAACCTACGAATATGATATTGATAGCGCCAGCCGCCCTCATTATCTTTTGTATTAACTTAACCGAAAACATAAAGTGCAACGTCCTTATAGTCTGTTTATCTCACGACGTTATTAGCCCAGCGTGTTTGCGTTTCAAACAATGTATTGAGATTGAGATAATTCGGTGGAACAGATGTCGCTAGTTATTAATATTAACCGGTAGCAGGGGTTGTCGAGTGACCGATTATCCGAAAATATGGTTCCACTTAATCTTACGGAATGCCGATCGAGCTCCCGTGAGTCGTGGTTTGATAAATAGTCGCATGCGCTCGGCTGCGGCTGCGTGCACCGCGGCCGGCGCCTGCGCAGCTCGATAAAGTTCATCGCACAGTGATCAGTCCGCGTTCGACTCCGCGCGGTGGCGCACTCCTCGAACTCGCTATTTTAGTGCTGTGTTGACTATCGCGGCCGCAACCAAACTAATAAGAAGATCGGTGCTTCCTAGACTAAATTAGAATTAAAAGGGCATCATGGCGTTACTCAGCATGGTGAGAGTCCGTTAAATTTTACCGATAGATTTGATTATGCGCGGTCGAGATTGGATCTTAATAAGGGTGTGAGTTCGACGTATCGGTGGCATACGATGATTAATGAACCGCTTAATAAGAAGCTTTTCCAAGTTCTTTCCTCCTATAATAACAACATTAACATGGAAACGTGAAGGTGGTATGTGGTAAATTGTAAATCAGTTTTTTAATTAGCGTGTACAGGAGATAACACTTTTCAAAGTGTAATTGGGTATGTGTTACCATCATCAAAGACTACGTCTGTGAAGAAACTTTACATTTTGATTCACACTAATTAATTCCTGCAGGTGCATTCTAACAGATCCTAAAGCTTGTACCTACCAAATAGAAACATTGACTGTTTAATTGTCGTAAAATACTTCTTAAATCCGTTTTTCAACTAGGTACTAACGAACTATTTAATTACTGAAACATACTTGGGTAACACATTTTGCAGCAATAACCCGGATAGGTAACTACTAATAAGATCAAAAAACAATTAATTGTCCGTAAAATTTACAACCCTTCGCTGATTATAGCTACAAAGTATCGCGATAAATTCGACTTAAAAAACCTGAAACTCTTTTGGATCTAAGATTTCATCTGAACAACGATTCAATAAAAGCAAGAAACAAAATTATAGTTAGATTTACATTAAGGTACCAAAACTTATCTGTGTGCAACTAAAAACTACAGCAACTTTTACACGTCATAAAATTATTAATGTTTAGGTGTTTGAAAACCCTACAAAATAAATATCTACGTTAAGTATCTGCTTATAAAACAGCAGATAATAACGTAATAAGTTTACGGGTCACGAGCAATAGCTATGTATTAATCAGACTCACTGTACTATAGGTACCTACCTACACATGAGGTCATTAGGCTTTTTACTATTAAATAAACTCATAAATAACTTATAATCATATCATAACACAGTGCTGATACAAATTATAGTAGGTACTTAATAAGTTTTTTCAACTCAAAGCAAAACGCACTGTCGATAACTTTTTAGTTCTAGCTAGTCTATCTCTTAGGGTCAAGTTCTATGCTAATAAAATTTGACATTAAATAATAGGTACTTTAAATTAGTTTAAATTATAACTAGGACTTAGTGTTGGTGCTGTCGTTGATTAGATTTTTGTTCTCTAAGTTATTTTCCAGACGTTCTAGCTGAAAACGCACCGATTGGTCTCTAGGCGTCAATAGAAACGGCGAACACGTGTTTAAGATATTATAACGATAGAGTAGGTAATATCTGCCGCAATACATAGATAGTTTGCCGAATAGCTATGCAAGAATAAAGTCATGGTAAATAATATACATACTTATTAATAAATATATGTATCTAAGTATAATGGACTAGTAAGAAGTCATCCAATAATGAACTTTCCCATAGGTAGAGGAGGTAGAGTTAAATCTACTAAAATATTTTGAATTTGGAATTCTACAAAATAATCAGCTATTTGAACTCGACAATAAACCTCGCCTGTATTGAGATTCGAAATTTCATAGTTGATGTTTATTAATAGATTTATTATAGTATAGATTAAAATTAGAATTACTCGTGTACTACGTCAATACGCTGCATTAAAGCTTGTAATTGTAATCAATATTTCATGTTCTGAGTAAGGATTTAAAAGCTTTTGTGTATTTCTGCGATTTGCCTGGATGCCGGCCAAGGTCTGCACTCAGCATTTAGTACCTAAACTCCTTTCCCTTTGTCAGGTCACGTCATCGTTAGTACACCTAAATATACATGTTCTTAATTAGTTAAGTTGGTGACCACACATTCAGGACGGTAGGAAAACAAAGGATAGTTGAAAGTTTCATGAAATGCTTAATGTAACATAATTATTGGACATTTCTTTACGCCAATGGTAAGCTTTTCAGTATGCCTTTAAATAATTTATTCAATGCCTTTTAAAAGTTATCAAAACAAACAATAAGTAAAGTAAGATTGATATCATTTGTATTATTGCCCAATATTGATTAAAATAAAATGTAAGGTCTATCGATCAAATGCCATTTCTCTATCTCTGTATGAAATATTAATGATACATGCATACAAAAAGAAGTTTTAAATTGTGAAGCGTTTGCAAATTGCAATAAATTGTGTGTATGGACCCTCTCACTCGATGATTGATAGTGACCCTGCGCGCTGAGTGTGGAGTTCCGGATTCGACCCCGGTCGGGGCAGCCCGAGCCCGAGCATGCATAATAATAATTTTGTTATCAGGATGTTTGTTTGTAAATATTTGCGAAACATATTAGGATGAACGTGATGGTGTAGTACGGCTATAAATCTCCAGCAGTTTTTTGAAATACAGTATGGTAATGAAGCCCATAAGTAATTAAATAATATACGCGTTTGTAATGAAACTTTATATTTAAAGATGAAAGGATGGATGGAAAAGTCGATCTAATTTCCTAATCAATGTTTATGTCGTGGCTTCCATCAGCCCAGTCCAATGTACACTGTGTAGAAGTAAATAAACCTCTTTGATCGATATAAGTAGATATTTAATATGTCTGAGGTATAAACAAAATTTTCCATCTACTACCAAACTTCAAATAAAAATAGTCTCAATATCTTGCGGTACACAGACCATAATATTTGCTTACAAGTCAACTTGGAATACATTACAGCGATTGCATTAATTTCTAAATAGCTCCATCTGGTTTCTTGTCGAAACTGTAATGGCCAATTAAATTTGTAATAAAACATATTTATGGTATGCGCGAGCCCTGAACGCCTAGCTGTACACCAAACCATAAATTTAAAATTTAAGTCCTTATTTTCATACCTAATGTAGAGAGTCAGTACTACCTAAATATAGGGAGACAAATCTCCATAAAGTCTAAAGACTTAAGTATTTGACTAAACGGATTCCAGTATTCTATGCAAACGTTTATAATACAGTTAGACTAGATAGCTCACTTGGCATTGCAATGCCTAAGTCATGTTGTCATAATTGAAACAAAGCTTCCTAAATCGAGGTAATACTCAGACCTCACACAAAACATAGACTATTCTGTACCTTAACGTTATTTGATTAGAATAAAATAACAGTCGTGCCTCAAGTATATTTTCTAAGCTTGGTGAGTTTTAAGAGTAAAACCGTATCAACGTATAAACATGTTTGCTTAGGTAATCTAAGCAAATAAGCGTTAATTTTGACAACAGATAAATAAGGTCATGTTATCAGACTTATCGTAGTCGGGTCACCGCTAGTCGTCTTAATTCTCGTTTCTACGTTGTTTTTATAGGACTAAATTATGACTATGGAGGGGCGGACTGCAGCGATACTAACCATCATAATTTAAGCTGTACTGGAAATTTGTGTGCACTGAATTAAATGCGAACGTCGTACCGGAAAGCATATAATAATTATAGCATATACCTAATACCTATATGATATGCATTTCGCAATAGGATTCGTTTATTGACGGCAGTCTATGCTTTTGATGTTTCAAACATGCCTGACCTGTCGTAACGTTTCTATACGACACAGAACAGATTTAAGAATAGC
Source organism: Lerema accius (assembly GCA_001278395.1). Classification (NCBI taxonomy): domain Eukaryota; kingdom Metazoa; phylum Arthropoda; class Insecta; order Lepidoptera; family Hesperiidae; genus Lerema; species Lerema accius. The sequence continues at coordinate 544,617 of LGAG01000208.1, forward strand.
TAGGTGGTTAAATAAGTAGGTACCCTTGTCCATGATACCATTGAGATTAAATGAGAAGACCGGGAGACCTTCAATCAACCTTTATCCCTTTTTTAATAACCTATTTTTAAACTTGAGTTTCAGGAAAGATTATCTCTATAATGCATTTTTGTTCCCAGAGACTTTGGTGGGCAACCGTTGCAGTAATATTATTGTGGAGTTCACAGACACAAGCAAGAAATATAACGTAAGTAACAAACTAACGACCTATTTTTTCTGCAATGCATATACATTATATAGGTAAATTAATCATTGTGGACATGCTGAACCAATTTCCTATGTAACTAACTAGATCTCTAGGTAGAGATAGAGACCTAGGTAAAGTAACTATTTATTTGTTTATACAGTCATATCCTAGGTACCTACTTGCGCTAATTTTAACGTTCTTCAATCACAAAGTTTGGTGTTGTAGTCTTGATATAGAATACCTAAAAAAATCGACCAAGTGCGCAGTTTAGATTTCAGACCACGCGCAATGTGCAGTTCCGTAGTTAGTTCATAAAGCTGCAATAAATTGTTGTTAATAATATAGTAGCTAACTGCCAGATACATTTCATACCAAACATGCAGTCAATTGTATGCCTATTCTGTATCAAGAGATCACGTTACATGGAATTAAATATCCATTCTTCCTAATTAGTTCATTCGGCACTTAACTGTAGTTACGCCGACCCCATTCAACTGACTACTGTTGTTTATTTAAAGTCGTGATTTATACTAATTTGTTACGGGTAAGTAATTGAATCACCCCGATTTGAAAGTGTAATTAAGTTCAATTATTTCAGCGTCCGTTTGTACTAAGATTGACAGTGCGAGATTAAATTAACAATTATTCTGCCATAGGTACGTTGTAGACTCTACATCAATAAAAATTCGGTTATATGCCCGATGACTAGGATTTTCACACTCTGAAAATTCATTTGTTTGAGTATGTATCTATATGTATAGATCTATTAATATTTGCTCGAAATATTTATATTTAGGTAAGAGTTACTTAAAACTTCATATAAACCATAGATTTATAGCCCATCCTGAGAAACTCATCAGTTTTAAAATATAAGTAGGTACTTAAAACAAAACTAAGTACTTATAAAAATAATTCGATCCGAATCTGGCGTAGGTACACGTGAAACTTTCAACGATTGAATAACATTATGGCTATAAAATAAAATTATAGCAGATTTTAGGTTAACTGTTAAGCTGTGATATAACAGCTTATCTACGGAACTATGTATGCTGAGCTAAGTCTGACTCTCACTTAGTCGAGGTAATTATGTCTAGACCTAGACATTTGATGGACGAGTCTAATGTAAAACTAGTTTAGTAAGTTCCCCTATAAACCGCAAGATGTCATTTTAACCTTTTTGTCTTGTTCAGTGTTCGACTTTTTAATTTTATGGAAGGAAACAAGTCCTGCTCTACAATGACCATGGAAGCATTAATTAAAGATTAAATTAATAGATTATCTATTAGGTCCAATCCATTAGCGATCCATTGTAGGGGCAGGTCTTTCATAATTGAGGAGATTGAAGCGTATAATACTAAGTACCTAGTTAGTAAGTACACTAATCTACATTAATCTTATGCGGATTAGTGTAGATGTAGAGAAATGAATGCCCACCCAATCTAGTTGTTAAAAGTCCATACCTCGGGCACCTGACATAGCTTTACGGATATATATTTTATACGGAACCAGCGAATTAGGTAACGTATTCGAAAAGCATTCAATAATTTTGTATTCATCAGTCATTTGTCTTTAAAACTTGGATTAGGTACTCCCTCTTGTCAGAAGATCTTAGCAGTCGAAAATAAACGTTCTATTTGTAAGACTAAACAAATATGATTTCTTGTGCATAGGTTGAGCTCAATACAATAAATCACTTGTCACCTATCGGTTTAAAGTAGTATTGCGTCATGCATAGGCACCCCTACAGTTTCTATAATATTGACCATCTCAGTGTTTTAGCAAATGAATTTTATGCAACAATCCAACAAAACTTTTCTAGGTAAACGAGATGAGAACCTTGTCTTGTAAGCTCGTAGGTCACAGTACTTAAAACTTGAGAAGCCGACAAAGAAGCGACCGCACACACCTACAATAAGAATTCTAGCGCGTGAGCTTAATTAATAATAAACCTAAGTTTCTCTTCTGTCTGTTTATTTTGTCTTTACTGTATAATGCAGATATATTTTATAGGTATTACCTACCTGATGTACGCGATTTGGTCTCAAAATAAAGTCATTTTTATAAAACCTAAGTGTAGCTACATCTAAGTGACGACCCAATGGTACAATGCTTACCATTTCGGACCACCGTTCAAAGAGTCCTGTGTTGAATTCCAGAAGCAGAATTTGTAACATGAGTTTTAATTTTATTCTCGGTCTGAGTGCGTGGTATTTGTCTGTCTAGGGCTATGAGTGTGTAGTGTTTATTCATTTATAAATAGTATCTATATTTGTACCTACAAAGATTTCTGGAGGCATATTTCCAGTTTGTAGATCCAATGATTCACCCTCATTGTTGTCAGTCAGTCACCGTTAACTTTTTTAAAGAAGATAGGACACGTAAATCATTCAAGAAATTAATTGTCATATCATTTGATAAACGAGTCAAGCAATCGATAAATTTCGTCATATAAGTTGATTGACTCTCCTCCATGAATTTGTTTTGGTTTATTTTAATCTCGGAGCATTGATCTTTTTATATTGCAGTCAGAATTTATTACTGCGGAGGTGTTTATTTGCTAATAACAATGTGTTTATTATTCTGAATAATTACTGAAGTAGGCGGAACATCCGTTATAAAGTTCTTTACTGTTTAAGTATTTAATTACTTAACTACGAGTAAGTATATATAAAAAAAAACCAGATAGGTATAAGTTAGTAAGTAGAAAGCAGAATAAATTTTAAAATTACTTCAATTAGTAACTAGGCATTTCCGAAATCAAGATTGTGTTTGTTTAACTGAAAATAGGTTAACAGAATGGAATTGTTGTTATTTTAATTATCGTTGGCAGGTCGTCTGGTTACCCCACACTCCACACTCCACGAGCATTCCATTTAACTAGAACTGTCTTTGAGTTCAGTTCAGTTATTTATAAAACTTCGTTAGGTGACTTAACTTTTTGTTGTATTTTCAGTTAACTTCCTGTCTTGAAAACATTTTTCTGCAGGATAATTAAAAAGTAGATCACCGACATAATACGTTACACTGAAATCCCTGCATATAGTATTAGGTAATCTACTTAGGTACATCCATGTTTTTTAAACAGTAGATTACCTATTTTAACCCCTTTTAATGATGCTAAAAAGGAATTTATCTAAGAGTCTAAAAGATTCGTCGGTGAAGATAATACATATAGTTAGTTAAACATAACTAAGTTGCATAAACTGCCACCTTTCTCCCGAACGTTTCTATTTCTAACTAAAACAGAGGCATTGCGTAATTGCCCGATGTGTTGTATTGCAATTGAACTGTTGTATGTACTGGGCCCTTAGACCTGCTAACTTGGTAGTTTGTTAGCTGTATTTCATTTTCGTAATTCACACTATCGACATGTTTTGCGTAATATAGGTATCTAATGAACGACTAATGACTGATTAGTCTTCAAAATCAAACACTTAATATATTTACTATCAAATATTTTAATTTTAAAACTGTCTGTGATTTAAGTTGGTAATCACAACAAACTGTCTACGTTTTCCCTGAAACATTGAGTGATATTCAAGTTAAACAAATAAGTAAGTCAGTGCCAAAAGGTAGAAATCAGAAGAGCATAGGTAGGTACATAATAATATTATACCATAATTTAAACTACTTTAGAGTGAATTACAGGTCATTGTGGAGTTACTTTATTACCTAATCATCTGCGGCTAACGGAAGTTCTTGCCAAAACAAAACTTTACGTATAATAACAAGATACGCCTATAATAGTAGCTTAAAACCGATTTGATGCGCTTCTTTATCTATGAGCCTCGTATAATAGTCATATTAATGACCTGATAACAAGTTGAATACATGAATCCCAACCAATGTCACTGTATGTGTATGCACAAGTTGACTTGACTTCTATTTGCGCGAAGGTATCTTACATTTTCATTAATAAAGCTACATTATCTGCATAAGTAGGTAACTGAGTGTATAATTAATGAATCGAGGGTTTTGTATGTAAATTGTAAAGAGCGTGGGTCTTTAATTTGATAAACTGCCTGTGTCAAGTGTAATTGTAAATTGTATTATAATTATATTTTATGTTTCTTATAACTTCTATTATTTATGGTAATCTTCACAATGTATATGTACGAAGTACAGATCCATAGCCTATTTATTTTCTATAGTTCTTTGTCTATTTCTAATCTAATGTTCATGGCACCCGCGACACAGGAAATCCCAGCGTAGGGCTATGAGCGCGTAGCGTTGGTTATTAACTAAGTATATATCTAGGTATACTAGAAGACCGGGCAGACTTTGTTCTGTTACATATTTCCACGTCAGATACTCCTAATCTTCAATTGTGACGTACCTTTGGTAAATGCTTTTCATATTGGACAACTTTTGCTATGGCGGCGTTTGAATAACTCTAATAGTTTATCTAGTCCCTTAATGTGATTCAAAATCAGCACCAATCACCATTGCACCTTGGTGCAAAACTATACTCGACTCGACACTTCTAAATATCATCACGTATATTATTATAATCGGTGCAGCCGTTTAGGAGGAGTTTAGTGACAAGCACACGTAGGTACCTACCTACGCTGTGTTCTTATATTTGTATTATTTTCTACAAAAGTAATTTGTTTCCAGACACGAAGACATCAGAGACGCAATAATGTCCCTGGTTCACATGTTCCGGGCGTCGGAAGACAAGCTGGAACGACACGAGTACCGGGAGAAGGCACTCGGGGAATCCCTCAAGAAGTCCATCGCCAACATAGAGAGGAAGCATAGGGTCCTTGACCCTCTCAAAGGCATGATATCGAGGCTCGACGACCGCATCTTTAATGTGGAAAATATCTTTATACAGGTCAGTGATATTTTGTACCGGAAGTTGACTGGTGACGTCAGACTGTCAAAATTGTGATTGATGTTGGTGTTCAACGATCTAAATTCTGAGTAACCCTTGAGCTGCCGCACGCAATTTTGCAAAGATATTGTATTTATTAGTCATCGATTGCTTAGGATAAATATTAGGTAAGGATTATTTCGTTACACGTCTACTGAAAGTTTTGTCAAACTTATTTTTACAAGTAAACACGTAGTTTTCAAAACCTAGTCAGTAACGCTTAACAGTACCTACATAATAAAAGTATCCATTAATTACAACGAATAACTAATTAACTATAGATTATTAGATAGTGATAATAAACTAAACTGAATTAAGTCGAACTGGGGAACAATGACCAGTTTTGGGCGGAAACGGTGGGCGATTTTTAAGGCAATAAAGTACAGTCAATCGGGGTAACTTTGACAGAACATTGTTAAATTTTTTTAGATAACTTTTACTTTTGATAGATAAGAGACGGAAGAGTTTACATAATCTGTGACCTTACGTTCATTTTCATACCCTCAAATTATTTATCGCTAA
>LGAG01000208.1:552488-583058 GCA_001278395.1 Lerema accius
AGGAAATCCCAGCGTAGGGCTATGAGCGCGTAGCGTTGGTTATTAACTAAGTATATATCTAGGTATACTAGAAGACCGGGCAGACTTTGTTCTGTTACATATTTCCACTTCAGATTCTCCTGATCTTCAATTGTGACGTACCTTTGGTAAATTCTTATCATATATTGGACAACTTTTGCTATGGCGGCGTTTCAATAACTCTATAGTTTATCTAGTCCCTTAATGTAATTCAAAATCAGCACCAATCACCATGTCCCACCTTAGCTCGAAACTATAGGTACTCGGTACTTCTAAATATCATCACACTTATTATAATCCGTCCAGCCGTTCAGAAGTTTAATTAGTGATAAAAACTCGTACCTACGCTGTGTTTTTATTATAATTAAAATATTATTTCCTACAAAAGTAATTTGTTTCCAGACACGAAGACATCAGAGACGCAATAATGTCTCTGGTTCACATGTTCCGGGCGTCGGAAGACAAGCTGGAACGGCACGAGTACCGGGAGAAAGCACTCGGGGAGTCCCTCAAGAAGTCCATCGCCAACATAGAGAGGAAGCACAGAGTCCTCGACCCTCTCAAAGGCATGATATCGAGGCTCGACGATCGCATCTTTAATGTGGAAAATATCTTTATACAGGTCAGTGCTCTTTTGTACCGGAAGTTGACTGGTAACGTCACACTCTCAAATTGTGATTGATGTTGGTGTTCAACGATCTAAATTCTGAGTAACCCTTGAGCTGCCGCACGCAATTTTGCAAAGATATTGTATTTATTTGTCATCGGTTGCTTAGGAAAAATGTTGAGGATTATTTTATTAGACGTCTACTGAGTTTTGTCAAATTTTTAAATACACCCGTAACTTTGGGCAGGTAAGGTCAGCAGGACAGACTTATTTTTACAAACACACCGTTTTTAAGACATACGGTAGGTACAAACGTCAGAAAGAAATAAAAAAATATCCATTTATGTACCTACTTACGACGAATAACTAAATGCCTATGTGTAGGTTATATAACTAAGTAGTGAATTTATATTTAACTATATCTAAACTGATTAAATCGAGCAGGGGGCAATGACCCATATTGGGCGGAAACGGTGGGCGATTTTTAAGGCATTAAAGTAATTTAGAAGTAGAATACAGTTCGTATTATCTGAGACACTGGCCATAAATTAGTCTATCAGATTAGCCATAAAATATTGAAATAACTTAAAAGGATAATACAGCTTTCACCCAACAGCGAAGCACTGCCGAGAATGTGCACGAATCTCTGCACAAATTTGCTTATGAAATTTTATCTAATAACTGTAGGAGCATAGCAAACTAAGAGGATTATAAAAAAAATTAAAAAACGTTACTAGTAATTTTATTTTTTTAATAATGTAGAGACATTAACAAAGCGACCGAAAAGGTGTTTATTAGCGTTTCAAACGTCAACTCTTAGGGTCATCATTAGTATACAGAGTGACAACCATGCGGTAGAGAATTTGTGACGACGTGATATGGTCGTGCAGTTATACGGCTGAATGACAGACCTTATATCGATTAGAAGTGTCTTCCGCATCCCAGTCAGTCTTCGATCAGGTTCTATAAAATACATAATGCTACGTCATTAGAAATAATTAAATAACTAATTTCCATAATACCACAATTTAGCAAGTCATATCTTATACATACTTCAATAAAACCTACATTGTAACTACTGTACTTTATAACTAAGTATTTTAGATACTTACCTCTGATGTCTGATTTCCATGACAAAGAACGCTAATCCTATGGGAAAAAGTTGAAGACTCATACTGCTCATACGGTATTAACCCTTTACTCCCCATTCAAAATGTTGCTGCATTGCATATTTCTATGTTAGAGACATGCGAGGAAATATGATAATTCTGTCGCATATGGTATATTATTTATCCGGTAACAATAACTCGTTATTTATAGTAGAAATGAATGTGTTACCTAATAAATAAAAATTTGACAGATGTGATAAAATATGTTTTATAAACGAAAATATATCTAAAAGCGATGTTTGTATTATTAATCAAAGGGCTTACTCGATATTGTTCTCTACACGTCAATAATTCTATGGTCGTAGGGCATTGTAATGTGTAAGTGCATTTCCAATTAGTCCTGCCATGGTGACGTTCGCGGGCTGATTTAGAGCTTTCCGTGAAATGAATCAACACTCGACACAATGCGCCACACATTTTAATTTTTACTGATAATTTACACTTAGTTAAGGACAACCACCATGTATTTTTAATTTAATTTTACATCGATAAATATGCAGAAATAAATAGATTTTTTTTTTATAAATAGGTACCTACCCTTGATTTTGAAATAGAAACAAAACGAAAACTATCAAACATTTTATAAACTGTCACGTTGTAGGTACTCGCGAATGGCAAACAAAGTTCCCTTAAAATTGATCTTGACTTAAATTGATATGTAGCTTTTATATTAAGTTACGGTCATTTGAACATAAAGCTGATGCTCCAGTAATTTTAAAACCTACTACTACTAAGATAAGCTTCCGAAATAACTCAAGCACTTTGTACAATAAAATTTGATAACATAATTATCTAAATTCTAAATATTTTGAGATGATTGAGATATTTCTTTATAAAACATCAACAACAATTCACATTCATTTGTCAACAGAAAGAACAAAGAGAGAAGGAGACGATAAAGAAGACGCATGACATGTTAGCGGACATCCAGACATCAGTCCAGGCGCTCACGGCTCTAGTCACTAAGAGCCAGAAGCCCGCGGGAGAGACGGCTCTAGACACCAACCTCACCACGGACGACGAGGCTCTGAGCAAGAGACTGGACGCCACGGACGCCAAGCTCGACATGGTTAAGCAGGAAATTGAGAGCCTTAAGAATGTTTTCAATAAGGTAACCTACAATTTATTGCATTGACATTGACCACACAGGCCTAGTGCGGATTGGCAGACTTCACACACCTTTGAGAACTTTATGGAGAACTCTCAGGATGGCACATATTGTTAAACATTAAACTAGGTACTTCTTGTAGTAATACATACTAGTACCGGATACATATTGTACAACAACACAAATACACTCTATAATATACAACATATCGTGAGTACCCGTAGTAAGGACGTGCGTATTTCAGGACGCCCTTCGCGCGATGTGTTCGGAGATATCTTCAGACGTAAATCCGTTGGAGAGGCACATTTCAGAGGCGGAGAAACTACTCAACAAGTATGAGCTCAAGTTGAATGAATACAACGGGAATGCCAGCAAGGTGCAGACAGATTTTGTTCCGCTTAGCGAAGTTTCTCTCGCTGACGAGGCATGGCATAATAAGATGACTGAAGGTAAATAAATGTTATTAGATGTATAAAATGGGGGTTCAATTATTCATAATTTAGAGTATCTTGAAGTTGATGTAACATATTTTTACATGTAGATGGATTTACCCACTTTTTACAACAGATCTAACTGCATCGTTACTTCGTTACTGTCTTCTTAATTTTAAAGTCTAAAACGGAGAAAACAGCTGCTACTGGTATAGACCAAATAGTCGTAACTATCTGTTTTGTATCTTTGAAATGTCGCACAACTTACTTTACCAACAATGCACGTATTATGCAAACTTTGTCAACAAAACAGCTGTCGAAACCAACCATGCACGTAAATGCAAACATTGACCTGAAAGTTTTCAAATGTGTGTTTACGTCACGTCGCCATTCAAACCCTCTCCGCAACACATCAGGAACCACCACAATTACCACGTCTTGTAAACGATGCGCATATGCAATAGGCACTATGCATATCTGTAGGCTAGATCTCCAAACCACAATAGACAAATTAGTTTCACATATTACTGGGATATGTTATGACTTGTGATCCACAGTAATGGAACGTCAAGAGCAGGATATAAAGAAGATCCAGAAACTTCTCTCGGAAGCGGAGAGCATGTGGAAGGACCTGCCGCGCCTCGCCGACCTGCAGCGAGCCACCAATTACACCGTCGAGCGTGTTAACGATGTACAGAAGAACCTTAGCGATACTAGTGACAGATGTAAGAACTAGACACCCTGTTTAACATGCTGTTTCCTATTTTTTTTAGTGCAACTTGTCGAACATACTTACAACTACTTTCGATGTCTAACGTCGTAAAATAGGAGATAATAAGATAGGTACGTGTAGAAATAAAATTCGATGAAATAAAGTAATGGAGCGATGATATGGTTATTCCGCAAAACTAGTGACAATTTACTACTGTTTAGCTTGTAGTCTACTTTTCAACGCTATGTACGAATATCTCGATATCAATGTATAATTCTGACATGTTGCTTACTCGTAACTCATTCAAGCTTTTTATTATTTACAAGTATATGTATGGATTACAGCTGTACTCAAGGTCACAACTAAACTACGTGAGATGAACGACCGCTTGCTGGCAACAAACGAAGACATCCAACAGAGCCTCACACAGGGCAACACCATGAGCGAGCGCGCTTACGGTGACATCTCGCGGAGCTACGACACACTACGAACACAGGTAGCTACCCTCGGAATTGTGTGCGGACCTAATTGTACTAGGTAGCATAGGCGTCGCTTGCCGATCCCCAAGGGAGGTAAGAGCATAGTTAAACGAAAATTATAGGTAAGTTTGTCTACAAATACTTTTGTACAGATGAATTGTTGGTTATTTCAAAGAGTTAATTAGACATAAATGCTTATTATGTAGGTTTCGAAATATGGTTAACGTAGACACTTGAGTAACAACTATTAAGTACATATTTTCTCAGCTCTAAGAGACACTGTGGACTTAAAGGCAAGGTTAATTGTAATAGGTATTATATTTTGGTGAAAGTTTAAAAGTATCTCCGTTAAAAAGTAGGTAATAATAGACCCTTACAAGTCATTATCTTACTAATATTATAAATGTGAAAGTTTGTAAGGATGTTTGGATATTTGGATATTTGGATGTTTGTCCCTCCTTCACGCTCTAACCATTGAACGGATTAAGCTGAAACTTGGCACACAGATAGTTTGAATCCAGGAATAGGACATAGGATAGATTTTATCCCGTTTATAGGTTCCCGTCGGATGAATTCTACTCTTCTGCGGGCAAAGCCGCGGGTATCGTCTAGTTGTAAATACTGTTCAATTCAACCTATTAACCTATAAGAGCTTTATGTTGCACATATTACGCGGAAAATCTGTTTTGCTATAGATAATATAAAATGATTTTATTATTACTTTGTACTGCCTCTAGAAATATGAAGCTATACCTACCTATCTACATAATATCTTTGTATACTTGTGTCGTAAAAAATATTCAATTTTGAAACCCTAATTGTATACTCATCATTTCTATTATCGAGTAATGTCGACAATTTTCAATTTGGCTTTAAGCACAAAAAGTTATGAAAGTGTGCCACCCACTTGAGCGCGAGATCGATATCTACTCCACAGATTGAAGAGGTTTCCAAGAATGAGCACGTAATGCTTCAGACGGCAGACACCGTGATCTCCACAAAGAAGCTTGTGGAGTACGGAGTGAACCGAATATTGCTGGAAGTCGGTCAACTCATTGCGAACCAGGGCAATAACTTGAACAGCTCCATGAATTCCAGGTCCTTATTTCGTTAATTGGCGTATTAAACACGATTTAACATTTTCATGACTCATTTGTTTAACAAAACACAATGTTTCCTATTTTATGCTAAAGCATTTTTCCCAATACATTGTATCATACTTAAGCAATAGATACTTTGTTTTAGCTAGCTATTTAAGTTCAACTACTCGATAGCCAATAACGAGTCAAGTGTAAATAAATATTATGCACTAAAATATATACGATTATCAAACGAACAGGTTTAACAATCATTTTTTGAACCTATGGATCCCATATGATTAACACACAAGAAAATCTCACCCACACAAATCATGGTCTGCAGATTCGACAGCATCCAATCAACGATAGTGGCTAACCAGACTGCTGCGATGCAGAATCTGAGCAGCAACATCGAGGCGGAGATGGCGCAGGTGTGGCGGCAGATCGGCATCATGTACCAGCAGCTCACCTCCAGCAAGGCCAGCCTTGATAGACTTACTGTAAGTTACTTGTATACTTTGCCATGACTCCATGGTTTTTGTTCGTTACTTTGCGACTAAACTCTACCTTTGTTTATGACTTTTCTTTGGCTCTGCTTTCCCTGTGACTGTGAATTTGACTCTACCTTTGTTGTTACTTTATCACTAAGACTATTTTTGCATTACTTTGCCGGATTATCTCTACCATTTTTCGTGTTTGTAATCATACGAATTACCATTAGATTTACAGAAAAGTGTAGGTACAAATCTCGATTACATTTATTTTGGAATACATCAAGTCCCTACCTAAGTGTTTTAAATTTTTCTAGCAGTTAAATTGAAATGTATTTAAAACGTTCTCTAACTGTGGCCTAGTAGTGCTAGACTCAACCATGATGTTATCATAAAACTTTTCAGTGCTAGCAAGTACCTACTCGCCTATCACTTCGCTCATTAAAAATGAATACGGAGCGCACGCCTGTAAGACCTCTTACTCTGAAAAATTAATCGCAGTAGTGTACGCGAAACTTTAGACGACATGCCAACCATTTATACCGCAATTTTCTGTTTTTAATTTACACCTTTAAAGTGCCTGCAGTTGGTTACTGACTTTACGTCTCGCTTGTTAGTTGTCGAGTTCGATTCCCGTTAAGGGGAGGACATGTGACATACATTTTTGTTTAATCCTTCATTGTTTCTATTTTTTGTGTATGTTCATAATCATCTGTCCAATTAATTTAAGAGTTCGTTTTTAAATGAAACTTAGGTACCTACGTAACGCCAAGACAACGTTAACATTCCTCTGCAACTATTACACCCATAAAAATAGCTTAAATAATTAATGGAGTACTTTAATAACCCGATGTGTATCTACAGGACCGAATGGTGCAATACGTTAATGACAGTTCCACAACCATGGACGACATGAAGGACAAGGTATGTTCTAAAATGAGCTGTAATCCGTCGTGATAAGGTTGCAAGTAATACCATTCAACATGGTGTTTTCCCAGGTGGGTTCTATAACGGCACGCATGATGGAAGTGGACGACAATTTGAATTTTTTGCTGGGCCGGCTGTCGCTCGTCACGCAGGAGTTTGGTCAAATTAAAACGGGACTCGGCGAGGCGCTGGAAAAGGCCAAAACCAGCCTTCGCGATGTACGAAATCAAGTGGAAGGTACAAAAAAAAATATCCTTATTTTAATGTATCGTTAAATAATAACTACCTATTGCTTCCAGTACTTTATCCTAACTTAACGCTGCCATGACGGAGAGACGTTCAAATGGTTTAGGGTTCGATTCCCAGCGACGCAGTCTATACATATATGCGTTTCCCCATAACATTCTGGTAGCATCCACGATAGATAATTCTAGTGTGGCGTTATGAGTAGTGACTTGCTAAAAATTTGCTTTTAATAAAGTCGTATTCATTTTGATATGTAAATAATTCCAAGTAATTTTCTTTTCAGACAAGGGCCCCGGTCCATACAAAACCGAAGATTAATTGAGTAGAAACAAATACCAAATTAATTAGATATTACTTAAACTTAAAGGATAAGATTAGTGTTAGGTTTTATACGATTACAGCTTTTACGCCATAGTAAATAAAACTCTTTCAATATTAACTTTTGCAAATATTTAATCTCTTTCATAATTGTGGATCTATAATATTTATATTGTACAAGTTATATGATACAATTAAATTAATGTGACATATCCGGATGTCACAGAATGAGCGCGTAAACTCAACAATATACAACTGACGGGTTCTAGAAGGAAAACTGTGAATCAACTGTACAACCATAATAATAATATTGATTGTTAATTAAATATTGATCTTAAACAATATACGTACACAAATTATTTGTCTCCGACTTGTTATTCCATTATTCTGATTACAACCTCATTTTCCTATGTGCAATATCAATAACAAAGTAATTACCTATACCGATAAACAATTACATTAAAAAATCGTGCTCCTATTAGTGAATTTGTTATGTAATAATAATAATTAAATATACATTTTAAATTGTGAAAACACTCAATGCAATACAAGAAGGATAATTGAAAAAAATTTTGTCTTTAATAGTTACAATGTTTTATTTGTCGTTGGTAACATGTGAATCAGTTAAAAATCTATTTTTGGACGTTTTGCCAACTAAGTTACAACAATTATAAATTCGCATGAACACAAAATCTGTTCATTAAAGGATGACAGTTTTGGCACGTTATCCATAACCTGGACATATTATAACTGGTCATTGTAAAAATAGTGTTATTTCATTGGAATGTTCTCGTACAGTCGATAAGTTAATAAATTCACTAAATACATTAAGGAATGTCTCCCTCAGCTGAAGGGCGAGTCCCGTTAATCCTTAACATTACAAAAACAGATTTTTAACTTAAATATTAAAACCGATGGTTCTTAGGTCGTACTATAACTAGTAGCACGATTTGGAATGGAACATCACTTAAAGGTAAATCTAACACATTCGTTGTAATCAAACAGCCTGGAGGGACTAATGCTAACTGAACCGGATCAACGCAACATACACAAGGCCCGGACGGACCGACCGACAGACCGACCGAGCCGCGACTCAACAGAACGAACTACATTACGCGAACCAGTCGCTTTTAAATCCATTATAAACACCTCTGTATCATATTGCCTATTATATAAGGTACCGTATTTCAATACAAACTCATCAATTGACAATAATGTGCCAAATAATATTGCATTAAATCTAATATTTCGACGAGGCATATTCTCAATGGCAGTGGCATACCTAACACCCATACACGAGTAGCACTTGAACAATGTTTACATACGAACCTCTATATGTACACGGGTAAATGTACATGCTATATTAATGCAAAAGATATTTACAAAATCCTAATCAATATCGTTAAAAAGCACTTAATAACCATCCCTCGACCGCTCGAACACTCGACGACTCGAACATTCCACGAACCTATCTCAAAGAGTAAAATACACGAAAGAAAAACAAGTGATACTCGTACATAAATTGTGCAAAACTAGTGAAAAAGATTCAAGCGTAAGGCATATGTATTACGTAGATGTGAGTAGTATGGCGTCCCCGTGATAATAAGTTCACCGTGAATAGACGTGAAAACGCGTGAAACAACTGAAAATGGTATATTAAAGTGATTATATCAAAAGCCCGAGTATGAACGTACAAGAAGCTTCCTAAGTGAAGTAAGTATCTCTAGTCGTCCATGAGACGAACGGTTTATGTCTGCGACATCTACTGTGTACAAAACAACGCTATTGTGCGTGTCTCATCCCGAACACCTCCGCCACTCGCCGCGTCTGTGATCCACACTAATACAATCGAACGAATCGTTTAATAAATCCTGCGACATTATCCAAGTCCGTCGACAGTCGAGACCCATTATGCAATATCGTTTATGACGACGAGCAGAACCGATAACAGAGGTCATTGGATATTTTGTTTGCACTGTTTATCTACTAGACGTTTGCAATTCTCATTAATGTGGGTCACGAAACGCGAGATCTCAACCGGCTCTACCGCGACAAATTCAATAAAATTCGGCTTAAAACCCGTCCAGTCAGCGCCGCTGTTTAAGCCAGCGAACGCCCGTTCCCTACTACGTATTTATAATATATATTTACTCCTTAATTGTCGTGTGTAATTGTGCAGTAAAAATGTTGTCAATGGGGCAACGGAATCCTATCGTAGTAAACTGCGAACACGCCGGCGCGGGTTCGGCCCGCACTGCACCGCAACCGATACACTTCGTGAATACAATAGTACACACCTGTAGAAAGGTCCTCCCGTATTATAAATTAGTCTCACTACTCAATTCATATAAAATGACACTCTCTACCAGTTATGCCGTTTAATCTATATTATGGCTACCGTTACTCCTAGGTCGCCAAAGGATTCATCATTCAAGCCCACTATCGATATAATTTCATTACATTATCTAAGCGATACAAATGTGGCCGGATATAAAGGTGATGTTAGCATACCCTAATACCGATCACACATACCGAGTATATTATTCCCAAAGTTATACTAATTTGTTTTTATTTGATGGAACTTACATAGGAAGACACGACTATACATTATACTCCCTGAACGTACGTAAAACGTAATCACGCCTTCACGCAGCACGCGTCGAAACGAGGAAGTTATCAAGTAGATGTTGCTTCGATATCGCAAACGCAGATGTGAAGGAAGGCGTCCTGAGGCGTCAACGAGCCGAGGGAGTGAATACACCACGATGCCGATCACTCCACACCCACGCAGTGTCTAACGCGATATAATATTCTGTTTACGCGTGACAGACCGCACACCAACTTTTTTATATAAAAATAACTACACCAACGTAATAGAACAATATTTATTTTTACTCAGGTCAACTCAACTTAGCTAAATAACACAAATTAGTAAAGTACGAATTTGTAAAAAGAAAAGTACTTTATAGAATAAGTACTTAACAGTATGACGTACTGTGGAGTGATCAGAATGTAGGTGTTAGACAGACAGACGCACGCGTGCGAACAGGAAGCCAAGACCGCCGCCGCCGGCAACACACATGACCACCCCATAAATCCGAGGCACTTAAATGACCTTAACAGTAATGATATTCTACTACTTACTAGTGGTACCAAATGTTAGCTCATCGTCGGCCCGCGAGGGACCCGTTGATACAACGGGTGTGACACGTTTAAAGCTATGGACATGTTTCACATACTAACCCGTTAATAAAATCTAACCTAACACGGAGAGAAGGGAGCTATCGTAGACGTACAAAGTACTTAACTATTAACCTATACTCGGCTCTTAAAACTTACGCGAACTGCCCGGCGACCGGTGCGATTACGTACAAACTCGGTGTAGTAAAATGAGTGTTCGACTTCATAAAAACGTCTAACGTCGTGTCGTGTTAAAATACAGTGTTCTCGTTGTGAGCTTCCAATAAATCTGAACGAGTGCAATAGTGAGAATAGTCGTACTGTATAAATGAGCCCGCCTGAGCTACAGTTCGCAGTACCGTATACGTAGATGGCACTTCACTCGAACGCACCTACAAAGCGGATGGTCACAACGTCCACGCGTGATCTATGTACATATCGACAACTTGCAATAACAAAACAACAATTACTCTTCATGTATACTTTAAAATTGTTGCACATTCTTATGTACAAATTCAATGGGTCCGGTTACAATTCACCGAACATAACATCGATAGGGATTTAGTTCCCGCATGGCACTTCACATTTGTCTCGATTGATGGAGTTTAAAGCTGATTTTGTATGTCAATTCCTATAAATATTATATTACATTAATTACCCCGCAGTCGAGTAGCACTTTGCGCTGACAATATTATGAGTCGATAAAAAAAAATACCTAGCGCGGTAACAACTCAAAGGAAAACGGATCATCGGTGCAGCATTGGAGGGTTAACGGAGACCACCGGTTATCTAACTCAGTGCGCTTTGCACCTCCTTTGACATCTAATAATTATGTTATGACTCTCTCGAAAGTGTAAGCGAGAAAAATAATTTAATATTTATACATTGTTCTAGGAATTGTGAAATAATAATGAGTTAACAATATAATCGTTTTTATATCTATTTAAAAAAAAAACAAAAATTTCACTTTTATGATACGTTGCCACTTTCATCTGAGTGTCTTGTACTGCCTTAAAGTATCCAGCATAAACAGGCATCACTGTTCTACTGTTCGTCAAGACCGGTGTAATTGTAACCGAATCCGCGCCGCACCGATAATCGCGAGGCGTCTCTCGCCTCATCGACGCATAAAAATTTCTAACCATCCACTTCATCGATTCGAAGTGCCATGAAGGGTATTACAAAATATTAATCTTATGTACATATTGTCGCTCAAAGATAAGAGTTAGAACTAACTTCTAGGTTAGGTGTGAGGATATAAAAGGTGCTTCGCGGGGTTTACCTCCGCGTGCTCTTGGAGGAGGGGCGCGAGTGAGAGTGTGTGTGGGGGGTCGCGCCCCCCCCCCGCTCCTAACTGGAGCACGACGCCGCCGACACGGGCGACAGGGGGGAGTCGCGCGGGCAGCCCGACAGTGTTACCACCACCTGCAACACACTTGCATTTTACACGCTGGAACCTTACAACAACTTACATTTTACACGGAACAAATACCAGAGATAGACAGGTTAATTACTCCACGGTGCATCTACTTTAACTAATTTTTTATTTGTTTGCTATATATCCCTAAAATTTCCCAGCTATTATGAGTATACCACATGGCTCATCAGCGGATTAGATTAAATTATGCACTTGATTAAAATTACATAGAGAGCTCTCAGCTACTCAGATTTCATGAAGACATTATTCTACCACTGCTATGTACTTAAAATTATTTTATAAATATTTTATAGAATGATTTCAATTTTCCTATATAGTTGTACATATTTCTAATTGAGAGTATTCAAATTCATCCCTGGCAGAAGCCCAACATTCTAATCATTGAGGTCCCACAGCTAAACACTGTCAAAAACATTTGCAATTCAATGAGATTGATGGCAATATCTACTGACTTCAATCATTCCAATATCAAATGTTGTTGCCTAAGTAGTAACAAATGTACAATGGTCATTATCAGTAGATATATTATCATGGCCAATACCATATCAATACTAAGATAGTTAGTTCACATAATATTATTTTTTCTAAGTGTGAATGAAAATAAATTGTCTTAGTAAGATGTTGCAAAATCAAATTCAAAACTAGTAAGTTGAAGGCTAGGTTCTATATTATCCAACTGCCAAGTTTAAAATTGATACATCTAGTTATTAAAAAAATAACCTTGCCAAGTTTAAGAGGTATTATAAATATTTCATGTCCATCACCAATACTCTAGTGGTTAGTCATTTATTCAAACTACTAAACTGAGAAATCTAAACCACAGTAACATCAAACCAAAAGTAAGGATGCTGTAATTAAATGTAAGTAAATTATTAAAAAGTATATTTTAAAAGACTAACTGTAATACCTTCCGGCTTCCTGCGTGATTTCTATGTTCACATAACCACACTCCTTGCCATGTTCCTAGGTTTAGTTTGCCGTCTGTGATTGGAATGGTCAGTGAAGAGCCCAAAAAGCAGGCTTTCACATGAGCAGGCTGTATGGAATAAAACATCTAGTTAGTAGGCAGTTCCAATTAGTCACTATACATCCAAACTAATTAGTACATAATAGAATAATTAATGTTTACATAGTTCTGTATGTATGCAAATATTGTTGCATTTTAATAATGTATGCTCAGATAATGTCTTGATTAATGGTTAATGTGTTGGTAGATTAATGAAACATTAACATTAATACAGTAATTAGGTGCTACTCATGATGCATTGATGTTTTTAACACAGTGTATTAAATGCATTTATAAATGTAATTTGTACAAAATTATGTTTGTAGACTTATAATTTGCTTTAAAAGTTGTGTAAATTTTGTTTTAGAAGCATATTCCTTTAGGTGCTTAAAGTTAATACTAAGCCAGCATATATTAAACAACCTTATATTAATTATAATGAACTGATTCGAATTCATGTGTATATCTCTCATAAACCCTTGTTTATTTAACATTCTTATGATAATTATCAACATAGCTGTAACAGCGCCCCTGACCTCTCATTATCTGCATCTTGAATGCTATACATTGGAGGTAACATATTTATTTGTGGACTGATGCATTAACCAAATTAAATATTGAGTGATCATAAACTTAATGCATGTAAACTGTTGATAAACACTTCACTGCAGCAAGGCAACTATTATTTTTATTTACACTTAAATGTCAATGTAAAACAATTGCACGATGACACAACATGCCACTTTGACCCACGTTCGAAATTTTGTAATCGCGTAAGTACTCACCATGTCATCGGGACCTTCGCACGAATGTCGGTACGGGAGACCCTCTGGCACTATTTTGTTGAGCATCATTTCCATGTCGTCTCTCACGTCGGGGTCCCAACTCTCGTTCAGTGCCAGACTTGCCGAAGTGTGCATTACTGGAAACAATATTTACGATAGATCAGCTGTCTGAGCGCACTGTGCGTCGTTGCTCTTTCGGCGGTTGACGGTTTTGACACACATATAAAACGGGTGAATAGCAACCGGCGCAGGTTACATGGACAATATCACAGGTGGGAGGGGATGCAGCGACGGCGGCAAGGAATCGACGCTGGTACTCACTCTGGATGTGGCACAGGCCGACCGCAAACTGCGCGAGCTCCGGCACCTGCTTTAGGATCTCCTCCGTAACCAAATGAACACCTCGGTGCTGCGGCCTCAAGTTCAGCTTTCGTTGAAACCACGCGGATCCAATCTGAATTCCTCTGTTCGAGGCCATGTTTAATTTTTAAAAACGCTACAGGGTAACCGCAAGAACGTAAACGATCGTACACAACATCACTTATAACAACCTTTACACGAATTAAACCACAATTATCATAAATGATGCATCTTTGATCTTGAATAGTAATAAATTTATCGGAGGTTATAGGACAGATTCGACACCCTATTTTCTGCGGGAAGGTGAAACAGTCTTCAAATGAAAGAGAAAAACGATCGACCGTATGTTGTCATTACAAAAAAAACTGAAATGTTTGTTCATTCATAAATCTTGTCCTCTGGGTTTATAATCATTTTCTTTATATTATTTTAATTACGAATTATTTATATAGGTATAACAATTACGTTATAAGAACACTGTTAATTATAATATTACTTATATTTTCTATTTCCGTTGATGCTAAAAATTGTTCCATCGTCTTATCAAATTATTGTAATATATTACGTTTTTATTCGTGGTTATTATCTTCTACCAATAATTATTGTTATTTTACAAACAATAACATACTTTTTTATGAAATGTAGTTGAGTTTCATACATGAATAATGTTTCTGGCAACATTGAAATAAAACGAGCAAAGGCAAACCCCGCGAATTTTAAAATCTAGGCCGTATCGTCGTAGGTAACACAATTTTCTATAACTCCATAACAACGTATTTTTATTCATGTGTAATGTGAAATGCACACACCTACTACACCAATGTCAACTAATCTAATGCTTGCAAGTAATAGGAATGAACCGTTTTGCGGTTAACACGACTTCAATTAAAATGAGAATTCTAGGGGAGTGCCGGGGGTTGATAACATAATACTAGGTGTGGCTATTAACAAGCACTCCTCGGAATTGGGACAATTAGTTTTTATTTCAACTGGAGTGTTCTGCGGACGCTTACTAGGTGCTCTGTCCTAGTTTATCTAGTTCACAGTTTGTTATCTTGATTCGTGTATACAATGGATCCTTTAATGGACGTTATAAAGAATTCAGAGGAACCGGAATGGCTTGAAAAGCAGATTATCGGGAAATTAAGGGTCTGGCAAGTTATATTCCTATGTTTAGCAGGACTGGCGTCATTAAGTAAGTGACTGTCTAATTAAGTAAAAAGGTGTGTTAATTAAGTATGTAAGATCCGTTAGATATTGTTAAGGTATAAGATACTAACATTTTAACTTTTAGTTGTGATGGTGTGTTGCTGTTTTCGCTTCCGGATCCCACGCACGAAGCAACAGATCGAAGCGGATTATAAGCGACGGAAAATTACCACCAAGTTTCGTGAGCAGCTCGAGACCATACATGATTCCAAAATGGACACTTTGTCGCTAACGACAGGTACCTAATAACATAAGGAAACTACCTACATGGGAGCATTCAACAAAAAATATTTATTGTTCTTATTTTACGAGTATTAAATAGCAGCAAAGGGGTTTTGTAAGAAAAAAGGAAAGTATGTGTCTCACTAAATTTCAAACTTCTACCATTAGTGATATTGATTTGTCTTTACCTTCGATGTTTTACTGATTGCTGGTAGCTACCACATAACCTTACTTATCTTAATCCTCCTCGGATAGGGGTGGATGTTTGTGTTCTGTGGTGCCAGTGCCGATTATTAAGACAGTTGCTTAATTGAACACCAGATAAGTTGCATGTTTTCATCCTAACGTTATAAAAGTCCAAGTGCGTATATTTATTCGATTGTTCCGTTTCTACACCAAAACGCCTAAAGTGAATTTAATGAGTTTTTGCATAAAAAATTAAGTAATTTGATACCTTTCATAGCAAAAAAGATTTGAAGAGATTGAAATAGAGGATGCAGTTTACCAGACAGAAATTATTATAATTTTAATAAAAACAATTTCCCACAAGCGACCTGCGAATAACAATAATTATAAAATCGATGTTTAACGTAGATTGCAATCTCATTCTTTCCGCTTCCGTATCGATAAAGTTGAATCTCACTGACCTAGTTTCGGAGGCATTGCGATACTTATCATGACTCTACATTTCGATTTGAAACAATTTGATTGAAGGTAGGTAGGTACCTAATAATATAAATCCCCAAAAGTCACCACCAATACAAGTATTATTTTGTAACTGTTTCAATATTAATGCGACACAGCCTCTCGACCGAGTTCCGAACAGCACTTACAGAGTTCGTACTTTATTATGCATGAGCTCGGGACATTATAAATGTACTGCTTTGAGCATTCTTTGCTTGCTAACGTCACCCGTCCCGGTTGAAGGCATTACACTAGCTCGTTTACTATGCACGTGAACTTAATTTTTGTACTGTATCGCTATAGTAGGTTTTTTTGTCTAAATAATTTCTCGTTCAAGTGTCCAAACGTACCTTAACCATAATAGATACTTACAAGGGGGTGTTACTTCATACAAGTAGTTAACACTGTAATCGCCTGCTCGTGTTGTACATGTTTCCTTACTCAGCAATGGACCAAGCAATGACGCCGGGTCCTCCTGTTAGAGGTTGCTGGCCAACTGGTACACCATTCAGTTAATGCAAAATGATACTCTTACTTCCTGGAAGGTTGACCTAAAGCCCCTAAAGTTCCACAAACTAGCAGATAAGTAAAAGGATGGTTAATATTTATGGTAGCCCTTTGACATCCGTAACATCGAACGATTCACGCATACCGCCAAAAGAAAAGCAAGGAACCCGCATTATTTCTGGCTCTTCAATAGCTACCGCAACACGATACGACTTTAAATAATATATTTCACCTGCAATAAAAAGCTTCACGTGTTCCGGTTACGACGAAATTGACGAAGAGCCAGTAATATAAGGGACCCTGTTTCTTTCTTGGTTGCTACCTCCTCTGTGATATTCTTCAAAGCATAATAATGTCTAAGTCTATATATTTGTTTCGCTGGAGCATAATTTTGCGTATATTTATTTAATGATAAAGTATCATTGTATGCATTATGCTAGCTGTTCTCAAACTGTTACAAAATATATATTTGACAGGCACTTAGAATAAGTATTCAAATGTTTTATTACACTATAAATTTTAATGCATTATTAGAATTAATTTACAACCCGATAGGAATCCATTATTTTTTCTTTCATTAAGGCCTGCATTGTCGTGGTACCTTGTAGGCGAAGCTTTTAAAAGGTTTCGCAGAGCACAATTTGAGAATGGCTGCAATATGCATTGAGGAAACTAGCAGAGTTAAATATCTCCACTGTTTGAATACTGAATGTCACAGATAAGATAGAAATGTCGGTTTTTATTGAATATGATATCTTGCTGCTAGCTCTGAAAATGCTTCATGAGAAGCTACACGTCATGGAGAGCGACAACCAGCAGGAAGCCGCGGCTAGTCCCGGCGTATCCCCGCAGCAGAGTGAGTATTACCTATTTTGTAAAGTTTGAAGTCTGCCTTTGAAGTCTTTTGAAATCTGCCCTGTAAAACTGTTTCATTATATTAAGTAAAATTAATTAACAGCTTTATCAATTCAAGATAGCCTAACGTGTAGATATTTAAGCCGTACACTTATGCACTTCGGTGTTTTTAATATTGTCTTTGAAGGTGATATTATTGAACTTAACGGCGAAATAAATTCTTCAGCAAATTTTTATACGTAATAGTAATAGGTTATGTTCGTGTACAGGAATTTGACTTCCCTGGCAGAACTCAATGTCTGACGTGTGGGCGTTATGTGTCTATATGTTAAAAGTGTAGTAGTGTGGATTTTATTTTTTATACATTTGTTTGTGACATACATACATTTTAACTATCTCCTCTTATCCATTAAAACATTTATAATATGGGTATTACAAAGATCAGTAACATGTGTTATAAATTATAATGTTATTGTGTCAGGTTCTCTAGAGGCGTCATTCCAGCCGGAAGGCGGCCAAAAACCGGAGCCGCAAGTGTCTGGGCTCAACTTCGTCAAATTCGCGACCAAGGTGGCGCACTTGTCTAAGCTGCAACCAAAATCCCCCACTTCCCCCACCCCCTCTACCGGGAGAATGGATTTCTAATTCGCTAAAGTCGCTGCAAAGAACTTCGCACAATATATAGGAATTTTAAAATTTTTAAAATTTGCTGAATAACTCTAGGATATGCGAGTATAAACCAGTGATTACTAAAGCGCGTACGACGCTTATTCCTTACAGTTTAGAGTATATTTTAGTGATCATACACTTTGGGGCAAATGTATCTCATGGAACACATGTAACGCTATTAGCGTGGAGTTTTATAAATATATAGAAAAAAATGTAAAATCGTTTACAACTTAAGACTTGGCTTAACAAGTTTGTGATAACTTACCCATTGATTGTATTGTAGTTTCTTAGACTTTAAAAATTTTATTTCTCATGAAATCATGGTGTTTACTATTGTGATATAATGTTTTAATTTTTACATAAAGTAAGGTAATGCTTATCCACTATCTACTTTTACATTGGATGTAATTATTGTAAATGTAGAATATAAATACTATGAATTCTAAATTCTGAAACACAGTGCCTTAGTGATATAAGGAATGTTATTCATAATATTAGTAGGAGAGAAATAAATAAATATCGTTGCAGTAAGATGTTTTGTTTAATCTAGAAAATAAAAAATACAGTATAAACGGATTTTAGATCACAAGAATAATTACATATTCACAAATAACGACCGTGTTCTGCAGTATCGGGCGGTCGGCCGGTACAACAATGATCGAACTGTAAGCGATAACTTTAAAGCAACATTAACTTACACTTTATCATACATAAATAATACATCTTGCAAATTAAAATTACATAAAATTCAAGTTAGCTACATTCTTTTAAATAGTTAATTGTTCCTACATGCTTTTATTAATATTCCATCGTTACCGAACGAACTGTCGTCGCTCGAAACTGTCATGTTAATTATTTTACGTCACGCCATCGACATTAAAATGTATGACTTAGTGAATTACATTAAAAACATTTCACACCCGAGCAAACCATTTGTTAGCCTAACTCTCAGTCCATGACTCGATCCTCATCCAACCAATCCTCTTATCTCTAACACCGTTATATATTACTTCTCAACATCGCGCACCGAGGACCGATTTTAGTATTACACATCAAACTTGACCGATAATGTGAATGGTTTTGACCAAAAAAAGTTTTAAATCTATTTTGCTTATACAGTAAAATAGTGCGTTTTCATTGGTCAAACGATAAAAATGTGACGATATTAAAATGTACGTCACGTTGTCTCCAAAGTCGGCCCTCAGAGTTGACAATCGTGTTGTATTGTTACCGAAACATGTCCTCACTCGGCTCAGTGTCGAATACGGTTGAGCAATTCAAAGCGCATAGCAACGTAAAACATCGTACGAGATCGTGTCCACTCGTACATTAAAACAGTGATCGCTAATTGGATGACACTACATTAAAAATTCACAAGAAAATCTCTTAAAAAGTTAACAATAGTAAGTCGAGGTCACTCCGTTGTCGAGTTAAAATAAATGCACGTGGAATTTAAGTAGTACGAAGAAGTACGTCGATTGCAGTAACATCGATCCTGAACTGACTTCTCCTCAAATAAGGCCATCAACTCATCGAGCTCCCTCGCTATTGAACAATCTATTGAGGAATATTTATACACTTTCACTTACATAGTAATAATTGAATGGGACCTACCTAAAAACATATAAGAGTGTAAATTTCATTAATAATTATTGTTCGTATATTGCATAGCGTTACGGAACTAATTACAGGAGTAGTGTAGAGTACGATTAAAAATAAACAAATTCGTAAGACTTTGTGCATGATACCTGTCTCATCTTTCAGAGATTTACATTTTTACAAGAGCGTCTAATTCGAAACGTAAGTATAGGCTACATTTTATGATACATTATACCCTAGGTGAGGGCCGGCGCGGCGGCGGGCGACTCACGTCAACAAATCACGTAAGCTAAAGGAAACTCGCTCCGTCGGGCGTCGGCCGGCGGCTCCGCGAGGTAGGAACCGGACTCGACACCGCTATAAATACATCTCTCATATAATAAATCATCATTTCCTCATAAACAACAACTACGGCAACTTCGCTCGGTTAGGCTCGATAGGTTCACAATAAATATTAATACTACAATGTGCACATTTCGTCTATGTCGTGTCGGCGCAATCGATTCTGAATTTTAAACATTGAGCAGAATATTTGGCAATAAACTCGTAAACGCTGGGTATAACAACAATTACACATTACATAATTTGTGACCAATAATCCGGATACATTAATAAATAGTGTTTCGTGATCGTCCAGTGATCGGTGGATATAGGAAATACGCACATTGTGGGGAGAGGGAGGGTCGCTGCACGGCCGCCCGCCGCCCCCGCCGCCCCGCCGAGCCGTCACACTCAATCTCGCCTTACGAATGTTCTTCCCCTGCGAATACAACATGCGATACATTAAAATTATTAAATGGCGTGTTACAGGTAAAGTAGGCACAAATATAAGCTGTAGGTGATATCAATTTTTATGGGTAGGTGCGACATATTCATTGAATATAACATGCTACTGGTTACAGGGATCACCTTTCGGTTTCAACTATATATGTCATAAAAACTAAAATTAATTTATAAAAAAAAATTAAGCAAAATTTTTTGAATATCTGTTACTATTGGTCACTGCAATACACCCACTGCACCAGTCAAACGAACAGGGAACCCTCATCAAGGGGGTCCCGTCGACATCACGCACAATAAAGAGACACAATCCAACATACGTGATAGTCTTGCGGTCTGTGGGGCGCGCCGCGAACTGCGGGCGCGCGCGGTTGAGCACCTTGAGCAGGTCGCCGGCCTTGGCGCGCATGCGCGA
This sequence comes from Lerema accius, assembly GCA_001278395.1. NCBI lineage: Eukaryota > Metazoa > Arthropoda > Insecta > Lepidoptera > Hesperiidae > Lerema > Lerema accius. The sequence continues at coordinate 573,783 of LGAG01000208.1, forward strand.
GTGCACGTACACCTTGGAGCACTTGATGTGGTAGTGCAGGTAGTCGCGGAACATGTGCAGCAGGTCGATGGTGTTGTCGCGCGCCGCCGCGCACGTGTGCCGCGGGAACAGCACTGGAAACGATGGTCACGATCAAATAAAATCTGAACAATTGAACCAGAACACTTCTTTCCAGGCAAAGAATAAGTCTGATGTTTCGTTCGCTGCTATATGCGTCTCTTTCGGTCACTGGGTTAAAGTCTTAAAAGCACTTTTCCAACAAACAGCGAACCGACAGCATATGCATAGGTTTATATTCTGTTATGTACAAATAGTACATTGCTAATTTTCAGTACTCATTTACACATATGTGTTATCCGTTATTTCGTAATTATTACACACATATTATGATAGCAACCATCATTAAGGCGGCAGACAATTAAATTAGTAATTACTGTATCGAAATTGAGTACATGAGTTCACTTCAGGTCTCCCTAATTACAAGGACACACCTGAATTCCGCAGTAGACAGCTAATGGATCCTACAAGCGCTAAGTTATAACGTATTTCATCATTAGAATCGTTTAAATACTTTTTTAATTCACCCCGTAAATTAAGTGTAACATAAATGTTTAATAAAATCAAGTGACATCGATATCATATGGATATGCATGAGTCAAAGATAAACCTCTATATCGTATTAGGATGACGTAATATTTACTTTAAACTAAACGAGTTTGAACACCATGTGGTTTCTATATAGCACACATGTAATACACCTAATAATATACAAACAATGGTGTCACCATCTTGTACACTATAGGATCCGATAATCACACATGATTTACAGTACACAGTTAAAAATGTCATTTTAATAACACATTCCTAACAACTTTTAAATTTAATGTCATCATTGTAAAAAATCATTACTGTTTCTATAGTTGATTAGGTCTTTGCATCTTAACACTAAGACGTAAAGGTGCCACATTTTATGGAGTATTAGAAAAAACTAAATGCAAAGCATGTGATAAAATTAATACAAATTACTCACCAAAAGTAACATAACTGATATTTTCTCCTACCCTCGCTTCAGTGTCCACCAACTCTAACGGCGGCTCCCTGTGTGAAAATAATACCTGAAAACACATTAACAATAAGTTTACACCACAACTGAATCACAAATATAAATTTTAAAATATCAGTGTGATTCTAAAAGAACTTAAGAAACACAATAACATTACAAATAACAATGGCTATTCATTGGACAGAATACAAATAATTATAATAAACGAGATTTTTTTCTTATGAACAGGTGATTAATGTAGCAGCAATGTTACACACATGAAATAAAATAGAAAATTTTAATTTACTTTTGCATTAATTAACTCTGAAAATTAATTAGTAAAGTACCCTTTTATTAGCAACATCATAAAAAATCATTACTCATACATCATAGGTTATCATGTTTTAAATAGTTGAACTCATCAAATCAACTAAATCTTTGTAAACAACACAAGGTTTCACCGGTGTGTTATCAGTCAAATAGAAAGAAGAAAGTAATGGCTCTCTAGCATCAACAAACTTATAACCTACATATAACTCGTTTTTTCGTGATTTAAAAGGTAAACAATTTTAGTGTCTTTTTTATGAAATCATTGATTTAAAAATAAGACAGACACAAATAAATAAAAAATTAAGAATAAACAACAATTTATGTTTAAATAAATTTCCGTATACTTCTAAATATTTTAAAGTAATGAAATAATTAAAAGTAGTGCCAAGATTGTTTAGTTTTTAAATCACGACGAAAAAAACGAGGTATAGTATCTGATGGTGGTACCTGTGGCGCAGTGTGCGAGGCTCTCCGGCCCTCCTTGAGCTCCTGCATGAACACCTTGCCGATCACTATGTCGTCCTCGTGCCGGAACACCGTCGAAAACACCACCGTCACGCGGTCCTCCTGCGCCTCCACATACCTGCAACAATTACCTTACTAATAACCATCTCAAAAACACTTCCCCGCCTGAACTTCGCATTTCTATACTAACAGACTTCAAACTAGTTCTTGTTCTCCATAAAGTTCTCAAAGGTGTGAGTCTGCCAATCCATACTAGGCCAGTGTGGTAGACTATGGCCTGGGCCTGTACCCCTCACACTGTGAGAGGAGAAGCCCAGCAGTGGGACAGTTACGGTTACCATGATGATGATTATGACTCTTTAAACAGATGGTACAGCCATCCAATAAATCTATAATTCTTGGATACTATATGGTACTGATAGTAATGGTTTAAAAGCATTAAATTAATCAACTAATCAACATATTTTATAATGGACTATAGGCACCAGTGTGATTTTGTAGGTAGTCATTGCCTAACTTTACTGTAAATCAATACTAATAACACAAAATCTACTTTGTATGGCTATGTAATGTTATTATACTACAATTAATAACTACACAGCAGCTATTAATATTCAATTATTACTCATAATAGGCATGTTACTAACAGCGTTTCATCTTGCCGATAGTTGATGACGGCGCGCTTGTGGCTGACGTCACCGTCTTCCTGCAGCCTGAAGTAGCGCTCGAACACCGACGCGAAGCAGTTCCGCTTCAGGAGGCCTACCTTCTTCACTATGGCCTCCCAGTCTTCCGGAATGTTCTCCATATCCAACAGGACAGATACATTGTATCCTGAGAGTTAAGCAAGTTGGATGTTGAATATATTAGGATGTAAGCTAGAATAAATTAACAATTTCAAACTGTGTTTTTGAGGTGGCAAAACTTAATTATGAAAAAGTGTTTTGTGTAGCTATCATAATTAGTAAATGCTTCTAAATTACAGGAGAAGGAAAACAAAGTACTGGCAGGATAAAATGGAATTAATGTTATATTTATAGGACAAATAATAATAATATATTCAGAGATAGGTTCTTCAAGCCAAGTGTAAAAATCATGTTTCACTGCATTTATAATAGATACAAGCTATATTGTTGGGTTATGCTATTGTTGTTAATATATGAGTAACACAGCATATTTATGACTTGACAACAGTCCTTTCCTGTTTGTTATCTCAGTAATTTGATTGGGAAATAATGAACTAAAAATAGTGTAAATATATTGTAACTATATTCTAATAAAATGTCAAAAATATGGTGTGCAAAGATTATATTTTATCCAAGCCCATTCCGAGATATGTCACTTTAATCTTATCTTGCGTTTGATAAACATGCAGTGAGTGTAGTTTATCAATAATACAAAATTTTTAGTGGTTAAATTATGAGGCATAAAGCGAACAAACACTCTTCTTTTCAAAGATAATTAAAAATCAGCTTATGATAATTCACTTGTCAGTGAAGTTTATGGACTGTGTCATGAATGCTCCAGTTAGTACTTGCACAACACTATTTAACATTACTTAATACAACACTTATATTAGACATGCAAGTCTAGTATTTGTATATCTATCACTAGGAATCGCCCGCGGCTCCGCCCGCGTAATTTTGCCGTTTTCGCAATGTTTTTTATTGCTGCTCCTCTCCTATTCATCTTAGTGTGATGTTATAATACCCTATAGTCTTCCTTGATCAAAAATGGACTATGTTGCACTAACATTTTTCAAATTGGTCCAGTAGTTTTTGAGATTAGTTGATATTAACAGGATAATTCATAGTTTTAACAACATCTGTTTCCAATAACTGCATGGTATACATTAAATTAACTGCTTAACTATATAAAAGGTATTAGATATAAAAGTAGTTGGAATTATAAAAGGGTTTATTCAGTTGGAACTCTAATTCCTATCAGAAAATTATTATATTCCAATAACAAAGTGTCTTTCGTAATAGATTAATTCTTACCAGATTCTGCCTCTGTTAGGAGGGAGCCATAAACCCTTTTAAGCAGTTCATCTGCCCCATGTTCTTCTAACTGCTTATAGAACTTCAATGATATACTAACCTGTAAATAAACAACTATTTTAATTAAACATGCCAATGATTATATTGAATGGTAAGACTCTACAGTTTACACTTTAAACCGAAACATAAGCAAGACCTTTTAATATGTTTCATATTGCATTTCGTATGCTATAATCGGAAGAAAGAAAAACCATTTTAGCCTTGCAAATTATTGTTTCAATGTTGAAAAAGTCATTATACCAATATCATAATACATGTATTATAGGTTATGGACAGTAAAATATCAGGTAAATAATTATGACATCACTGATGAATAATCCAATTACTTCTTTGCTTTAAAGATACTGTTTTAATGTCATTGTGTTAATTAAATATTGCAGAACATAAAGTTTGATGTAGCAAAGGTGTGCATTTTTTTGCTAAATTTTGGACACACCAGTGGAGAGAGAGGTTGAAAGAAAGCTTTTTAAATAAACTTTTATGCAATATTACAAAGCAGAGGTACAGAACAAAAATGACCTTGAGAAAGGTTATTGTTCTTTACACCATATAATTATGCTGATGGGTTGATAAATTAAGATTTACATTAAAAATGTTTTAGGGTCCCATTTATTCTCTCCATTAAGGCAGATAAACATACCTTACCATTATAAGTTCATTTCTTGTTACTCCTCAGAAAACAAAAATAAGCACTCTTGCTACAGTGATCTATTATTTCAGCTGATTAGGATCTTTGCTTATGTTCAATTTTATTCCTGTAACTTCTAAGCTACTCACCCTAACTTTGGTTTTGTCTCCATTGACATTGGATATATGAAAGAGTACTCCGTCAAAATCTGCAACCGTCACATCTATAGACTCCGGCTTTAAACTGAAAAATATAATTTATGTGTAATAAAGATTTACAAACACTGAATTATTTATGATGAGGCAATAAGGCAATTTTAATATTATTCATACTAATTTTGAAAAAGGAATAATTCAATAAAGTCATATTATATTACTGTGACAAAATACATTTGTCTGTACTATATGATTATAAAGTTAACAATTTCATTGACCCACCAATATTAGTGCACCAGCATCATTGCTCATATCCTGTAATGTGAGACTATCTGCCCTCTCACAATCACATACATACATGTATCAATAACACATAAGTAGCACACTGTTTACTACCAATGGTATCCAAAAACATCGTACAGGATATTTCCGCGCACCGCTAGTACATACAAACAACCCATATGAGTCATCCATACTGACATACACCATATCGCCTAAAGCTCAGACCGTGCAAGGAAACTTATGCTACAAATATGGTATTTTAGTCCATGTTATGCGAGATTCCTACTGTTCGCAGTCAACGTGTGGGCCCACCCTAAATAATTATAATGGTATTTGACATTTGTCATGTTGCTCCCGAAAATGGGGTTATAGTAAAAATTTAAGCCGATAACAAAATTCGTTAATATTAGGATATGAGCAATAAGCGTGAATGTAACATAGTGTGCCGCCGTCGCGGTAATCGCACAACGAACAGAAAAACAGGTAAACTTTCTAAGCGTAACGTACTCACCGCGCCAGTGCATTTTTATATTTAACTGTTAGAGTTTCTTCTATAATTCTATTGTTGATCTCCAGTAAGATCATTATTTAACAATTTATAACCTACAGCTTTTTCATAAAATTAACACTTATAGCACCTTCATTTAATAATTTATACGGATATCTTGAACGACGACCGCCCGTACGTAGGTAGGTACCTATGCGACAGAGAAAGAAAAGGAAGCTTCAAATGAATGAAACATCGGCCATGTAAGCATAGACTACTATAAAAATTACAGACTAAATTTGAAGCTAACAACTTCAACGCAATTTTTGCTTTTTTAATGCAGCGGATCATGAATCAACAATACATTCACTGAAACATGATGCTATGTATTATTTTACGTAGCTTAGCCCTTATGTATTAAATCTCATGATGATTCTGATTGTGCTATCAACTAGTTGCTCTATGCTCTATGGATATAACTTTGACAGATTTGTCTTATGTATGTTGACGTTTCTGAATTTTTGATTGTTGGTTGTCACAATCTGACACACAAACCACTATGACACTTTATCAAATTAAAGTCAGTCAATGAAGTCGGTGCGTCAATGTATATTTATTTCTTAAAAAAAATATTTTCTTGACTCCTCGGTCCTCGAATGACCCAGAATGACCGGACCGTCCGTAACTCGGAAACTGGTTTGAAAGCGATTTGGTTGGATTTTTTTGTTGTGTTTGTATTCGCAAGGACAAGGTTTATGTGAAGTAACATTTTAAAATTAAAATAATCCCCCAGAAACTTATAAAAATGATATGCTGCAGACTGACATCTGCCGGGTCAGCTAGTGCAAAATAGACGGCAACACGGTTTGCGAATAAAGTGTTGTAAAAATTAAGATGGATACAACAATATTATACACATAATTATGTATTTCGTGATAGTGATTTAAAGTGGTAATAATGTCGAACCAAGTAGGCTTATTTGTCGCGGGTCTCAAGTCCCGGAATGTCGATGTCCAAACCCGAACTGCTCGTGAACTATATAACTATGCAAAAACCGAACTACGAGAGGTTCCTCAGGAAGAACTTACGCAGTTTCTCGATGCATTCAACCATCAGATATTTGAGATGGTATTGAGCAACGATGTCCATGAAAAAAAAGGTGGTGTGCTCGCTATCGGTATGTATTAACCCCATAGTTTGAAATTAATCTTATAGTCAAACAAATAAAGACCTATAAAATTTTTAAAATGACAAATTTGTATAATAGGTTATTCTTTTTTCCAGTTTGTTTAATTGGCGGCGATTGTGATACAACAAAAACAAGGATAACTAGATTTGCAAACTACCTTCGAAATCTCCTACCATCTTCAGATGTGGGTGTAATGGAATTGGCAGCCAAAACAGTTGGCCGCCTTGCTACAGTGTCCGGTGTCAAAAGAGCTGAGTATGTGGAGTTTGAAGTCAAAAGAGCTTTTGAGTGGCTTTCTGAGGAAAGAAATGAAGGAAGACGCCACTCAGCTGTATTGCTGTTAAAAGAATTAGCTATTGCCATGCCTACCTACTTCTATCAACAAGTTTCAGGATTCTTTGATCATATTCTTGTAGCCTTAAAAGATCCTAAGCAGCAAATAAGAGAAGCTGCTGCTAAAGCCTTGAGAGCAGGCTTAGTGGTCACAGCACAGAGAGAAACTGCCAAACAATCCACTTCTAAGCCACAATGGTACATGCAGTGTTATGAGGAAGCAATGCTATCTTTTGAAGACATTCCTAATAAAGAAAAAGGTATAACCAAGGAAGACAAGGTGCATGGAGGGCTATTAATCTTGAATGAACTCCTGCGATGCTCAAATGCTACTTGGGAAACTAAATATAACACCTTGATGTACGCTTTGGACACACAGAAAGATATCACTGTGTCAGATGACATTATTTTCATAAGTTCAAAACTGCACAGCCCTTCAGTAAAGAGAGGATACTTGTGTGATGGATTCAAAACTGAAAATGTTCAGTATCCTGTCCCCATATATGAATCAGAAGTTTGTCACAAACTACTCAATGAAAAGATTGAAAGAATTTGCCAAGGTAAGGTTCTTATAATTTACAGTTTATTCATTTTATGACTCATTAAAATTACTATAAAAATACTTTCTTACTTTCTAGATGTCATGTCCCAACGACACTTAAAGGCCCAAGGAGTGCCGCAAATTCTACTCATAATAATACCAAGACTTGCTGCTTTTAATAAGGAATTGTTTAAGAAGAAATATCTTAGTTCCACAATGAATTATTTATTATCTTCAATCAGGAGCAGGGAAAAAGACAAAAACATGGCTTTTACTACCTTAGGTCTCATGGCAGCAGCCCTCGAGGATGATATCAAGAATTACATTCCTCGGATAATAGATGTAATCAAACAAACATTGCCTGTAAGAGATACTTTAAGTAAAAAACGAGCATGGGTGGACCCATCTGTTTTTGCATGTATCACTCTCTTAGGATGTTCTGTAAAAGATCTTGTTGTAAATGATATTAAAGAATTACTTGATGCTATGTTCGCCACAGGCTTAAGTCCATCCTTGACTGTTTGCTTAAAAGAGCTAAGTATACACTTGCCTTCACTTAAAGGCGAAATATCTGAAGGGTTATTGAACATGTTGTCTTTGGTTCTAAGAAACAAGCCTTTCCTGCATCCTGGTGTTCCAAGAAGTCTGGAACAGCAGTTGACTAACATGAGTTTAGTTATAGAGCCGCAGGATAGTGCAAGCATTGTATTGGCATTAAGAACTCTCGGTACATTCAAATTTGAAGGCCAACACAGTTTGCTCACTTTTGTTAGGCGATGTGCTGATCACTTTCTCCAGAGTGATCAAGAGGAAGTCAGATTGGAAGCAGTTAAAACTGCAGCAAAGCTCCTATCTGATGCTGCATTGAGGACAAAAGATACTCCTTCCAGAACACTAACAATGCTAACTGCAGAAGTGATTGGTAAAATGTTAGTAGTTTCAGTGACTGATCCTGTGTATGAAGTGCGATATTGGGTATTAGAATCACTGACTAATGTTTTTGATACCCACTTAGCACAGATTGAAAATTTAAGTTTCTTGTTTATTGCTATGAATGATGAACAAATGTCAATTAGAGAATTGGCCGTCTGTACGATTGGTAGATTGAGCACGGTTAATCCTGCTTATATAATGCCAGGACTCAGGAAAACCCTTATTCAATTCCTGACGGAATTAGAACATTCTGGTATGAGTCGAAATAAAGAACAGGCTGCAAGAATGTTAGACAACCTCATCTTGCATGCACCTAAACTAACAAAGCCATACATGGAAACAATTCTCAATGTTCTAGTGCCTAAACTAAAAGAATCTGATCTTAACCCTGGAGTCATTATTAGTGTTCTTAAAGCTGTTGGGGACTTAGCTGATGTTCATGGAGACAATACTGGACTCAAAAAGTGTTTGCCAGAGCTGTTAACTATTCTCTTAGAATTATTGTCTGACGCTAGTGCAACAGAGAAAAGAAGTGTGGCTCTATGGGCTTTTGGACAGCTAATCAGCGCAACTGGTTATGTAGTTAGGCCTTACACGGAATATCCTAATCTGATGGATGTTCTATTAAACTTTTTGAAGACAGAGCAATTACCTAAAGACAGACGAGAAACGATCCGCGTTCTAGGTCTCTTAGGAGCGCTAGATCCGTATAAGCATAAGCATAAGTTGGCCAAAGGATTTAAAGATGGACTACCAGATTCTAGTCTGGTGCCGATAGCGGATAGTAAGGCTGAGGATAATAATTTTGATATGACTACAAGTGAAATGCTA
>LGAG01000208.1:583227-598546 GCA_001278395.1 Lerema accius
CACTGAGAAACTGCTCAATGCCTTACAAAAATTTGAAGATAACTTGGATGATTACATGCATTTAGTTATTCCATCAATAGTCAAGCTTTTTGACGCTACCGATTGCCCTATTCCTGTGGCCAAAGCTGCGATGGAAACAGTAGACTATCTATCTGATTCCCTGAACTACAGTGAATTAATATCTAGAATAATTCACCCGCTCGTAAGAAGCTTAGATTCTTGCTTCGCTCTACGTACTACGGCTATGGATACGCTTTGTGCGTTAATAGTTCAGCTCGGTCGTAAATATATGGACTTTATTCCTCTGGTACAAAAGGTTGTAGTTAAGCACAGAATTCAGCACCAGAACTACGAATTACTGCTGACCAAGTTACAATCCCCTCCAACTCATGCATTAGATGACTTCTTGCAGAGCACACGCCGTAGACCACGAAACAACAATCAAGAGGTAATGCTTTTATTGTTTCTATTCTTAATTTTGACGTAATAATTTCATCTATCATAATGTAATGTTTCAGGCTCGTATTGTTCCTTGTGACACTTCACAATCAATACGCAAGTTGTTCGTGAATGCTAACAGTCTGAAAGTAGCTTGGACTGTGAGCAGCCGAGTGTCTAAAGACGACTGGCTGGAATGGCTTCGGCGATTCAGCATAGGCCTTCTCACGGAGTCCCACAGCCCCGCTCTAAGGTAATCAAAAAATTTAAATGTTACTATGACACTAATACTTATTGCCATGGTCATGTATCAATACCGATCAGTTATCGATAACATGTGTATTGTATTTTTCAAGTTTATGAATCATGGCTTTTTTGTTATTGTTTTTTTAAATTAAAGGGTTTTGTTAGATACTCATTGGTCCACTTAACTCTAGTGACTTTCCTGCAATTCCACTTCCAGCCTCGATATCAGTACGAACAAGGTAACAAAGTATTACCGATCTGTTGTAGAGCGTGTCTGGCCCTCGCGCACAACTACTCGCAGCTCCTTCGCGATCTGTTCAACGCGGCGTTCGTCTCATGTTGGACGGAGCTCGACAAGACCCCTCGCGCCGAGCTCTCGCACGCGCTAGAACAAGCTCTGACAGCCCCCGACGCTCCAGAGCTGGCCCACACTGTCTTAAACTTAGCGGAGTTTCTAGAACATTGCGAAGGCGGCGCATTGCCTATATCAACGCAGTTGCTAGGGGAAAGGGCTATGCATTGCCGGGCTTATGCTAAGGCGCTGCATTATAAGGTTTGATTTAGTATTTTATAGCATATATGTATATGACGATTAAATTAGGATTGTTTACTTAAATGTTATTAAAATTTCAGGAAGAAGAATTTCGTAGTGGCGCTACATCTCAAGTTGTAGAGGCTCTAATACACATAAATAACAAGCTTCAACAAAAGGAAGCGGCAGAAGGATTGTTAGAGAGAGTTATGGCTCAACGGGAGGCGGGCGATACCAGTCTCAAGGTTCAAATACGGTGGTACGAAAAACTTCACAGTTGGGAAAAGGCCTTGAATTTGTATGAAGAAAAGTTGTCCGTCGACTGTGAAAATGCTGAGGCGTACTTAGGAGCTCTTCGGTGCTTCGAAGCTTTAGGCGAATGGTCGAAACTGTATAACAAAGTATCCAAGCGCTGGGGAAACATGGGCGACGAAGATAAGTTCAAGTCTGCAAGATTGGCTGCTGCCGCGGCTTGGGGCTTAAATGAGTGGGAATCGATGGCTAACTACGTCAGCTTTCTTCCCGACAATACCCAGGATGGAGCGTTCTATAGGGCCGTTTTAGATATTCACAATGAGGATTACACCGCATCTAAGTTGCATATTGACCAGGCGCGTTCGATATTGGATTCCGAACTTACAGCAGTTGCCGGTGAGAGTTACCAAAGAGCTTACGGAGCGTTAGTCAATGCTCAATTGTTGGCCGAGTTAGAAGAAGTAGTGACGTACAAACAAGTCCCTGAGAGAAGAGAATCGATACGTCAAGCTTGGTGGACGCGACTGCAGGGCGGACAAAGACTGGTAGAAGATTGGCGCAGGATACTCCAAGTACGAAGCTTGGTACTAACGCCGCAGGAGGATATGGCGACATGGCTGAAATTTGCGTCCCTGTGCAGAAAGAGCGGGGCCCCTCGCCAAGCTCACAAAACGCTGGTCATGTTATTAGGAAGCGACCCTAGTAAAAACAAAGACTTGCCCCTGCCTGCGCACGAACCCCGACTAACTCTCGCTTACGCCAAACACTTGTGGGTAGCCGGAGACAGGCAATTGGCTTATGACCAGTTACAACGTTACGTAAACACTGTGGAGACGGGGGATGCAGAGCACTGTCGGCTACTAGCTCGCTGCCATCTCAAACTAGGTGCATGGGGCGAAGCTCTATTAGGCATCAACAAGCTATCGATTCCCGAGATCCTCAATAACTACTCCTCGGCCACCAATCTTTCTTCCGACTGGTATAAAGCCTGGCACGCATGGGCTTACATGAACTTCGAAACGGTACTTTTTTATAAGCACCAGGAAGCAGATGGTACTGCGTCCGGAGGCGCTGGGGAAGTGAAGTCAGTTCCCGAATATATTCAGGAGCACACAGTACCGGCCGTTGAAGGTTTCTTCAAGTCGATCAATTTGTCTCACGGCAGCTCTCTCCAGGATACCCTGAGATTGCTGACATTGTGGTTCGACTACGGGCACCACCCTGCCGTTCACGAGGCACTCGTAGAGGGGATTAGGACGATCGAAATCAACGTGTGGCTTCAAGTTATTCCGCAATTAATAGCCAGAATCGACACTCCTAGAGCGTTAGTAGGGAAACTGATTCATTCCTTGTTGATTGACATCGGAAAGTCGCATCCGCAAGCGCTCGTATACCCTCTGACGGTAGCCTCAAAATCGTCATTTGTGGATCGGAAAAATGCTGCTAACCAGATACTTAAGTCGATGTGTACACATTCAAGTAAATTGGTCAATCAGGCCGCTATGATTTCCGAGGAGCTCATTAGGGTCGCGATCCTTTGGCACGAACAGTGGGCGGAGGCCCTGGAGGAAGCTTCCAGATTGTACTTTAGTGAACACGATGTCAAGGCCATGTTTAAGTCGTTGGAACCCTTGCACGCGATGTTAGAAAGAGGGCCACAGACATTGAAGGAGACTTCGTTCAGCACGGCTTATGGAAGAGATCTTAACGAGGCACAAGAATGGTGTAACAGATTTAAGGTAATTTCTCTCAAAATTTCATCAGTTTAGTCAAACTAAGCTAAGCATCCGCATCTCTTTAGAACACTGGTTATTACATCTTGTAATTCCATTCTTTAAATTACAGCGTTTTTACCATACAAATCGGCTTGGGCCGAGTGCGCTAAAATTTGCGAGAGATCGACGCTAATTATGTGCCAACATCCCATCTAACGTTGGCATCTAATTCGTCGATCTTTTGAACGATAGAGAACACTCCTTCCAAGCTGTCTCGTCTGAAAACCCGTCATAATGCAATACTAACTTTGAAATTATCATCCATTATAGGAGTCGGGGCAAGTCCGCGACCTGAACCAAGCGTGGGACCTGTACTACCACGTGTTCCGTCGTATCAGCCGCCAGCTGCCGCAGCTGACGTCACTGGAGCTGCACTACGTCAGCCCGCGGCTGCTCAACTGCCGCGACCTGGAGCTGGCCGTGCCGGGATCTTACGTGCCAGATCGGGATCTGATCCGCATCGCCCATATACAGAGCAGTCTACAAGTGAGTTAGTTAGGTGTATATGAAGTGGTATTTTTGTTAGGGCAGTAATAATGGTATGAATAATAAATCTACACTAGGTTATAGGGTAGTGCGCGCTTCTAAAGCGATCTTTATAATTTGGTTCAAAACTGCTACGATAAAGGAAATTGCTTTTCAACCTTCAAATACTTTAGGCTTTTGCGTAATATTGTCGATGATGTTTAAAATTTAATATTGAGGGTGTAAAATTGTATTGAAGCTTTCACTAGTACAGCTAGTTAGTTTTGACTCATCCAGAGGTCTCAATACCTTTTAACATTACTCAAAGATGCCAAGCTATTTTGTTATATTGTTACTAACACTGTATCGTCCCCAGGTTATCACTTCCAAGCAGCGACCACGGCGTCTATGCATCCGAGGGTCGAATGGCAAAGACTACATGTTCCTCCTAAAAGGTCACGAGGACCTCCGGCAAGACGAGAGAGTGATGCAATTGTTCGGGCTCGTTAACACTCTGCTACAAGCCGATCCAGACACATTCAGACGTGACTTGGCCATACAGAGATATGCCGTCATACCATTATCAACCAACTCGGGCCTAATAGGATGGGTCCCGCACTGTGACACGCTACATTCCCTGATAAGAGACTATAGAGATAAGCGGAAAATTCTCATCAATATAGAGCATAGGATTATGCAGCGCATGGCGTCCGACTTGGAGAGGCTTATGCTGATGCAAAAGGTATGTTTTGCTAAGATGTATATTATTATGTTTAGTATCGAAGATATGCTTCATAGAGGGACAAGTAAATATAAAATTCCAGTTTAGTTGGAGTAGGAAATGGAAAAGTTAATGCTATTTTTAAGATATACTTACCTAAGTTTTGATAAAAGCCAAGTTTTTAAATTTCTTGGTGCTTTTTGCGTTGTAAAGAATGAAAAATTTTATCAACCCCACAAAAGTTTTTTTTTGCACTTCAATATTTGTTCTTTCCTAACAGGTGGAAGTTTTCGAGCATGCTCTAGAGCATACGGCAGGGGACGATCTGGCTAAACTGCTCTGGCTGAAGAGTCCGTCCTCGGAGGTGTGGTTCGAACGCAGGACCAACTACACTCGGTCGCTGGCCGTCATGAGCATGGTGGGGTACATCCTGGGGCTGGGAGACAGACACCCCTCCAACATCATGCTGGACAGAGTCACCGGGAAGTTCCTCCACATCGATTTCGGTGACTGCTTCGAGGTTGCTGTCACCAGAGACAAGTTCCCAGAGAAGATACCTTTTAGACTAACAAGGATGTTGATTAATGCTATGGAGGTCAGTATTATTTAATTTCGCTATAATTTTGTTTTCCTACGTTACCAATACACTGAAAATACGTAATAAACATTTCATAGTTGATTGTGTTGAGTGTGATAGGTCGCCAAATAGCACAAAACACCCTATCACCATGTTGAGTGATAATAAGCCCATGGACTTTATGTAATAGAGACCTGGTGCTATAGTCATGTTATTAAAAAAAATGCATTTTGAATGTGATGCCTAAAAACATTCAATTAGTCAAATTATTGAGAATTAACAGGCCCATTTATTAAGTCTTTTTTTGAGGTTCTTTTTTTTTTCATTCTGGTTATACAAACCATTGTTTTTCTTTAGGTAACTGGCATAGAAGGCACGTACCGGCGCACATGCGAGTCGGTAATGGAAGTGCTGCACCGACACAAGGACAGCGTGATGGCCGTGCTCGAGGCGTTCGTGTACGACCCGCTGCTCAACTGGCGGCTCATAGACGCTGGTCGAAGATCGCGCAACGAAGCCGAGGGCTGCTCCTCATCTGATGCAGCATCCCCTCAACCTAGCAGAAGCCGTGCTCCCGTCGCGATTAATGAAGCTTTAGACCAACCGGCTGAGACTAACCTCAATAAAAGAGCCCTAGCGATCGTCAATAGAGTGAGGGACAAACTGACTGGTCGAGAGTTCACGTATCTCGATGAAGCGAGCGTCTCAGTTTCTAAACAAGTCGACCTGCTGATCCAACAGGCGACCAGCAATGAGAATCTCTGTCAGTGCTACGTGGGGTGGTGCCCGTTCTGGTGAACTGAAAGTCAGTGTATGCCAAAGTTTGTGAAAACTGTTGTGTCATGTGATGAATCGCCTTCAAACTGGTGTGTTATTCCGTAACATATATGTAACTAATTGTAGCTGTCCATAATGTCTAGTATAGTCATATGCAATTCTATCTGTATGTAGATATCTCCTAAAGTCATACATACATACCTGTAGCTACACTTTACATACGAAACATAATAAGGCAATAATTAATTATTATGCCATCCATATAAATCTGTAGGCAATGCTTGAAATTAATGTCTATAAATGTATTTATATTATGGTCTCTAATTCTTTACAAGTAATTTTTTTCCTATTTTACTAATATTATATGGGTTCTATATAGCATGATTTACTATTAAGTTAATTTACAATTAAATAGTGACAAGCTGTAATTTGATAGTCAGGGGCATTTAAAATAAAAAAGTTATTCTGTTATTTTATTCTATAAAATACAAAGGGAATAACAAATTATGCATGTAGAGTACAATTATGTCATATTCCGCCAATTTTTATATAAAAAAGATTTTCATTGATTTCGATGACAAAATCCTAATTAAATTTTAATCCAAATTTAAATAAGTGCAAATTAAATAATATGTTTAAGAGCAGCTCGGATTTTTTTTTAGTTTTAAGCTGTTGTTATCTTTTTAAGTTTATGTTTACTGTAACAGTAATTGTATCACAAGATACTTCTATTATTTTTTACATAATGTATATAATTTCTATTTTGTTTTTTCAATTCAAGAATCATTCAAAGTAAAAGATTATTATTATGAATTTGATTGTAAGAAGCTAAATTTAAGTATATTATAGGTGATTGTTTCTAAATGAGATGGTGATTAAATAAATAATTATGATGTAATGAATAATTAGTTTTTGTAATTTAATCCAAATATTTTTCTTAGTGTGGAAATTAGAAAAGAAAGAAAGAAATTAAGGCGCGATTCCACAAAACGCGTCAATTGACAGACTTATGACTAAGATTATTTGCTGCGATGGTAAATATTAAACCGCGATATATGCGTAATGAAAACTAATAACTCAGAGTTAAATTTCAGGTACTTACACATTAGTTGCTAACTTAAAACTAAGACACACCGTTTGAACAAATATGTAGGTAATAAAATTAGTTACGAATTTATCAGTATTTCATCTTACGCTAATTAATATCTCGATACACGATAGGTACCCATCATACCATCTTTGTGTAAGACTTACGTATGCCGAGCTGAAAAAAAATGGCGGTACTTTAAAAAATCTACGCGTAAGTCACTGAGCTGTCTTGGAAGGAGAAGTGACAAGCCAGTTCAAACGACTTTCAACGAGTTAGCTTCCTTTAACAATGACCACGAAAATTAACCTCAATATCATCAAGAACGTTGACTCACGCTCGTATACGAAGGACGCTATATTAACGTCAGATCAAAAAAGAAATATTGGACAGAAACGTGTGTGTTTCATACCACCTAATTTTAGTTTTAAGATTCACGAGACGGTAACAGTAACAGTTGCGGCTGCCGTCATAACTTACACATTAAACCCTGGGATTTGCGGCATTTCCAACTTATATTTTGAATTTATGAATTCCTACTCTTGGATTCAAACACCCAGTCTACACCTTTGATTTGAGAATAAAAATGGGAAAAGATGTTGCAATTTTAAATAATTTTAATGTTGCCTACCTACTGCATATTTGTGGCTAAAAATCAATCAAAGTGTAAGCGTGTGTGTAAACTACACCGGAACTCAACCGACTATAATGTTGAATCATAACACGCAAATTATAATACTAATACAATAGATAAGGGATCATTATAAGAGTGTATGAGGAAAGCGGTCCTAAGGGAAGATATTTTGGTTAATGTTAAAGATTTCAACTGACTTCCACCACGTCGCAAATCCAGTAATCCTCGAAAATAAGTTTCAAAACTTAGGACTTTTTATAACAAAATATTATTAGCATAATATTTAACTGGATACATCCATTATGATGGACCCTACCTAGAGTCTGTCCCATGCACAATTTTTCGGCATTAATTTATTATAATTTAAAAGAATCTGATTTCTAGAATGCTTTTTTCTGCATTTCTTTAACCTCATAATTATCCTATTGGCGATAAACCGACCTTGTTATCTTACCTACGTAAGTATTCTATGATAATTTAGATGCATACAATTATTTAACACCGCACGGTATTTATATCTTCTAAGATGATGTCCGGTAATAAGCTTATATTATTAGATGACATCGTTTATAAAAAGTCTGCGTCTCACGTCACATTGCCGTCCACTTGGAATGTAATTAAGATGATACGTAACTTTTCTTGTACGATATTATTTATTAGAAAAGTTCAGACTTTTACTGCAGGCTAGGTACTGATAATAAAAAGGATTCCCTGTGTTTCAATTACTCGGGGACTGATGTGCAAGCACGATATACTTCGATAGAGTAACTTTTGCAGAAAACCCTTAATTATAGTGAAAGTCTCGAAACCTTAGCTGACCCAGGCTCATGTCGGGATAATTTAGCATTAAGTGCGTCTCTCGTATTTGATAACGTTCAATAAACCGTGCCTTCTCGTTATTTTCAAGATTCAATCAATATTTTGTTTTTTGTTTATAATTAGTTATATCGTCTTAAGGTAACGCGACGGGAATACCACAACTTAAATAGTTAATACATGATATATGATACAAACCACATAAACAAACCTTAATATGACTACAAAAACACATTGATAACATAACATGATTTCGCTCTTTCAAATCAAACTATTTATCATCATAATCATCATTCATTAAAGTTGCGTATTTCCTATAATGCGATTAATGTTGACATAAATCTGTCCGATAGTTTATCAATACGAACAGACAGCCAAGTTTGTCTTTCCGGGGGACTTTGCTGACATTACAATTGCATTTGGATACCTAGTAGATATTTTGTTGAAAGTCTCCAAGCCCTGTATCCGTAGTTTTTGAATGGTATGGTACTGGCTGGCCACAAAGGCGATTCAATTATGGCCACAGTATCTGATTAACGATCGTTAGCCTTAATCAGTTGGCCGGTGACCGCACAGAGCGCTGGACGCTCCTTCTCACTCGCACAAATCAACACACGAGACAATCGCGCGCAAATGGATAACTATGAAATTGTCGATTTTAGTTCACTGAGTAAGTACCAAACTTAGTATCGATGGCCCCGCTACAAATTTTCTATTCATCACCCTTGACCTTAGCGAAAATAATTTATTAGAACAAGTACCTAGCCGTCTTATGAAATAAAGTAGAGTCGTCTATTTTTGCACGTCTACTTTACGCTATGACCTACATGTCACTGCTATTACAAAATAAATAATTGCGTTCATTAATCATTCGGTGAATTCTTGTAAGATCCGCGACATCATTATGATAAGCTCTAAAAAATCACCTTTGAACAAATTACTATAAGTGAACGGTAACGTTTTGTGTATTACCTTGACAACATTCAATCAATTACAAGCTAATATGTAATCAAAGGAAATCTGACGATAGTCACCTTTACTATCTCGATTTTTTTCAATATCAACCATATTTAGATAAGAAAACAACATTTCCGCGTTGAGTTTTACATTTTCATGTCGCTGTACAGATTTTCTATTAACAGGTGAAGCCGTCCAAAACCTAATTCGGGATGCGGTGAAAATTAGAAAAAAGGCTTATTGCCCGTACTCTAATTTTGCGGTCGGCGCCGCACTTCAGACGGAAGACGACTCCAAGGTGTATACAGGATGCAACATAGAGAACGCGGTATTTACACCGGGGATATGCGCCGAGCGGGCTGCCATATGTAAAGCAGTGTGTGACGGTTATTTAAAAGTGAAAAGAGTGGCCGTGGTGGCTCACCAGCGGGCCTCCTTCACTGCGCCCTGCGGCGTTTGTCGGCAAACACTCACCGAGTTCGTAGCGACGGACGGAGACATGGACATTTACTTGAGCAAACCGACGATGGAAAAAGTTTTAGTAATAAAGTTATCAAAGTTACACCCCTTGGCGTTTGTCAGTCACACGAAGGATAGTGTTGTCGCGAAAGTGTAGTCTAGTGAGAGCTAAATATTCAAACTAAAATAAATAATGTAAATCAGTTTTGTTTTAATTTAATTTGAATGTTGTACTTTAACTTCTCTGTTATCAAAGATAAACTTTCTAGTAAAAATACAATAACAGTTTGTTAAAGGAAATACAGACAATTAACTAATTGTGGAAGAACTGAGATGAACGCATGCTTTTCTAATTTATTCCCTATAAATTTAAAACAATAAATTATGTTCAAGACGGGGAAGTCCCTTCATTGATAATATCGATAATCTCTATCATAATTATGCCATTTATGATCCACTTATTTAGTTACGTAACTTATTATTAATGAATGTAAATAATACGATAGAAAAGGGATCAAAGAATAATTATGTAGGGGCAAGCAATAAAGTAAGAGTACACATCGACATACATAAAATGAATGTTCAGTAAAAAATTGCTACCTTTCATAAATGTTCATATAAGGCGAAGTGTGCACTAACAACGACAGTGGTAAAAACATATCTAATTGGTATAAGATTATACGTCATATATTTACTACGTACATTTTATCATATTACCTAGTTATCTACGCATAATACCCAACGCTGTAATCTTATCCCATTTAGAACAATTGAATCATAAAGTTACGAGCTAAATTGTTTGTAGAGAGATGTAGTTTGTAGATAACTGTAGGATAGTAACTGTTGCGTAGGTTTTGTCACATAATTTGCATGCCAATGTCGCCCAAGAGGATTGTTATTTTATATTTACCATTTTAGGGATAAATTTAGCGATGTCTGTTATGCCAAAAGTAGTTTACTTAGATGTTATAAATTTTTTGTGTTAATAATAATATTATTTTATACTTAGTGGGAGGCAATACTTTTTTGGTATATGGCAAAGATTATCTAAATCAGTGTAGTGGGTTTCGCGAGCTAAACTGCTGAATAAGGTAAATGGGACATCAGACATACCACTAAACAAAAATCCCACAGAATGTGTTTTGGCCTCTTCATGATAATAAAATCTAGCAACGTGCTGAGCTACATGAAATAAAAAAATGCAATAAAAAATAATAACGTAGCAGAGATATGGCAACACGCCAGTTTTATAGATGGTAATTGGCTTATCGGATAAAAGTGACAATATGAAGTGAATGGGATGGAATTTGTTACAAATCAAATTGAACCAACTCTCTCGAAAATTAAAGTCCGAAGGCTACTGACCTCACACAAACAGCCTTGAATTGGTTGAAACAATAAAAAAACCATCAAATGTATGTCAGGCCACACGCAATGTCCGATTCCATAGATAGTCCTATTCGTTAACCTATTAAGCCTGAATTTTCCTAATGAAGCTGCAAATCAAAGTGTATCAAAAAGTAAGGCTTCGCGCCATTATCATGAGTATCTAATTCTATAAATGGGTATAGCCATTTCGATTGAAGGTGAGAAAAACTGGTTTAAATGAAATACAAGTAGAATGCACACGTAAGAAACTCGACACCAGTTGTAGCAGTAAGGTGTAAAATATCAAATTGACACAACAAAGTGTTAAGAAATGAATCGTTACAATCACAATTGAAGTATCTACATGCAGATTTATCTACTCTCATATCTATTATCATACAACATGTAACTCAAAAGTTTGTTAATTTCTTGAACATTATCGAGCCTATTTCTCAATTAGGTTTATTATAAAATGTCATTTAGATGTACCGGATGTATGTAGCTTTTTTTTTAGAAAATTTCAATTTCTCATTTTCTTATCAAGTCTGTTTTCTATTACAACTTCACGGCCTTTAGTTTCTATAGGTTATCTATTATTACAACTAGGAAGGAAATATTATGTTGCCAGTTACAGAAAAAATAAAAAATATTTTATCAAGTTATATTTTCAGTAAACAAACTTAACATAATGTTTTTTAATAAATAAAATACTAATGCACTTACCAGTCTAATCTTGCCACACCGGGTTAGCTTCAATGGCTATCAAAAGCAGGAACTGGTTACACCAGGTTTTCTTATTCTTGAGTATACTCTTAGTTAGTCTTTATAATGTATAACAAAATATCACTATAATAAAAAAGTTCTTTGTTCCAATTTCAAATAGATGACACATTTAAATTGATACATCTTACTATTAAGTTTCAAAGGCAGTATATAGCTTGAAATGCAGATTATAAATACAAAGACATATTTTTTCCAACTACCGTCCTAAAACGGCGTTAAATTTTTCGCTTAAAAAGTTTTTTTTCACCAAAACGGACACCATCCAACATAACACTGGCAAAGATTTTCATTGTTCGTCGCGATCTTAATTAGCAAGTCAACTTGCTTCGGGACACTCACAACAGCCTCTATCTGCGGGAAATCTCTTCCCGTTAACTTATCCCGGATTCTGTTCAGGATAGCGAGCGCTCGCTTGTTAAGATTAGCTTCGGGCGGCATTTCTAAGGATTCGTAGTGGAGATGGTTTCGACTCCTGCTGGGTAAGGAGTACGGGGAGTCCATGTCTGATGAGAAGGTGGACTCGGTGATGGAGTGCTTCTCGTTGTCGATGAGCCGCCAGTTGAGCAGCGGGTCGTACACGAACGCTTCCAGCACGGCCATCACGCTATCTCTATGTTTGTGCAACACTTGCATCACTGACTCGCAGGTAAATCTGTACGCGCCTTCGATACCCGTCACCTAAAACGAACATTTTACAAGTGGAAATAAGATTTTAGGAAAATAAATAATTACAAGTACAATAATTATAATGCACAATCGCCACATACAGAAAAAAACCTACATTATGATTAGCATATGTGATTCTTGCAATTTTTGTAGATTGCCCAACAGTTAAAGCTATTGTATTCCTTATTAAATTTAACTAGAACAGCAAGCGCTATTAAAATTGACATCAATATTATTATACATTTCCCAAGCCACATTTTAGTCGCGTGAATGGGATTTACTAGTCAATACTTCACCAATAATTTATTTATTTTCTTACCTCCATAGCATTGATGAGCATCCGAGTCAGTCTGAAAGGTATCTTCTCAGGGAATCGCTCCCGTTTCTGGGTGACTTCGAAGCAGTCTCCAAAATCAATATGGAGTACCTTGCCCGTCACTCTATGCAGCATGATGTTGGAGGGGTGTCTGTCTCCCAGCCCCAGGATGTACCCCACCATGCTCATGACGGCCAGCGACCGAGTGTAGTTGGTCCTGCGCTCGAACCAAGCTTCTGCTGATGGGCTCTTCAGCCATAAAAGTCTTGCGAGATCATTGCCCGGGGTTTGTGATAACGTGTATTCGAAAACCTCCACCTGATAACAAAAATTCGTCATAAACCTTTTGCCAGCCTTTAATTTCTTAATCTGACTCTGCGGTTGGGTTCTATTTTCAAAATTTTTAAGTCAACTATAAAGGGAGGGAAAATGATAATTTTACTCGTACATGCTTTGGAATGTATTATCAAGATCCCTGAAGCTTGGAGGTTTAAGCCTGTGTGGAGCTAACAGAACTATACAGATATAGTTTTCTTTTCAGAAAAAGATTACATACATACACTAATAATAAATTAATTTAAACTTTGAACATATTAAATTATCGGTCAAAGTAGATCATCTACTATCAAGTGCCTTACCTAAACATTTGTCAAATAATAATAATAACGCTATACACTCATAAGCCCCAAATTAGGATTCCCTGTGTTGTTGGTTCCATGGCAACACAGAGGCACACAAACATACACCCAGACAGAGAATGGAAATTTAAATTCAATATTTAAATTTCGGCTCTGATGGGAATCGAACCGAGGACCCTTTGAACGGCTATCTGGCAATATTTAATTAAAGAAAAACCAACCTTATGTCTCAACATGAGCTTCTGATACTCCGACGCCATACTCTTCATGATATTCTGTTCGGTGCACACAGTCATCTTATTGGACTTCTTGTCTCTGTAGTCGCTGATCAGTTTGTAAAGGGTATCACAGTGCGGGACCCATCCTATTAGACCTGAGTTAGGCGAGAGTGGTATGACGGCATACCGTTGTATCGCCAGATCATGTCGGTATGTGTTGGTATCTGCTTGTAGCAACGTGTTGACGAGTCCAAACAGTTGCATCACTCGCTCGTCCTGACGCAAGTCCTCGTGCCCTTTTAACAGGAACATGTACTGCTTGCCGTCAGACCCTTGAATGGTCAATCGACGCGGACGCTGTTTTGATTTTATCACCTGGAAAAAATTACTTGAGATATTGCGATGACGATTTATGCTAATTATGATCTTAACATAAATCAAAGGACTCCTATTGATTAATTAGTGGTTACGAAGAGCATGGATTAGCTATATTTCTATAAATACTGGTATCAAAATTATTTTTTCTATTTGTCATTGCTTCAACCGTATCTGAGTAATGAATACATTTTTTTAATAGTTTTTATTTTACCCGCACGTTTGAGCATACAAATCAAGTGCGAATAATGACATGAACAACTCATAAATATATTAAAAGGAAGCATAAATGAATCAACGTAATCCGAAGATCTAAATCAGTTAATGACACACTTAATCAGTGACATCAAAGAGCTGTATAATTTAATTAACGACACTGAATACTTCGGAGATAGTAATAAATAGTTTATGATGCCAAAAGTGCGTAATCATAACGGAGTATTTGGACTATCGTCAAGTACGTGTTTCTGGAAATAACTCGACAGGTGTGGTGCTTCTTCCTTGTGCAGTTAACGTAGGTACCCATGTAATAATAACCTTGCAAGCAAGCGGATCAGTAATCATGAATAATCTATCTATTGGTTGCATATCATAAATTTCATCGTTCTGTAACGCATCGGTGATACCTTTAGTAGTGATGTGAAGATGGAAACGTTTATTAGTTTGCCGACTGTTTCCATTAAAAAAAATACAAACCCATGAAAATTTAACTTTAGATAATTATTTGGTCAAATAAAACAAAATTATAGCTCCTTGTTATTTCCACTAAAACTATTTTTTAAAATTGAAAACTCATGTCAAATATATTTTCAAGAGAAGACTGCTACATTCCTATGTTATACTTTGTTACTGCTTCCAATCAGAGATTTGTGAAAACGATGTCATAACTAGCCAGTGTTTCAGCAAGTACTATTCAAAATTGGAACAAATCAATTCACACGTACCCCGCCACCTAAAACAAAACCAACGTACCTGTAGATGCGTGTTGATATGCGCGATGCGTATCACCGGCGCATCAGGTACATAGGAGCCGGGCACCGCGAGCTGCAGGTCGCGGCAGCAGTGCAGGCGGCGGGACACGTACTGCAGCTCCAGCGACGTGTGCGACTTGAACTGCGAGCCGATACGACGCGCCACGTGGAAGTATATGTGCCACGCCTCGTTCAGGTAGCGGTCTTCGTTGCTCTCCTGGTAATGTCCAAGAATAATCTTTAAG
>LGAG01000208.1:598795-609174 GCA_001278395.1 Lerema accius
ATCTTTAAATTGGTGTTGAACCTGATAAAAACATGATGTTGTTGTTAACTGTCACTGAGGTCGCCGGTGGTGTTATTGTCTATGGCCAGCGGTGACCACTTACCCAGGTGACCCGTCTGCTCGTTTGCCGGCATTAGACAATAAAAAAATAAAAAATAAACCTGGACAGTAAAAAGGTTTTGTCACCCTGCTTTACCTTTAGGGGAGATTACAACTTTTTTTAAAGATTTTATTCCACTTTTTTGTCCCCCTAAGTTTAGTTTATAAACTTATAAGACGGTAGCGACATCTACTCTTACCTTGTACATCTCACACCAACGTTGAGCTTCTTTTAAATCTCTACCATACATTTGCAGGAATGACACCTCCTTCAACGTTTCCGGAGGCTGATCCAACATGGCGTGCATTTTCTCCAGCGTCCTGAACATTCCTCTGTAATCCTTTTCATTGAAATACAATCTAAAACAAATATATCATTTTAACATACATAAACCATTACAATAGAGAAAGAAAAAGTAGGTAGAAACTTACGTAGAGGCATCTTCCAAAGCCGTGTATACTTGGTCATGCCACAACATTGCAATTTTAATTAATTCTTCTGATATAATCGCCGCTTCACTCACTAATTTCTGCGAGTGTGTAGACATAGTTTTCAATATGTAGTTCGCGGCAGTCTTTCGCGTAACGAATGACGATTTCGTGGCCACAGTCAAAGGGCAAACTAGAGCTTGAGGGTGCGATTTCCCAATATCCATAAGCAAAATATGAACTAGCTTTGCTACCAAACTTCTAGGGGAATCTATCCTGGCGATCAACTGTGGTATGACCTGTAACCAGATCTTTATGTCTATCTGCCTTATCCCTTCAAACAAGGCGTCATATATAGCAGGGTGATGACCATGTTCGAACCACAGTGTTAAAAGTCGCAGGGTATCTTGTAAGGAACTTCCGTTGGAAAGACTGATGGACTTAAAGAATCCTTCGATTGCCGGTATGGTATATGTATTGATAAATTCAGTGCGAGACACTTTCTTCTCTCCCGAGCCAGCTATGCTACTTTCGGATACATTATCTTGTTGCTTGTAAAACAAAACAGTTTCAAAGTTCATGCAGGCCCAAGCGTGGCAAGCCTTATACCATTCGGGTGCAAGGATCGTTGCAGTTGCATAGTTCCTTAGGATTTCTGGTATCGATAATTCATTCACTTCTTGGAGAGATTCACACCATGAACCTAGCTTCAAATGGCAGCGCGCGAGTAATCTGCATTGTTCATCGTTTTCAGCTTCCGAATTGTCCACGAATCTCTGCAGAACGTCATACGCGTATCTTTTGTTTCCGGCGTCCCATATATTTTTACTGTACGCTAAAATAACTCGAGGATCCTGCGTTCGCAAAAGTACGTCGGGGTTCGTCACGGGATCACAACCTAACATTGAAACTACTATCTTATGCGCTTGACTCAAAGCACCAGTCTTTCTGCAAAGCGAGGCAAACTTCAACCACGTCTGAAAGTTTTCTCGCGGTGTCATAACCAAACTTCGAATTTGAAGCATCTTTCTCCAATCCTCCACCAATCTTTGTCCACCTTGTAACCTCGTTCTCCAAGCTCTATGGATTGTACTCCTCCTTTCTTCCACTAACTTGTAAGTGAGAACCTCCTCTAGCTCGGTTAACATTTGAGCATTTACTAAGGCACCATACGCTCTTTGGTAACTCTCTCCAACCACTGCAGTTAAGTCGGCATCGAGTAAACTTCTTGCAGAATCAATGTAGTGTTTGGATTCCACCCATTGGCTTTCGTGTATGGATATTATAGCTCTGTAAAAGGAACCATCCTGCGTGTCGCACGGAATACATTCGACATATTTTTTCATGGAATCCCATTCTTGAAGGCCCCAGGATGCTGCCGCTGCCATTTTTGCTGATTTCTTCTTCACATCATCAGACATAGTTTCCCACTGATCGTTAGTAAGATTGTCGAGTTTTCTCCATTCTCCTAAAGCTTCTAAACATCTCATCATTCCTAAATTTGATTCGGCATCCTGAGGGTTCGTTTCTAGTTTCTTGGTATAAAGTTCAAGTGCTTCATCCCAGTTATGTAATTTCTCGTACCACCGCACATGAACGTTCAAGGTGCAATCACCACTCTTTTTCTGCATTATCACTTTTTCTAACAAACCCGTAGCTGATTCTTTCTGTTGAAGTTTGTTATTGATGTGAATAAGGGCCTCGACAACCTGTGTTGTAGGATTTCGTCTGTACTCCTCTTCCTGGGAAATTAATGCACATTTCATATAACAATCGTCTATAATAAATAAATCCTAAAATTTACTTAAATAAAGACTTACCTTATAGTACAGAGCCTTTGCATATGCTCTACAATTTATAGCAGTATCACCCAAGAGTTTAATAGATATTGGTAGAGCTTCTTCTTCACAATGTTCTAAGAACTCGGCGAGATTTAAAACAGCGAGCGCTAGTTCAGGAACATCAGAAACAGTCAGTGCCTTCTCCAATGCCGACACTAGTTCACCGCGCGGCTGTTCTCCTAGCTCCGTCCAACAGGACATAAATGCCGCATTGAATAAGTCAGATGCCAATTGGATATAATTTTGAGCCAAATTCGAACACGCTCTATAAAAAAAAATTACATTTCATAACAATTGAACTTTATTGAAAGCTGCTGAACTGTTCTAGTAAGACTTACCTAATAGCTGGGCTGTTTGATTCCGTTAAAAAGCCAACGCTAAGCTGCTTGAGCCACTCAAGCCAGTCCTCCTTGGAGATAAGGTTTTTTGTCGACCAACACTTACGTAAATTATTCACGTTCAGTGTCAATTTCTGTATCGTTTGTATCTCATTTGTGTTGGACATAACCTGAAATATAGAAACATTGAAATGATAATGTTTGAGGGAAGTATTAATCAACTCACAATATTCTAATACTCACATCAGTTTTTTGGTTACGTAACCTAGACCGAGTTTCGTCCAAATAATCGTCATCTGAAGCAAGCGTCGATATAACTTGCAGTCTGGATATTAGTACTATGTAGTTTGGGCACTGAATTTTATGTTTGACCAAAATTCTGTCCACTGACGGTATATAATCAATGTATTCCCGTCCTAATTGGACAATCAAAGCACAAAGTGTATTCATCGCAGTCAGTCGTAATGACGGAGTTTGATCCAATACTTTTGCGAGTGCCTGTATTAACATTGCCGAGTACGGTTTAAAGTACAAGTACATCGCCAAATGCTCGATAGTCTCCATCGCTAATTTTGATATGGATGCCGGAATATTTCTGCCCTCAAATAACCCAGTAATCGCTGGTACAATTGACATCAGTACATCGTCCAGATTATTCTCGAACTTTTGTATTGCTATCAGCAGTTTCTCTGTCAAATATTTGTCTTTGCTCCTATCGTACTTCAAGACCCTCAATATATTGGGCAATATCTTTCTAAGGTACACTTTGAACTCCGTACCAATAGCAACGCTTATGTGCTCCACTAACAATATAAGAGTAGGTTGTAACGGGTTATTTGGTGTCCAGTATTCCCTTATGATATCAAATATATCTTCCAGATAGGCTCGAATGTGTATTTTAACAACCGATATTAGTTGGGCTAGTTGCGTAAGAAGAAATTCTCTGAAGTTACTATTGTCGGTAGTTCGAATAACGTATAAAAGGCTTGGAGTTACGCGAGAAATGTATGGGACACATTTGATACCCAATGTTCGAAATATAAAAGTTACTGAATGCACCACACTGGTATGGTGCTGTGATAACATTGGATCACGTAATATACGCATCAATGACGTAACAGCGATGGCTGGGTAGAATTCATCCAGAACCAAAGGCGACATATTCACGAGCATTTCGCTCACGTTAGAATCTAAATTATCAACATTGGAGGCCGATTCCGTAACGGGAATAAGAGTGGACACAGTTTGAAAATCAATCAAACCTTGGTTAACTCTATGTTTGTATGGATCTAGTGCTCCTAACAAACCGAGAACGCGGATCGTTTCCCGTCGGTCGCAAGGCTGCTGTTCTGTTTTTAGGAAATTTAGAAGCATGTCCATCAAATGCGGGTATTCCATGTAGGGTGTTACCACATAGCCTATAGCGCTGATGACCTGACCAAACGACCATAAAGCGACGCTCCTCTTTTCCGGTTGATTAGGGTCTGCAAGTATTTCTAGCTGGATCGATATAAGTTCATGTAGCCATTCAGTTAACGCGTTTTCTCCACCATTGACCTCCGCAAGGTCACCAACAGCTTTCAGTATAGTGCAAATCATAGCTGAACTACTATCTTCCTCTTTTAATTTCGGAACTAGCACCTTGAGGATAGTCTCCGCGAACTGCCTCGTAATCCTTGGCGCATTAGATATAATGTTGTTCACCATTCGCAACGCTTGTTCTTTATTACGAGCGGATTCAGAGTATTGTAACTCCATCAATATTTGAACAAACAGTTCGCGCAACATTGGCGTAGTGTAACTTGGATTCAAATTGCTCAGTCTGCCAACGACACACAGAGCTAGCTCACTAACATCATTGTTTGAGTCGTTTGTCGCTACAAAGAGGCAGCTAAGGTGCTGCTCTACGGCCAAATATTTATCAAAAACGGGGTTAGTGAATATTTCTAACACTCTGAAGCGAACTTCATGGTCGAAGTCCGATCGTCCTACTGAAAGCAGTTTGCCTAATGATTCGTCGACGAGCATATTTAATGTTCGCGAACTTGTTATTGAACACCTTTCAATGGCCTTAATTAATAACTTTGCTGTTGTTTTAACTGATTCCACGCGAACATCATGTCGTTCACTCTGCAAGTAATGCTCTGTACATCTCTTTATAAAAGACATGAGAGTATTATTCCATTCAAAATCAAAAGCACCAAGTGTCCTCAGTGCCAGAACTAATTTTGCAGCATCATGAGCTTCAGTCAGTAATGCTGACGACAACATATAACTTTGACTTTCCGTTTTATTTGACACACAAGGTTTTTTTCTTAATATCAGGGACAGTATATTTAAAAGTTTATCAGTTATATCTTTTTTTAAAGAAGGTATATTTTGGCTTAATTCTTTGAAACAAGTAGTTAATTGGGGACTTAATCCTGTAGCACACATTGGGTCCAACAAGTTTTTTAGTTCATTTGTCACATTTTCTTTCATAGCAAACCCTAACAATGTGACACAATTGAATAAAGGGGTGTCTGCTCCATTTCTTTTCTTGGGTGTGTCTTTCACTGGAAGACTTAACTCTATAATTTCAATTATTCTTCCCAAATATGACTGCACATCTGATTCCACGGCAACACAAATAAGACCTAAAGTAGTAAATGCCATTGCTTTCTCTTTCTCCCTTCCATGTAAGAAAGTAATTAAATGATTGATAGTTGATTTAAGATGTTTTCTTCCAAATGCTTCTCTATTAAATGCAGCTAATCTTGGTATAATTATTAAAAGCATTTGGTGAACACTGTGTGATCTTGATATTTGTTGAGCCATCACATCTGTAACATAAAACTATAAGGTTATATTTATTGCATACACATTTATAGAATATTATAAATGCACAGTTGTTCACCTAATTATAGCACTTGCTGATATGAAAATGGAGCAATAAAAAGAAACATAGTTGTGAATTAAATCCTTACCAGATGATATTTTCTCAAAATTCTCTGTTATTAATTGTTTACAAACACTGGATTCATGAATCACTAAAGGTTCATTTTTATCATCAACATGATGAGGGGACCATGAATACTGTTTTGGGTTCAGAGGTGACATTTCATCTATAGCTTCTTGCTCTGCATCAAGTTTCTGCATGAGTGTAGTGTATTTTTTTTCCCAAGCTGAGTTAGAACATCTTAACAGTTCATTTAGAATCAATAATGCTCCGTGTACATGGTCATCCCTGCTCAAGCCTCTTTCCCTAACAGAATGATCTGCAAATGAGGTCATAGCTTCCTCATAGCACTGAATGTACCAATGTGCTCTGTTACTTTGTTCAGGGACCTCTCTCTGAGCTGTTACAACAAATGCAGCCCTCAGAGCTTTAGCCGCTGCCTCTCGGATCAGCTCTTTTGGATCACGAAGAGCAATAGATATATGGTTGAAGAATCCATTTATATGCTGATAGAAATATGATGGCAATGCTATGGCCAACTCCTTCAATATAAGAGCCGCTGACAATCTTTTGCCTTCATTCCTTTCATCCACTAACCATTCAAAAGATCTTTTCACTTCAAACTCAACATACTCCGCTCTTTTTATTCCCAGAGACACAGCCAATCGCCCCATTGTTTTTGCAGCTAATTCTAGTACACTAGCGTCGCTGATCGGAAATATGTTACGCAAATGATGGACATAGCGATTTACTCTTACTTTGCTACTGTCTGTATCTCCAGTTATAAGGCACACTGAAAAATGTGAATGATAATAAGTACATAATACGAATACAATAAGAGCAAATATACAATACAATATTTAAATTTAAGATTAGCTCTGTCACGAATTACATACCTATGGTAAGTATACCCGCTTTTTTTTCGTTATTATCATAACTCGAAGTCAGTGCATGGATTTGCTGATTAAGGTCATCGAGTACTTGATTTTGAGCTTCCTGGGACATCTCTCGAAGATCGGTTTTCACGAAATGGAGCAGTTCCCTAACAGCTCTGTGCCTAGTTTCAGACTGGCGAGATTTGAGCCCAGAAACAAAATCAGCTACTTGGTAGTTCGTCATTTTGTTTCTTATTTAATTTCAAAACAGAAAAAAGCAATGTTCACAATAGTGTGTTATTTTTTTGTATAAATGCATAGTCACTGATACTGCGACAATTTACATGATTAGTTTATTTATTTCACTACTTAATTAAATAACTTTTAATTCACAAGATACATTATAAGACAAATTTATTGATATTATCAGAAATTGTAAACAAAATCATGCGGCCATTGACAATTAAATTTGACAAACACAGCACAGATAACATTAAACTACAGAGTTCAAAACATAACATCAAAACATAGATATCAAAAGAAAGATATTATAATATAGTAACAGATAATAAGAATATCAAAAAAAAATACTGTTTCCATGTTTCAATTGTTGATAATGTTCATGTTTCAAAATTGCGAGAATTAATAAAGCTGAAAGATAAGATTACCAATTCATATTTTAATTTGGTACATAAAAATACTCTATGGTCTACAATAGGGTCGAACAACGTCGATACCACAGATAATAGATATATCGATAATTAGGGTTGGGATGAGCATGACGCATTGTATTTTCAATACCTTCTCGTCATCTATTTCTCCATCCACAAACGTCAAATATACAATGGACGGCATATCGTCTCAGCTGAGCCAGAGAGGTGATTGACTGCTTGACGTTGTGTGGCTTGCTCCGTTGTTCTTTCTGGTTTCACATTTTGTGAGAAAATTTTGTGATACAGTGTAGACAATAGTTGACGTGCAACAGTAAGAAAACAATCATCCACCATGAGTGAATTAAGTCAAGAAGAGGTAAGTTATATTTTGTGTACGAGCCTTGACGTAGTGCGTATGGCCAATCTAATTTCGTAACAAAACAAAGCGTTGGTGTGGCGATTACAGTTTGTGTGTCTTTATTTCCACGTGCTACAAAGTTTGTTGCGCTTTGTAGATAAGGCGTCGTCGGTTAGCTCGGCTGGCTGCTCTCAGCAGTCCTGCACCAGTGCCAGCCAGTCCACCCGTCACTCCGGGAGGTTCCGTACCCTCCGAAGTAGCAACCGTGCCACCTACATTTATCTCCCCGCCGTTAGCTCGTGGATCCACAGAATCAAACACTAATGAAAACAAAACAAAAGATTCAAACTATTCAGATGGAGAGAACAAAGATGATGTAACAGAAGAAACAAAAATACCAGCAGACGGTTTAATCGTCACTGAAAAGGCTGAAAACAATTTGCTAGATGAAATGCCAGACACTAAAATGACTGATCTGTCCCAAACAAGACAATACAATAGCTTCGATTCCATTGGTGATGATGCATTAATAAGCTGTGGATCTGTGAGAGTAGGGAGCTTACCACAATCTACAATTGCTGGATCAGAAGGTGCATCAACTCGAGAAGATAGTACTTCACGGTCCATATCACCCCCTCAGTTTGTGGAGCCTCCTCCGGTGCGACCGAGGATAAGTAATACTTCACCCAGCTGCTCTCGACGATCTCTCTCAATGGAAGTAGACGAAGTTTCAGAAAGAAATTCTCAGTCTGACCATCAACAGGAACCTATGGAGGTATGTCTGTTATATTATTTGAAACTTATTCAAGTAGATAATGCAATATCATTCACTTAAATAATAATGGAACCTCTAGAGTGCATCAACAATTTAAAGTAACATTGGTTTGACATTTTCATGTGATGTTTTATTTTATTTTGTACTTTACAATAACATTATTTGTTCCACTTGATCTAAGTGGATAAGTGGTCCTTGCCCTTGGACTCTACAACACATGAACTACTGTTTGTATGTATTAACTTAATTCTTAATCCATTGTATTGTTTCTTGGTACATTCCTTAAACCTACTTGGATACCGTCTTATGCAGTAAGATAGCAGTTTAAAATATTTTCAGCAATAGTATTGTTCTAAATTAGAAATCAAACTACTACAGTATTGAACAATATGTTGTATTTGCACTTATTTTAAACATTGGTTTGCTCCCAAATATAGGTTTTGAAAAAAATACTGGCTTTCCTAAAAATAATTTCATCTCGGAGAATAATATTGTTAACCATACAAATGTTTAAAGAAACCAAACATTCTCCATTGCATTGTCTTCTCATAACACTGAGATGTGTTAGGTGTGACTCAATTTCATATAAACTTCATTGCACTACAATCACAGAATGAAATGCTATGAGTCATTTTGAGCTTTCAATTTCAATCAACTATGAGTAAGTATTTTCTTGTAGCTTTACATAATATTGATAAGCAGATCAAGTTATAATAATCACAATTTATGAGAATGTACCTCACTTTTCTGACTCCGATCATTATATTTATCAGACATTATTATGTTCAGACTGATTAGATGTTCTCTTGTTTGTTTGTTGAATCTTTTTATATAGAATAAGGATATGAGCACCCATAGCCAATACTGCTTTCTACATAGGTTGAAGACAGCGATCCCACGCAGTCACCTGCGCGTAAAATACATCGATCACGGACAGTCAGTTGCACAGAATTAACTGAGGATCAACTGCGGCATATAGTCGCCAAGATTCTGCAAGTTTCCTGGTCTGAAGACAGTGCTGGTGAGTTTAGTAATAAAACTGAACCCTATTGATAGAGCTTACAAACACTTTCAATTTGTGTTTTATATATTATTTGCATGAGAAATCTCAAGACTTGTATTTGTTTCTGTATTGCTAAGCAGTTACGTGAATCGTGGTCAAGGTCACACTAACCAGACAGCTCTGTCACGTACAGTCTTATCGTGACGATGATCAACATCATTTAATTTAAAATCATGTCAATCAATTGTTCTTTTTAGGTGGCATCTTTGTACCTACAGTCGCGGCGTCACTGCTAGATAATCCCAAATTACCGTTAGAAGAATTAGTATCTGAAGCTTTGGCGGATGTCATAGCTCAGATCGCTGATGGATCTGACCCATTAAACCAAAAACTTATAGCGATCTCTGAAATCACTAAAAGACTAAGCGAAGATTGCGGCGACGACGGGGTCACGGGCGGCCCGCTCGGCTTGGAGACCGACTCGGACAAGTCCGAATGCCCCGCACCCTCACTACCCATTCCAAAAACCATTCCCACCCAGGGTCTTGCAGTTAGCTACATATTGAAATTGTACAGTAACATAAACATATACGAGAGGGAACATCCTAAGAAAAGTTCGGAACCGCCCTTGTACGACCTGTTACAAACGTTAAGAACTGCTCTCGTGAATTACTTGGTACTCGTGCTTCGAGGCAGATTCGAGCTGGAGCAGTGTCGGAAGTCCCCCTTATTACGTTACATATTAGCCAGTAGCACACCCATCGGTCTCATGCCCGAAGTACTGCTCGCTACTTATGGCGACCAAGAAGCATTTGAAGAGGTAATAAAACTAATACTGTTAGTATTTTTTTCTTGATATTTAGGAATTGCATTTAAGTATGAATAATGGTTATAGGTATACTCGAATATTAATCGCTAAAAAAGTGTATATAGCGTATATTATTATATCGTGATACATTCTTCTTTGTGTCTCATTAATCTACGGTTTAATTTAAATCTATTATCAATCACGCAGGTGTTCGTCCCCCTACTAATGGGCATCCGCGAGGAGATGCGTCGCTGCGTGTCCC
>LGAG01000208.1:617282-657323 GCA_001278395.1 Lerema accius
ATCTTACACTAAAAGAATTTTTCAAATCGGTCCAGTAGTTCCTGAGATTAGCGCGTTCAAACAAACAAACAAACAAACTCTTCAGCTTTATAATATTAATATAGATTACTGAGGAGTATGAGGCTATGAGCCTAATACTTAGATTTCCTATCGTGGGTGACAGTTCACGTAGACGACACGAACGCAAATCGAATACAGAAATTTTAACTCTTCAATAAAAATTTGTCTCCCTGGAAATTGAGCCTGACTCTATACGACTACTGTGGTTACCATTGTGCCTACCATACGAGTCGCCATCATCCGATCGATCTATAAACCCCAACCTAGTTGCGAAACAACGTCGCAACATCACTGTCTATTTACAGTTAAATAAGAATCGTGCATTTGTAGATTACACATAAATGTAGTACAATATAAGTGTTTGTCTCCAGGTGCGACGGCCCGAGAAGTACGGCTGGGAGCCGCGGCGGCTGCTCAGCCAGCTCGTCGACATCTACCTGCATCTCGACTCGCCGCCCTTCCACGCCGCGCTCGCTGCTGACGAGGTACGAACACACACACGCACACACCACACACACAAAACCAAGGATTCATACACGTTCACACACACTAATGTATACAGACACGTACGAAATCACACACGTATACCTCGTTTTTTTCGTCGTGACATAAAAGGTAAACAATCTTCCACTGTCTTTTTATTGTAATTATCGATTTAAAAATAAGACAGACACAAATTTTAAAAAACTAATGAATAAACAATAATTTATTGTTAAAATAAATTTCTGTATACTTCTAAGTATTTTTTTAAATTAATGAAATAAATAAAAATCACGATGAAAAAAACGAGGTATACCTACCACACCCACGCATGCACTGTACATACTTAAACGTTCTACACTGAGCGTGCACACAAGTGGCTCCATCCTTTGGTTTCTTTTTTAATAAAAAAAAATTGTGTATTTGTGACATGAAATTGTAACAGAAAATCTAACGCGACGCAACATTATGTTTACGTTTTTTTCAAATCTTTCAGAGATCGTTCCGTAAAGAGTTGTTCGAAGAGGCCGCTGTGAGGTTGGCCAAGTCGTCGATCAAGACGCCCACCGAGATTGAACGCTTTAAGACACTGGCTGACAACGCCTATGAAATTATGAGTATGTATTGCCATGATCTTTCTTATTCATATCGAAGCACATAGCCTAGTTGACAGTGAAGTTGTCTGCGAAGAAAGAGCTTCGGGTTCGATTCCCGTCCGGGACAGACAGTCAGGTGAAAGATAAAATTTTTTCTCGAGTCTTAGATGTTAGCGACGTGTTAACTTACACCCTGTCACAATTGACATAGAGTAACTTTTATTGCATTATTATTATTATGCACAAGCTAGGAATATACGACCTTGCTTAGGTACAAAAAATAAAGTAATAGTAGACAGCAAAACAAATTAATTTATTACATATTTTTATTTAATATTATGCAAATAGATATCATCTATATAATTTATGTATGTTTAATGTACGTGTTAGGAGTCAAATATATAAGCATAATATGAATTATTTTTGCTCAAGGCAATTTTCTGTTTATAAATGTTTTTTGTTTTTATTTTAGTGTCCAACAAGGAAAGATGCGATGAATTCGGTGACGCGCCCGAAGAATTCAGAGACCCGTTGATGGACACATTGATGACTGACCCCGTACTGTTGCCTTCGGGAAAGGTAACATTTTATGCAAAAATCATTATGGAATTGAGATGTTTATCTGAGCTATTATTAGCTTCATAACTCATACCTACCATTACTTAAAAATAGACAATGTTATGTGTGTGTATAGACACATATTTTATATACCTCATTTTTTTTCGTCGTGACATAAATAAACAATGTAAGTCACTGTAAGTACAAAAAGACACTGTATGTCTTTTTATTGTAATTATCGATTTAAAAATAAGACAGACGCAAATTAAAAAAAAATTAAAGAATAAACAACAATTTAATGTTAAATACATTTCTTTACACTTCTAAATATTTTTTTAAATTAATGAAATGAATAAAAGTAGTGCCAAGATTGTTTACCTTTTATGTCACGACGAAAAAAAAACGAGGTATATATAATATAGATAAAAACAGAGATAATGTTATTGTTTTTTCTATGTCAGATTATGGACCGCTCGGTGATTCTACGACACTTGCTGAACAGCTCCACGGATCCCTTCAACCGACAGCCTCTTACCGAAGAAGAACTGCGTCCAGGTTAGTGTCCGACATCTACATTTTTAAGGTTTAGAAAAATTGGAACCCTTAGTTTCGCTAATAGAGTCCCTCTATTTTGAACCTAGTTCAAAAATTAAGGTTCCTACCAAGACCATTTTTGACTAAGGTATAATTTGAAATATTGGAGCGGCATGATTACGTTACATTTCTCGTGACGAATGATGTGTAATGCGTCATTTGAAATTCTTAACAGGTTTAAGAGTAATTAAACAGCTAAGGAACCTTAAATCGCATAAATTATTTTATAAATAAATTTATACGAAAAATTTATGACGAATAATGTTTAATGCATAATTGCTACCAGCATTTTAATTAGATTTTTTTTTATCATTCCTAGTTTAATTTTTCTAACTATATTGTCTGACAGTAATAAGTTAATTTTATTTAAAATGTAATTTTTCGTCAACAGCGACCGAACTCAAGGAGCGGATACTGCGATGGCAGCGTGAAAAGAAGCCGTCGACATCATAAGCTAAAGCCAACCATTAAAGTCTGATGTATATACTGTAATACATTTACCGAGACTTGTCTGGGTGTCCAGCGACGAGGACTATTGTCCAACGAATGAATGTGAGATTACTCTAAGCATGTTGTCTTAGTGCAATTGTATCCTTATGAAAAGAGGCGATTAGAAAATTATTGCATTTTAAATAAAATGAAAATGTGTTGGCTGCTATCTGTGCACATATTTATTTATTGAGAGTTAAAATGACAATTTATCATGGGCTATGAAAATGTTCAGTAACATTTTATGACTCTGCTGTAAAGATTATTTGTGCTCTGTATTGATTTTAATTTTATTTTTTTATCACTTCTGTATAATCAAGTTTAATTTCTTACATACAAAATTGATGATACCTGATGTTATCTGTCTACTGCAGTGCACTAATCTTTTTTCACAGCCGATACTCGTAGATTCACTAGATATATTGTAGTTATTTTATTATATACGTTTGAATAATAACGTCGATTGGATAGAGAAAAGCATCACAGAATAACTCGAGTCATGCACAAAAGGCCTAAATGTACACATGGGAGTCGTATTTTTGTACTGAAACATGGATCATTAGCAGTCTGTTGATGGAGCGCATTATTGAGGTGCTTGACTCGTCATTCACCACAAAATGTTTGAACTACATGTGTATTGTCTGTGTGAAGTGGTTTACACAATTTATCTGTGCATTTCATAGGATATAATATACGTAACAAATATCATATACTTTTGGAGTTTAGCCTGTCATTAGTTAGTGAAACCGATAGTATATTTATATCAGTAAATTAGACATCTTATAAAATGAATATTACAATGCAGTATGGAGTCTAAAAATTTACGCAATTTTTGACCGAATTTAATAATAACATACTTTTTGCACATAGTGATATTATTTTAATAGTTTGTTAGCTGAAATATATTTTGTATTTCATTAAATATGTGATTTTGTTCCTTTAAGTTAGTTATCTCGAAATGGAATTTCAGTTTAGAAATCAATAAATAGTCACTATAGTAGCGTGCTATTAACAAACTGATAATAATATTTATAATAAAAATTAATTCTCTCCAGACACTGCCAAGTTTTGTCAAACTAGATTTATAGATCAGGCATTCCTAAATGAAATCCATTTCTCTAAATTTATGTGGTCTCAATTGTATAATAATTTGACTTATTATATTTATCTTTACTTATATTATAAAGATTATATTATAAAGGTCTCTTATGTTGATATATCAGTAAAATATTATAAAATAATATCATTGTTTTTATTACACAATATACAAAGTACATAACTTCCTGGCTCACAGAACACTATAAATCTTTAACAAACAACAGTATATAGTCAAATGCTAAATATTTTTGACCTTTGAGAACTATATGCTTTAAGTAGGAACAGGCATGAACAATAGTAAGCCGGACATACCTCTACAAAAAGATAATAATGGCAGGTTCAATTAGCCACTTGAACAAACTGACGTACTACTGGATTAAATAAAATAAACTAGCAAATTTAAACATGTATTCTTTGTATAGTAATTAATATTTGGTTACATAATTATTATTGTCGAGAGGTTTTCAAAGCTAATAAATATTTGATGGCTCATTATAGTTTCAACTACGAAATATAATAGTGGATAAATACTATTATTTAACATTCATTTTAAAAAGAGGTAGCTTCAATGAGATTCTAGCCAAGTGGAGGAGTTCAACAACTTTTTAATATAGACTTAAGGAAAACTGCTTTACATAAAAAATATGCATACTTAGAGTCAAGTTATCAGTCATCTCGGCCTCACACAATACATTTTTAATGTAACATTGTGTCTTTTGTCACCTCTAATGTTCCCCACAGAATCACATAAATGTGATAACAGAACTTTTCACAACATTGGCTTAATAATATATTCGAAACACAGGTAATCATAAAGTATTGTATGATTACAATAGACTGCGTAGACTCAAAGCAAAAGTGTAATGCTATGCTCATAGATAATTTTAAAGCTTGTATTATATGCAGAATTATCAACAATTGTATCATGTTTTAAATTATCAACAATATTAGAAGTATTTTTAACACTTAATTTATTAATTGAAATAAGAGTGACATTAGAAATCAATATAACTGATTTAATATATTCACATCTTCAACATTATTTTACTTAACAAACCATCACAAATACCATAATTATGTATTAACAAGGATAATAATTTAAGTTTTTTAGTTGATTCTAGTCAATAGCAATAGATTCTGATATTCAATTAAACCATGATTAGGTTAATCAAAAATACATTGTTTTATTTACTATGAATAGTCCATTATTATTGGAAGCCTAGACATTACACTGTAGTAGTTTTATAACTATATATTATTACTAATGATGTCTATTTCACATCTTAATTAATGTTTATACAAAAAATACCAAACATTATAAAACTCATATTTTCTATAAGGCATGTTTAAATCTATTTATTTAAGTTATGTATAAGCATGTGGCACTCGAATACTATGATCATTTTATTCAAGTTTTAAAGGTCAAGACGGCAATTAAAAAATTAATCAAATAATAATTTTTCAGAGTACCTAAACCTTACTCAAAGTTTACCTAGTGAAATAGCTAAGTACATTTTGTGAATTTCAACTATTAATAGAATATGCATTGAAACATTTCATTGTTATAATCTGCACCTTTTGATTTTGAGATAATTATTATTGCTCAAAGCACTTTAAACTGTATTTCATTGACCAGCCTTTTATTTAGTAAGGAAGTTATTTATCAAACAGTTGTTCGCAAAGTAAATTCTAACAAGTCAAATGTTACACACTTCTATTAAATTATGGCATCTAACCTCATCTTTCTACAACCCTTTCTTGCTGGCAGACCATCATCATATTGTTTAAATCTATTCTACTGAAAGTTATAGTACTGATTATTAAATTGCTATACATCAGTTGAAACTTTTTCATTACCCATTGATATGTTACATGTCAGCATGTTACATAATTATTGAAATAAAATCATAAATTAAATTAAAAACAAAAGGTTAAACAATATATAAATAAATAACAATATTCTTAGACCTATTACAGTTTGCTGCCATCATATACCAAATATATTAAAGAGTTACAAACTTGTTTACAGCAATCACAGTACAATCAATGTGACAATACCAAAGCTCTGTAAGTACAACTGTTAAATAAAATTATAATGTTATTGTTATTGCCTCAGAAGGTATGGCAACCTTTGAGCAAACAGACATGATATCATATACAACATGCCAAAATAGAAATTAAGTCTTGCAGTTTGTCGTGGGACATATTGCATTGTTTCTGGACATCTAAACCTTCTCTCAATATCAAATGCTCGTGGTAGAGTTAGCATTGGTAATAAGAACCACAGAGAACATCTCACAGCTACTACCACAAACATAATATATGGAGTAAAAAGCAAAAATGCATATAACAAATACGAAGCTGTCTTCCCAATCAATATTGCCAGTGTTACAATTTCAGCTTTACTATCTATCTCCAGGTCCCTTGTATTGTTGCTATGCAAAATAGCTTCAGTATTTAACGCTAAAGGCACTGCATAGTAGACTATAGGCCAGTCTACTCTTCCAGTTTGTGCTAAGAAAGCAAACACAACTGAGACAGGTCCAAATATGACTAGAACTAAAATATCACCTAGAGCAATATATTTCAGACCAATACCCCCAGTATACAAAAATGATGATGATAACCCCCCAAAATAAACAA
The DNA here is from genome assembly GCA_001278395.1 of Lerema accius. Classification (NCBI taxonomy): domain Eukaryota; kingdom Metazoa; phylum Arthropoda; class Insecta; order Lepidoptera; family Hesperiidae; genus Lerema; species Lerema accius. Next base: position 623,801 of record LGAG01000208.1, read on the forward strand.
GAGCTAAATGTTCCATCCTAGCAGGTGACATAATAACTAACAATACAAAAAATGCACAACCTGCCATATACAAAATGGCTCCTAGAGAGACAACTTCATCAATGCTTAAAATATGATCAACAAGAGTTCTGTCATCCGATTTACGATTGTCGATTCCTTTCACGAAATCAAAGTACGTATTAACTACATTCCCTGCTCCATGCACAGGGATAACAGTACACAAAGTCAACAACAATGTAACCCAACTAAATCCATTGTCGCCTGGGAGTCGATAAGCCAGTGCGGCGCCCAATAGCGTCGGCAGGAGGCTCCCACTGAGAGACCACGGTCGCAGTGCCAATACATACGTACGCACTTTCATCAAAGGGTTTCTTGCTGGTACTGTTGGTTCTTTCGGTTGCTCCAGTAGATTTCCCTCTGAAGTGGTAATGTCCGCATCTTCATACTTTTTATCACTTTCCACTGTCATGATTACAGTTAACTATCTATTGCCAAGGAGCTAAATGAGCTGGTGGTGCTCGTTTAACCTCACAATTCTTATTCGTTGCTATTTTAGACGCGCACGTAACATATACACATTCTCATGATACTGTTCCAAAGTTACATTGACTAGTCAATATATATGTTAAAAGTAGAGTAGACACGATTTGTAATTTATTGAAAATAATAAATCTTAAACTACCGTTACCAAACTCAACAACCAACAAAGTTAGGACTTGGGATTAGGACAACAGAGAATTGGCACTTGGCAGTCAAAAACCGAGTCTGTCTGAAATTTAAAATGTCTTTTTGACATTGACAGTTTATTATTAGGTTGTCAACTTGTCACGATTTTTTATCGATTGGTTTTGTCAAAGGAACGTCAACGTCAAAAATAATCAAATCAAAATAAAACCACGGCACGGAGACTTCGGAGACGAACGAAGGCAAGGAAGGAAAGGAAATCAAGCAAGTTGCCAGGAAAAAATCATAGGTTAAGAACATAAAATTTCAATCGAAGGATAAGAATAACAAAACCGTAAGTTTTTATTAAGAAGTGTAAGATCCCGTACAGTTTTCCCATAACGAAGAATAATTAGTTCAGAAAGCGTGTATCTTTATAATAACCTTTAAGTATTTTTGGTATAAGTAATTTATTTTTTTGAAATAAATTTTGCATTATATAGGATATACGGTAACAAAATGCTACTCTCGTCGTATGTAATTAGCATAAATATATTTTACTATATTATACCTATTCTTACCTACTGTTATACCTATTTTGATATAATTCTATTTGTTTTACAATCTTAGTTAGTTTCATATACTTCTTTATTCATAATAGTTCCCTATAGTTCAACACATTAAACATTAGGATAGGACAGACAGAGTAACAGGTTGGGAGAAAAAAAAATTAGTAACATTTTAAATTTTCCTTTTTTGATCTATTTTCTTATTTGTAATAGACTATTAAATAGGTATAGAGCATGTTTCAAATTGAATATATCCATTTTTTACAAATCTCTCTATATAAACTTTTTGCATTTTGAATCTCAATGTCATACACGCCCACATTAGTTTAAAAAGAATACTGAAAGATGAATCCCTCATATTATATTATTATAATAATAGAAACAAATATTTAAATTCCATTTTATTGTAACCAGCCATGTGAATTTTAACAAGATAAACCAGTTTGGTATAACAATAACAAGTATTACATAATAATACAACATTTTTAAAACTACATCAGTAAAAATGGACTCATAGGAATTGATAAATTATCCTTCATAAATCACATTTTTTGGTCTGCGATAATAATACTGTAATCTAAATTACAAATTATAACATTACATACAAATTATACATTACACATGTATTGTTTTGATTTATATTAAAAAGCAGTATTAATTGAACTATTTATTATTTCGCCATAACTGCTATGGCTGCACCTTTAGCTGCATCTCCCCCTGATGTAAACTCCAAGGGCAAACTGTAATAATGTTCTACAGCTCTTTGTAAGACAGCATTTCTCGACAGGCCAGATCCATTTCCCACAATTCTTTTTATATTTGCCTTTCGTAATACCTCCTTCGGCATCATTAAATGCAAGTTGTCAATTATACTGCAACAAAGTGACTGGAAAACTTGCCCTAACTGAATGTTGGACAAATCAATATCTTCCACTGATGCTTTAGCCTTTGGTGCATGTCTCTCCCCCAACAAAAGTGGAGTAATTTTCATTGTTGTGGCCGGGGCCTCTAAACCGAGTGCTATTATTTTCTCCCACACTTTTGATTGAGGAATCGGACATCCTAATTCCAGCATCCACTGTTGAAGCATCTTTACAAAAGTTGCGAGGACGTTGCCCCCGTTTAATGACGCTGCCACTACTAAATAGTTGCCATCGAAGTATGGTAAATTTTCAATTGTGTTACAGCTGAAATTTGAAATTTTATCAACGACAAATGCTAGCTGTGCAGATGTAGATATATTCAAAACAGCATCTTGTGCATTTTCTAATGTGGCAAGAATAGAACATTGTAAATCACCCATCGCAGCTCCCACTGGAGTTCCCTCTGGAATTCCATTCCATGAGGAGCTCAAGGTACCTGCGATTTCCCCACTCTTAATAACTTTCGGCAGTAGGTTCACGGGGAAGTCTATTGACTTCAAAATATCAGTATTCCATTTATTTTGTTCAGTGTTGAAGTAACCCCAACTTGCAGCATTTTGGTCCGATGTTATTGGGATCTCTAAATTACAGAGCATGGCAACTACGAAGTCTTGAACTGTCGCTGAATAACTGAAGTTTTTTAATTTCTCTGGTTTATGTTTAAGCATCCAAATTAGTGTAGCCACGCCATAACCGGAGTAGCATTTCAAATGTGAGTCTGGCTTCGGTAAACTCTCTAAAAACTCCGGTTTACACCTAGTATCTTGCCAAGTATATAATGCAGACATGTTTTCTCTTATTCCTTCAAATCGCATCACAATTCCATCTTTCTCTACTCTTTCCCAAGCTCTGAAAATAGAAATAAATTTGAAAGACAGTTATAATAACGAAGTCATATTCTTATTATTCAAATGTTTACGCGTACCACACAGATTATTTCATCATCTTATAGAAAATCTCGTACAATACAACAGATTCAGGAATGTAAGAAACTAATTAGGGCGGCTATTATTCTTTGATAAGAGATTTATTATTACAATATCTACGTACGTACCCGCTCTTCCACAAAACGACGCCGTGCATTTGACCGCAGACGCCAATTTTCGTGACATGTCGTAAAACATCTCTAGGCAAACGTGAGACACAATAATGAACGGCTGAGACTATTTTCGGTACGTCCTGCTTGTTTCCTTCTATACCTTGATCGCTGGGGATATTCGCCGCCGTGTCCTTATTCTGTTTAGCGACCAGCTCCTTGGTTTCGGGATCGTAGACGCACACTTTTACGGACGTCGTCCCGATGTCCATTCCCAAAACATATTGTTTGTTTGCCATTTCGTGGATCGAAAGACGCGATCCGAGATTGATTCACGAGACGCGAAACGCGTTGTTTAGTCTGAGCCGGTGGTCGCTTCTGCGCGTTGATTTGTATCAATGAATAATCCGCGTTGCGGCAGTGACTGGCGGTGCAAAGTGAAGTGGGTGCGAGTCACGGGTCTCGAGCGCACGCCGCCGTCGCCGCCGGTACCCGGTGGCATAACACCCGCGACGCGCGCCTCTCTCGTGCGTGTTACGTAAAAATATTGTATGCGGCTAGATTAATTCATATCTCATCGACTCACCCGTAATATGTTCACCACACGCTACACTATCTCACGAACGTTGTTAATAAAAGCAATATTTATCTCAACAGCTAATAGATAAAACTCGAACATTGTTTTTATATCGCTAAACATGACATATTCAAGTGTTGCTTACAGCTTTTATTGATAAACAAAATTAATAAGCCAGTTGAAAATTATTTCAATAAATATAACCTAGGTTCTAATGAAATATTAACACTTGTCAAAAAACTTGCTTCCGTAACAAAGAAACCGCTTCGCGCTTAGGAATGTGCTTCAATTATGGAGTTTTGTTTCATAAATAAATATTGTACATTACGACGCGTCTAATTGTCCGTAGTAACTCTGTAATTATGATGTCAGTCTATAAAAGGATAACGTCAGCGACAAACAAAAACCAAAAATATATGTATAGAATTAATTTGTCCACTAGCTCATTACGCTGCGAGGATGGAATTTGACAAAACTAAATGTCCAAGTAAACATTCCACTAATCAATATAAAACTTAAATACTGTTATTGAAACTAATTACATGGAAGCCATCCAACAGAGACTCATGTTGATCAAACACTGTCTCCTTAATTATAATAAATAAAAAATAAACACTTACGCGTTCACACTAGATTTATCTTTGCCGTTGGTAGCATGAACAGACAAATGAGGTATATAAACAGTCGTGTAGCGTTTTATTTATCACATATCTTCCTGGATCGGGAATCGAACCTAGGAATTTCTTGAGGCAACCGACAAATGACTCTTGTCCTGGCTGGGGGCTTGAGAGCCAGTACTTTCTTTCTTTCCACTCTGTTCCTAACGGCCATTGCATCGGTGAAACCTTTGGTGTTACTATTTCGTAGCTCGTCTGCTCAATATTTGGCTATTTCGAAATTTCCATAAAAAAATTAAAAGCTTCGGAGTTAGGGTCACTACCACATGGGCTAAGAGGTCGTGTTATAAGTATTGAAATGATTACTTTTGTTACTATAAAAAAAAATTAAATCCAGAAATAAGACATACCTGATCACGACATAAGCATAATCTAGACAAAAAGACTAATAGCTAATAGTCGTATTTAGCGATCTAAAAGTGTATTCGAAGGTTAAAACGTGAAGGTGGTGAAAGTTAAATGCTTTGTGGTGACATCGCCGTACATTTATGCCAAATAATAATAATGTTTCTTGTTGTTTTACATGCAGCTAATAAAATTGAGATGTAATTATCGTTTACTGGCAAAAGTTTGGCTGCTCGTTTAGATAACTAGTGCTGATTCTCGGGTATTCATATTTCACGTCTATTTTCTGAGTACGCAACCGCAATTAAAAAGATTTATGATATGATTGATTAGGTCAACATGATGTTAGCATATTCTTGGATTCGTATATGTACAATACGGGCTTCGCTATAATGATATATTTCATTTCATTAATAGCTCCTTTTAAATGGATTTTACTTGTTTTAATAGCCTTGATTTTTGTTACAGAGTAATGGGTAAAAAAAGTAAAAAACAGAATGAAGATAAACAAGAAGTTAGCACTGTAAACCAAACTTCTGTAGCAAATGACATCGGCAAAGTATCAAAACGAACAAAGAAATCAAAAAATATGTTCAATCTTAACAATGTAGAACCTAATGAGAATTCTGTAATAAAAGATAAGAAATGTAAAATTATAGATGGGTGGAATGTATCGACCATACCAAATCAAATATCAAATTCCTTAGCACCAGGAGATACTTCTAACGTCGTCGAAACAAAATGTGAAGGTAAAAAAAAGAAAAAGAGAAAACAAATTGCAATACAAGATGAAACAAAAGATGAAAAATTATCAAAAGACAAAGAAGTTGATAGCGATAAACAAAAAAGTAAAAAAACAAAGCTTAATATAGCTACAGATAACTATAAAGAGTATTCAACAGAAAATTCAACAGTAAGTAAAAAAAGTAAGAGGATAAAACAAGAAAATGTAAATAAAGTTGATGAACCGGAGGAAGAATTATTGAATATCAGTAATAAAAACAATAAAAAGACAAAGCAAAATATAATCTCTAACGATGTTCAACAAACAGACCAGAAAACAAATAATGACCAAGAAAAGTCAAAAAAGAAAAAAAAGCGAAAAATTATTCCAGAAGAAGTTATAGATGAAGAAGAAATTGATAGATTCTGCGATGGACTAGACGATTTTCATAATAAACAGTTTGATAATTGGGTCAAGCTCATAGAAGAAAATTTAAATAAAAGCGTTAAAAAATATGTTTTGTGTTTTCATTCTTCGAGTCTTTAGTAAAATATAATACATTTTATGCTACTATGTATTTAATGAAAACTTAGCTCATTATCGATGTTATAACAGGAATTTTATTTTACTTATAAATGGACTAAATAGACAATAATTACCGGTAATTGTTGCCACAATGATGGTTTGGTCACCACCGTCGGAGTTTGCATAGCTCATCTTCTATAATTTCCCCAGTTATTATTAGTGACCGAATGTAATGAGATTTTTTTTTGCGCTTTTGGAAGATTGAATTCAGGCAGAAAGAATGATAACTATGTGTTGAATCCTAGTGTGGTACTTTGATTATACTTTATGTAGATTGATTGGTACAAATATACTTATACCAATCAATCTTTATCTTCGCTCCTCACTTTCAGTCACCGACCGCACCGATTTCCGATTTTTTATCGGAGTCTCGGAGTTATCACATACTATGATCCTTCTAAATTTGTGATCACAATCATCTCATCTTATGTAGCATTCTAGCCTGTGCGTCGTATGCATGGATGAAAGAAGGATCCAAAATTCCAAAGACTACTATGAATATACTGAAAGAAGGATCTTTCTTTGGTCATTGATCGTATGGCTATTCGACGGTCGGACACCACCATAGATCAAATTAATATAAAAGACACCACTAGGAGTACGTAATAGTATTCTGTGGTCGGACAGCCAATGACGTAAGACGGCACTTTTTTGGCTTAAAAGACTAGCATCCAAGCCAAAAAGCATTATAAAAAAAAGACGTATGACGTTACTGAAAATGTCAATGTTATGCCTGACAAACCATTAAGTCAAAAAAAATTATTTGTCAATGTCATTTCCACATTGTGAATTTTGATTTCTTTCTTTACGAAGGAGAAATAAACAAAAAAGGAATTCTTTATTTCTCGTAATTCTCTCGTAATTTTGTTGCTTCACTTTTATGATTTGAAAATCAACAGATTTAGATAATGACACGATTTGCTAGAGCAAAAGGCTCAAAATCTTCTAACCTCAAAGCCCCTGATGATAGTACACCATGGGAGGTGATGAAAGAACAAATGCTCCAGGCCAAGAAAGAAAGCCAGGATAACAAAAACAGAGAAGTTGTGAGTATTAATTGTTATTTTTGTAAATATTTTTTTCTCTTATATTATACTGGATCTTAATATTTTTATGTATTGAAATTGAAGACAGTCTATGGTCACCAAATAAGAATTAGTTGAGTTACTTTTCTTTTTAAAAGAGGACTTAAATTCGGATAAGTTTCTGTCCTGTAAATGATTAATTCATTTACATTGTTTTTATGAGCAATATGTATCACTAAGAGTTGAGGGTTGTCTTTGCACTTAACCATAGAACCTTTCCTTCTATACTGAGGGTTGATGCATTCATTGTTTAGACACCTACATAAATAAATATGTTTATATAATTTGCAGGCTGAAAGTCAACGAATAGAAAACTATAGCAAGTTTTTAAAAGAACAGAAGGTACAAAAGAGGAAGGCTACCTGGTGTGATTTTCCTGAAACAGAAAGTAATAAAAAGGCGAAAAAACCAGTTGACGAGAATCAACCAACCAAAAATAAAAAAAAGCTTAAGAAAGCCCACAACAACAACACACCTTCCGAAGAAATAAATGTTTCGGTAACACCTACCATTGTCAATGAGAATATTGTAGCAAAAAAAAAGTCTAAAAAAGCCAATAAAAACAATACTACACCATCTGAAGAAGCAAATGTGGCTGTGGCATCAAATAGTGTTAATATGGACTTTGTATCTGACAAAATATCTAAGAAACCTAATAATACTACAACTTCTCAAGAAACAAAAACTCCTGAAAGATTAAATGATGTCAATGTATCCAATAAAAAGCAAAAAAAGAAAAATAAACGTAAGTCTGAAAAAGCATTGCATGAATCACAGCAGAATGTACAAGAGACGGATGTTAGCAACGAACAAATTGTACATAAAGAAGTCATAGACAAGAAAAAAAATAAGCAAGTTACAGATAATGGCAAAAATGCTCAGACAAATATGCAAAATAATGGAACACAAAAAAAGAAAAATAAAAAGATTAGAGGAGATAAACCCACAAGAAGAAAAGAAATAAATGATAGAAGCTTCCGACTCATTATCAATGGAAAAGAAGTTGAATTAGTTAGATTTGATGGATTCCCTATAATGAAAAAAGACGCTGAACGTCTTAATGAACTTAAAACTAACATGATGAAGAAGGGAATACCTAAAACTGAGGTCAATAGGACTATTAAATTAGAACGAAGACGGGCCGAGAAAGCTTTGGCTAGACTAAAGAGGGATGTTTGTTACAACTGTCGTAAGGGTGGTCACAATTTATCAGATTGTCCAGACCTGAGATCAAATATACCGGGAGTGGGTGCAGCTGAAGGAATCTGCTTCAAATGTGGCTCTACAGAGCACAGGCAATTTGAGTGTAAGGTGCAAAGAGATAAGGAATTCCGTTTTGCAAGTTGCTTTATTTGCAAGGAGCAAGTAAGTTTAATGAGAATTTATTTTTGTTTCATTAAAAAAATTATGGTTATTACCACCATATTGGTGGTATTTTAAAAAAAAATTTAAAGATTTTCAGAAGAGCTAGTGAGTGTGACACAGCATATTACATAATAATAAAACATAAAATATCTATTGTAATAATTTCAGGGGCACATAGCAAGGCAATGCCCTGACAATCCGAAGGGTTTGTATCCAAATGGGGGATGCTGCAAACTTTGTGGAGATGTTACTCACTTGAGGAAGGATTGTCCTACGGTATGTATGCAACAATGTTTTTATGACATCAAGTTATTAGTATGTACTGACATCATTATGATATCAATCAAACTAGACTTGTTACAAAGTAAGTCCAGATCAATAGCAATTATATTAAGCATTAAGTGGAAGAATTTCTTTTTAAAATAAGATATGCATATGTCCAAAATTTCTTTTTAACAATTCTATGTGGGTACATAGACCAATTAATATTAATAAAATTAATAAAAAAAGTGTATGTATGTAAGTTGCATACTATAGAAATCTCTATGGATTTTCAGGTTCAAAATCAGAAAGAAGGAACTTCTATTAAGCTACAGACACTAGATACTGGAAGCAATATTGAGGATATAGATCTCCAATCTAAACCGGTTCTCGAGGAAGCTCCTAGGAAACCTAAGAAGATAAAGTTTTAATGTAAATTTAATATAATAAACAATACAGTTGTAGCTTATAAAACTTTTATTTATATGCTTGAAGAGATCAAGATAACATTGTCTTTTATGAATAGAAATCATGTGAGTAAAAAAATATTTTTTTTTAAATTTAAGAACAGATTCAAACACAAATCTAAGCTAATACAAACATTCAGGCAATGACAAATGCATATGAAAGTGTTAATCAGTGAAAATGTCTTTGCAAAAGACTGAAAGAAGAAACCTAGATTGATGATTTACCAATATTAGAAGTTACACAATACATACTAAGTTACATAATATGGCAGTAGGTATAAACTTTAAAATACAGCATTATAAGTACACCTTTTTTTTGGTTGGCAATATGTTGGTGAATGCCTTTAGTATAATGTTGTCGATCATATTCATTATAATAACTACTAATCCATAAAGATTATACTTGTTTGTATACATTGCCCCTTAAAATTCAACTATACAAATGAAAGCTAATGATAATGAAAAATGAAATTAATTGCGACGTTAGTGAAGATTAATGAGTAATTAAATGTTTATTTATGAAAATGCTTCCAGACTAGCTTTCAACTGTTCCATAGATTGATAAGCTATCTGGCCAGTGATGCCTTCTGGACTGTTCTGATCTTCCCGCATGAGGATCCTGGCGGCTTCGGCGAGGCATTGGATGGGTTCTTGCAATTTTTCTTTAAGCTTTTCATTTGTTATGAGCCCCGCGCTGAACTCACTTCGTGCCAGATACATTAATGGCGCATGTAGTTCGTAGATCATCATGCCTGCAAGAAACATATTTATTTTTAAGTCGATTAAAATAATTGACCTCACTTTTTTGATCTGAAGACTGAGTATATATTTTTTGGTCTGAGACTTGAATCTGTTCAGTATACCTAATAAACGTGAAAAGTCGGAGTTTGCCCGACTAGTTTCGGACCTTTTCGAAGATTTTCATCAAGATCACACGCCACTCAGTGGCGAGTGCCCGTGCACGACTAACTTTTAGAACATACCTACACTCTATTCGCATAACGCAAGAATCTATCAGTAATTCAAGCCATAATCCTTAAAAAATCCATCAGTAATCATCATGATCATTCAAGAATCGCTCAGTGTTAAAATCTATACGTACTAATATTATAAAGCTGAAGAGTTTGTTTGTTTGAACGTGCTAATCTCAGGAACTACTGGACCGATTTGAAAAATTCTTTTAGTGTCAGATAGTCCATTTATCGAGGAGACTTATAGGCTATATAACATCACGCTAAGATGAATAGGAGAGGAGCAGCAAATCAAAATATTCCAGAAACGGGAAACTTACGCGGGCGGAGCCGCCGGCGACTTTTAGTTTAAAGTAGCATACAAACCTCTCATCCTGGACTCTCCTGGTGTGATGCGGTCGAGCGCGGCCAGCACGAGGCGGCAGAGCTCGGCCTTGCGCTCCAGCAGCAGGTCCGGCAGCTCGTCCAGCTGGTAGCCCTCCACGCGCCCGTACAGCTGCGCCAGCGCGTGCTTCACCGACAGCAGCAGCGAGTGACGCGGGTGGAACACTGACTTGTACTGGACACATATTATTTTTAAATTATCCTCTTGAAAATACTAATCTAGTTAGAAGCAGCCAGGTGAAAATATATTTCTCGTTATCTGTGGGCAGGTAGGAAAAGATAATAGAATTCGCCTTCATACCTACTCCCTACGATCCGATGTTACATAATGTCCAAAGTCGGACCTCAACTTTATGTGTTGAAAAAGCACTCTAGCTATATAATCTAGATTTTATTTTATTAACATGTGGGTGTGATAGCTACCCATGCCAAATTAGCTACAGCTTTCTAGTACAGACGGACGGACATGGCAAAACTACGATGTCTATTGACTACGAGTTCTTAAAAAAACCAAACGGGTACCTACGGGTAAAGTGGAGGATAGGTAAGAATAAGGTGCTATCGTATATAGGATATATAGGATACTGTTTACTTTTTTGATCAGTGCCTCTCTCTGCTCGATGGCCGTGGGTCCCGGCTCGAGCACGTCAAGCTGGTCGATCTCTGCCTGCACCACGCTCAGAATCTTTCGCACCGCCAGTCCCGACGTTTTAAACCCGCACTTATTGTCCGTGCAGTTCCACTGGGATTCGTTGTCTGTAAAAATTAGGAGTGGAGAGTTAGTAGTAGTTAAAGTGTAACTCATCGTTAGACTTGGAATATTATACGCTCATCATAGGTACACAATAAAGACACTTTTAAGAACTTAGCGGGTAAAAGTTAGTGTCTCTCCATGTTACGTGACCTTTATTCAACTTCCTCCCCTGCCACTTAGGTAGGTACCTACGTAGTAGGAGGTACCTATGATACTAATTAATTATTAAACATTAAAAGTTAGGATTAGGAGTGCCTCTGACCCATATACAGGTTATCCAAATCCTAGACAATTTTCGAGCTTTCAAAATATGATTACCTACTAGCTGCATAGGTAACTTGCTTGGATGGGCAAGTAAAATACTTACCCAAAGGATTACTTGAAATAATAACGCCATTGTCACATTTGCTGCACTTCAAGGTGCTAAGGTGGGTTTCTAGTTCTGTGGGGTCGGCGCAGCGAGGACATTCGCAGTTGAAGAATTTAGACTCCAGGAGATACTCGCGACGGATCATTGTTGGGGTGAGAGCGTAAGTATAGCACAGATGAAGAGTATCTCCTGACTTTATCGGAACTGCTGCTCGTACTTGGACTCTGGAAAAAAAGACATTGAAGTTTAGGAGCCAATTTAGTTAGAAAGTCTTGATGAGCTTAAAGGTTACCTACCTACGTTTTTATTTGCTCCAGATTTATGGAGATGTTAGTGCTTATCATATCACAAATTTTGAGAGAACTTGCTTAATTATTTAGACTAATGGCATTTTCCTAGGATGCTATATCCCAGTATAGAGACATTGGGATATACCTATAATTATCTGAATCAACATGTGGATGAACGGAAACGAATAAAGAAAAAAAACATTAAACATACAAGCTGCAAGGAATGCCAGTCACGTAGTAACCTAACAGTATCTAAATTCTAAACTACTAAACTGATAATTGTCTTACTGGTAGTCACTCTGTATGATGGTGTGTACTATGTTGGGCACGCAGTTGTGGGCGGCGATGGCGAGGCGCGGGTACACGGCGCGGATGCTGAACCCGCCTCGCGATGGTATTTCTACGGCGTTCACCTGCAAGTAGAAACTTATCACATGAGTCAAGAGCTAACCTAGATCTAAACTATACTCGTATGTGTAAAAGAAGAAACGAGCTGCTTAAAATATTTAAGTCGGTAAGTCCTCTTTGCTAGATAGCTTGTTCCTTTCGAGATGCTTCGAAGGACCAGCCAATTTAATAGAGTTATTGAAATGCCGCTTGAGCAAAAGTTGTTTAATTATGTTCAGCATTTACTGAAGCTACATGAAAATAGAATGTCTGTAATTGATGTAAAAAATTAAGGGTTCAATCACCTAAATAAAAATAAGTTGTAGAACAACGTCTTTCGGGTCAAGGCCCGAAAGAGTAGAGTCCCTAAGTACTAATTATAAAAAGTGTAGGTACCTCTAGAATTCCGCAGACCCGTTGTACTAATTCCTTGGAGAATCTGCTACCTAGCTTGCAATGATCGATCAGGTAGTCGACAATGTTAACTTGATCCGCTTCCCAAGTTGGCCGTTTCATTCTTTCAGCTGTGTGTGTTTCCATTGGCTCGAGTTCCTTACTCCATCTCGCTGGATCCTTCTCTTTAGCTAGGAGCATTCTAGAAGAAACAAAAATTAAAAGACGAGAATAATTATAATGTGGAAGTTGACCAACATTAGGTTTATTTATTGTAAAAGAGTAATTAAGGTCGATAGCAACAACATCTGAAGAGAACATTAAAGAATTAGGTCTTATTGTTAGTACCTAATACGTACCTCAAAGGCATAATACAATCCAGTTGAGGTGCTGTAGTAGTCCAGTCTTCGACGACTTGGAAGCGTGCTTCAGCAGCCACGAAGACCTCACATTCCGGCTTGTGTTGGGCCGACTGCTCACACTCCTTCCCGCACATGGGCCAGCCGCATAACGAGCATAGCGTGTTGTCCACTGGGCAGTAACATCCTAGACACAGCGGGGGAGTATCTGTCGACAGCGACACCATTCACTAAATAAACTTTGTAATTGTAAAGTTTTATACTTCGAAAGTTATAGATGGTTGAGTTTTCTTGATCCGTCACTCATCATTCACGATTTATGCATGAACGGGTATGAACACTAGACCATTCAGTGTTTAAAAAAATTATCAAACCAAACATATAACTAGGTACCTATCTAAGTACTTTTTTCATTGCCACTTGGTTTCTATCAGAGACTACTGGTTTCTATACAGATATCAAGTCAGTCACAGACGCATTGTTGTTATTCCTAAACCTTGAATTAAGACACTGCATTTATTAATGTTGCTTGCAAATAGGTAGATAGGTATACAAACTATCTAGGTATTTTCTCAAAAAATAAACTACTATGTTTACTTGGGTATTTAAAAATCATCATTTAGTACGATGACCTTCCTAAATAGGTGCTAAAAAGCAGGATTTTTGAATAGGGGCTGACTGCCAAGATTACCACGCTGCTAACAAGCGGGTTCTTTCAGTACATAAGTACTAAGTAGGTACTGAAAAGTCTAGATTCTACACATAAACGGATTTATCACGACCATGGTGATATTATCCAAATAAATCCAAACCACTCCCTAAACTTGCCTGGTTTGGGTCCAACAGCAAAAGGGGAATCTGTAAAAATCATTTCGCCGGCGTCCAAATCCTTCGTAGAGACCAAATATCTACCGATTTTATCGTTTGTAAGCACATCGTAGAGGCAAACGTCTCCCATATTGATGTAGATGCTCAAATTAAAATTAAATCGCTCTTAGAAGTAAGGGAATACTGTCCGATAAGGATTGCGAACGAAGATTGAATCACTGGAAGACTTTACGTCCGAGGCGGCTAAAATAAGACGTCGGTTATTCGAGAATTGGGCCGGTCGAACTCTCGAGTATGTTCATGACTTGTTGTTTATTTTCAATTGACTCATTCGTCTTAGGTATTTAATGCATGTACGGCGTAAAGATATTAGTACTTATAATTAATTTCACGTAATGGATAGGTCGTACTTATGTACTATCTAGTATGTATTTAGAATCCTATATTTTAATATATTGAAAATATGCCTAGGGCTTTTAAATATAGATTTAACAAGTTTTTATAGCTATAATCTATAAATACCATTAAATAACATTATGGGCGTTTGTCCGTGGAATGAAAGGAAACGGCTTATTTAATGTAGTTAAAAGAGCCGCATAGATTTTATTTTGTTCAAATATATTTATGTGATCTAGACGCTTTTTTGCTTAGTCAAAAAAACTAATTTTGGTAATTTTATAGATTTCAATGTTTATTCTTAATTATGTCAATTGTTAATTATTTATTTGGGTTACGTGATGGTAGCAATTACATCAATTTACTAGAAATTTTTAAACTTCCTTCTGTTAGTGCAGCAGTGTTCAGAGAAACGGTGCCATGTCTGCGATCCGTAAGATTTCTTGAATATTTTATTTACTCACTACCTAATTGCACTTTTTTTAGTTATATCATCATCCAACATCCATCTCTTTCACTATTTTTCAGTTGATTATTAAACATACTGCTATCATACATTTTGCAAACAGATTCCTTTATAACATGTCTTCGGAGACCGATAATAGGTATTTTGTAAAGACCTATTCAATGATACCTTATACCACGGTGTGGACGCGAAAAAATGATGTTATTCTATTATTTTCATCGACATGACAGATTTACCTAAAGGCTTTTTGGGCTTCAGCCCAGGCACCAGGCAGTCCATTGATAGAGATTTAAGATAGTTATTTACCTAATACGCAGTTAAATAAGTATAATGCTTTAATGTAATAATTAAGTTATGAATTATAAGTATTTAAGTTACATTGATGTTCAGGATGGAACAACGGGTGAGAAGGTTATATGCAAAAACGAGGACGGTCAAAGAGTCGAATGTCCCCCAATGACCAACATGGATGATGATGAAGACGACGATTCTGGTAGTCAAACTCGGAAGAGATGTTGTCCAGTATGTATTAAAATAAAACTTAATTAGCACTAATCATTATAATAATGAGTCGTCAACTCCAAACTTAATAGTTAATGTAATCGCGCTGTTCAGTGCTCTGTACGTACTTTCTTGTTACGTTTGAAATTCGCGGTATTATCTGTGCTATGTTAATGCTGAATATATAACTTAATGTAAGTATGACAAAATCTTTAATTATATTTTATATCAATTATGCTTGAATTTACCGTGGTTAAGTTTAAATTATTCCATTAATTGTAGCTTAGTTGTCTTCTGTAGCCGGAATGCGAAATAGCGTTATCAATGTCATATAGTCAAAAACATACTTTTAAAAGTATTATATTGCTCAAAACAATTTTATTGATTTAATATGAACAATCAATTCAGATTAAGATTTACAATATAATTTATTATGAATAAAAGTGGATATCATAAACAATTTCACATGCGCAAAGACAATATCAATAACCTTATTTCCGCTGCGTGAACTCCATCTATGCGCTACTTTCGCGAATTAGAATTGTCTTGTGGTGTGGTGCAGGAAGGTGGAATTATTGCCAAGAATTCTCTGAATTCTACATATCTAGTTTCGTTTAGTGAATAAATTTAAATCAATAGTAAGTATATATTGCTATATTTTTATTGACGTGAATGAAATTATTCGTGGCTAGTTTTTAGTTAGGTTACAATAAGATTGATTTAGCCGGGGAGGTATTGACGTCACACACGTGATTTTTGAGTAATTTTAACTTATTTCATGACATTTATCTTTAAATTTCATCGCTAAGCTAAGTTTTGAGCCTATTGTATTGATCAAATTCATAGTAAATGTGCTACTTTATAGATTTGTCACTATCGTATTGGACCGCCAGCGCGTCTTATTTCAATATTTGGCAACTATTTCGATGACTTTAGATAAAAGGTCAAGTTTATGGTCGTAACATTGAGTAATTTGAACATTAGTTCATGGGGCATACGTTGTCATGATGTTACTTTTGCAATAAGTCCCATAGAATGATTCGCATGTTATGTAATACCGCCGCTGAAAGTGGCTTGTAAATAGTATAGGTAAATGCGAAGTCCCATCCGACCCTGACACAGCTGGCACACATTGTTAATTATGACTCTTGTTCCCTTGTATTAAATGTCATATCAGCATCTTCTAACGATTTTTTACAATGTCTACTGATTTTTATTACTATTGTTAGATGATCATTTCACGGTCACTGAACTCCATAACTGTAAAGTTTGTAAAATATTTGAAGTTCAATGTCCATGGTGATGTGTCATACTGTAATTCGTTGTCAGTAGTTATTACATGAATTATTTTCAGGGAAAAATGGCCCCTCCTTACTATTCCGATCTTGGAAAGAAAGCCAATGATGTTTTTGGCAAGGGTTACCACTTTGGTGTGTTTAAATTAGACCTGAAGACCAAGAGCGAATCTGGTGTTGAATTTAGCAGTGGTATCACCTCCAACCAGGAAAGTGGAAAGGTAAAATAAATTCCGTATTTCACTGTTAGTCCGGTAATGTCATACACATTAGTTTTTTGACGATTGTCTTGTATCTTTCCCATTTTGCAGGTTTTCGGTAGCCTTTCATCGAAATATGTAGTGAAAGATTATGGCCTAACATTCACAGAAAAGTGGAATACTGACAACACATTGGCAGCAGACATCAACATTCAAGATAAAATTGCTTCAGGCCTAAAGGTCACACTTGAAGGCACCTTTGCACCACAGACCGGGTAATTAACATAATATAATCATTTCACAGCTCATTTTAAAATAAGAATTTATATCTCCTATTAATTACATTAAACAATAAAAACATCAAGTATTAATTACTATTGTTTATACAATTGAAGTTATCCTTGAATTTGTAGAAGCAAGACCGGCAAACTCAAGACCTCATATGCCAATGATACCTTGGCTGTGAATACCAACTTTGACTTGGATCTGGCGGGCCCGATCGTTGATGTCGCTGCCGTCTTAAAGTACCAGGGCTGGTTGGCAGGTGCCAACACACAGTTTGATACACAGAAGGCTAAGTTTGCCAAGAACAACTTTGCCTTCGGCTACCAAACCGACCAGTTTGCTGTACACACCAATGTGTAAGTATTGATTGCCTTATTTTTTGTCGAATTTAATGTTCTTATCATTAAAATTGTAACCTGAGTAAAGCAAAATAAATATCACTATTATTTTTACCATTTAGCATGATTAAGTCTTCATAAAGACCTTTTGTCTTTACTAAAATTGCCTTGACACAAATTAGTAGTAATTGTATGTCTTACAGGTTTACATTATTTTAGAAAAACATGTGTGATCCAAATAAGTTAGTTAACTAGGTCACAAGTAATAAAGTTGCACAGTAGATTATGCAGCGTCCATTGTGTATTGATTTTGTCATGTTACATAACACTCACAGCTAACACTCAGTAGCAAGGATGTCATCTTCCTTTTGTGTTGTAATAGGATCCAGTAACAACCAGTATTACATTAAATACTTTATTACAGAGTTATGTAATACACATGCTACACTTATGATTTTATAAACTTTAAATTAACTCCCATCTTGACTTCAAAAAAGCATTAATTAACTTGAACTGTTGTTGAATAGAATTTATATCTGCCGTTTTCTAAGATAAATATGTTGAAATCGCAACTAATTGTTTGATATAAATCACACGCACTTGGTCAGAATACTAGTTTGCCAAACTTCAGTTAAATTAGTTGAGTAGTTTAGATGTGAAACAGTAACAGGCTGGCAACATTAGTTACCCATTCTATTTAATATTAGAATGGATGTGATGCTGAAATAACTTTAGTTTACATAGTCAGGTAGCAATTTTCATAAAATGATGTTACAATTAAACAGGGACAACGGCAAAGACTTCGGGGGCTCCATCTACCAGAAAGTATCAGACAAACTTGACTGCGGTATCAGCATGAAGTGGACAGCGGGATCAGCGGACACACTGTTTGGAGTGGGTGCCAAGTTCTCCCTGGATGAGGATGCTTCACTGCATGCTAAGGTCAACAACAAGTCGCTCATTGGACTTGGTTACCAACAGAAACTCCGCCCAGGTATGTTGTTTTCTAGATTTTTCTTTTGATCTTGTTATTCTACCATTATTTTACTATAGGAATATTATGTAGATTGTTCTTTTAAAGATATTTCATTGAATTTTTAAATAAACCACATGACTTATTATTATTGTCCAAATCTAATCCTATTTTGATAAAGCTGAGTGAATACTAAATACTGATATTAAAAATTAAAGTGTACAAAAAATTTTTTGCTTTGAAATTCTTAAGTGGCTTGAGAATAAAATATTAAATCATAAAGATAGTAACAATTTTATTGTCAATTGTTATCAGTTATCATACAATCTATTATTGTTCTCGGTTTGTTGTCACGCATCATTGCGTTATCAGTGCGTTATCTCGAGTACTGGCGGCCGCGGCAGTCAGATGATTTAAGATCGTGTTATGTAATGAGTATTCATTAAAGATAAAGTGGGTGTGTTTAGTAAATAGGTTTAGTTTGTTAATGAAAATTAACATGCTCCACTTTCCATCAATCTCTTTTGATAATCTTCTTATATACTTTATATTATGAATGAACATTGCACCTGAATAGAAAATACAGTCATAACAGTCACATTCTCAATACTCAAAATATGGACTGGTGTGATAGGCGAGGTGAAGTGGACAGAAATAACATAACTGGCTACCGATAGCGAAAACTTTCGTCTGACACAAAAACGTCAATCAAACCTGGTTTTTGAAGGCACTAGTTTAACGCGGCGGTAATATATTTCGATTTTGGTCAGTAAAATTGATGACATTGGCAGTAAAGTTTGGGCAGTAAAATAAATGAAAACGATCAGTAATAAATATATTTTTCGGCAGTAAAATAATTAAATGGGCAGTTAATAGTGGGCAGTTATAAAGTTGCTATTGGTCGGTAACTTGTGAGCAGCAACTTGAGGGCAGTAACTCGTAGGGTTAAAATAAAGATTTTATAGGGCAAACGAAATTTAAACCTAACCCTTACCTAACACACCTTCGCATTTTAGTGTTCGTCGTCAAATAATGCGTTTTTTACTTAACTTTTTGGTATGCCATTTTATAAGTTTTACTGCCCACTTATAATTGGATTATGTCACAGATGCCGCTGACGCGGGTTTCCTCCTTCCGAACGAATAAAATCATACCAACCTAACCTAACCCAACCAAAGACCATTAACAATTAGATTTTTGTCAAATTCTGTTCATTATTTAAAAATATTAATTTAACTGCCCACATTAACTGCTTACAATAACTGCCCAATATAACTGGCCAATTTGTTTTAAATTACTGCTCATGTATTACTGCCCAGTTAATTAATGAACTGCTCCTTTTATGATAAAATTACCGGCACTTTGTATTTTTAGTACTGCTCGTGTTTTACTGTCACACTTTTTATTTTACTGCCCAAAAAATATTTTACTGCCCAACTCATTATTTCCACTGCTCAATGTAACTGCTGGGATTTTTAAGTTACTGACCACTTTAATTAGTGCCGTTTTTGAACCCCGAAAATTCTCAATGGACGCACATAGTGACTACCGTAGGGTTGTCACATATAGAATAAACATGAATAATGTGTATGTAATTTTTGCGTTTGTTATTTCAGGCGTGACCCTAACGCTGTCTGCGGCCATCGACGGGCAGAACTTCAACGCCGGCGGCCACAAGGTGGGCATCGCCCTCGAGCTGGAACCCTAGGCATTTATTGGAGCCACCGGCTTTTAGACTTGTAGATAAAACGTATCGCCACACGCTGTTATATATAACAGACGGAAACAACAAATCAACTACATTTTCTTCAACTGCCCTCTATGTAATGTATTCGAGCGTTTAACGCAACACGATTGCTCACAACTTACTATGTACGCGTATCTCGTGTAAGCGGTCGCCGCCGTCCACTTTATAATTCATGGCGCGGTGACTTTCCTATTAAATAGATGTTAGCGTTCCTCTATATTACTTATGTCTAAGCACGCGGCTTCCGAGCATCTGGTTGGAAAATAATATTATCGAATTCAAATAATGTTATTACTGTCAGTCGTCAATGTCTTGTAAATAAACACCAGTGGTGTACATCTGTATTGATTGATTGAGAATAAAATAGTCTGTTGGAATCAACACCTTTGTTGTTTTAATGAAATCGTAATTGCTGATTGCAAACCTTTCCTTTACTAACAGCACTGAGATGACTATCGGTGATGTTGCTTTTTACATTTTATTGAGGGTATATGAGAACCAACCCTGGCCTTAATCCACACTTAACACCGGAGACAGGTTTTTTAAATTTTATTGGCATGTGTCACTATAAAATTCGGTTGTGGTAAAGCAAAGTCCTACACATTCTGCCTCTGGTTTCTTTGTATTGTGTTGAAAAGGAGTGGGAGCGGGGGAATCAACGCATTACGTAATTTTTTTTTTTATTACTAAAAAAAAATAAATCGAGCATATTTAAGTCTGAAAAATGGCAACCTTTACAGGCAAAAATAGTAATTTTTGTGTTACGTAACATTTTAGCATGGGGAGGGAGGGTACAGAAAAACGTGGGGTGCGTAATGATTATGTAACATGTTGTATAACTTCTGTTATATGTATAACACGTCCACATTATCTAGCATTGTTGTATCACAATGAAACATATAACAAGACCGTACACACTAAAATAACATTGTAATATAACAATATTAAATAACAAGGCAATACGTGTCAGTTCTGCAGTACTTTTAACAATGAAAATAAAAGTTAAAACAAAAAAAAAGTTATATAACAATGTTGCAAAAAATAATAACATGCTATATAACTTGTTTTTCTAACACATGTCGTCCACATTTATAAAACATGTTATTTAACTATGTTTTATAACATGTTTTGTTATATAATCTGTACGCACCTTAACGGCGCGTTACATGAGGGGGATGGAGGGTCAATAATCTTAAAAAATTGCATAACACTTGAACCCTTAGTATACACATTAGACAACAAGAGCAATGTTAAAAAAAAAACATTTTTTTAAATTACGATGACTTTATTAATGAGAACTTTAATAACTAGCAATAAGACTACTGAATCATCTCTTCTTCCATGAGCTTGGCCATCCACTCGGGCTCGGCGGCCGCGATCTTCTCGATGAGGCTGTTGACCTGGTAACACAAGCTCTGGATCTGCTTGTCCCACTGCGGCAGGATCTCGCGAGCTGATGATGTAAGGGATTGTTGTAAACAGTCATTATCACAATCTATAGCCATCCATCCCACTTCTTGGTTCAAGTTTTATGTGAAGTGGTATTTAAAATGATAATTTTACTAAACAATATTTTTTAACTATACCCCAATCCTATTTAGCAACTCAGGGTGTCATATAACACAGATAGGCAGGCAGACGGCAATGTTATCCATTTCGTTGGTACCCTTCGGGTGAACCCTAGGTGCTTATTCACGCAATGAGCGGTGATTTCAGTTAAACCACGCTAATTCGGCCGCACAAAATCAAATTTGTGAAATTTGCTGACATCGGCAGAATTAGCCGTGGTTCACGTGAATGAGGCCTTACTATTAGGACGAAATACAGATGTGAATCTTACTCTCAAAGTGCACAACGGAGCTGATCTGATCAATATATCCGTTCATGCGCCCCTCGCTGATCATGTGGCTGGCGATGCGCTCGGCGCGCGCGGGCGGCGTCTCCAGCAGCGCGCCGAGCTCCTCGAACGTGATGTTGTTGTACAGCTTGCTGGCCGACAGCAGGTTGTGCTCGAACACCGCGCGGTCCAGGATCGTTGACCCGTCCGGGGTCGTCGCCTGACACAAAATACTTTTAATTTTTTTTACAGTAATGCTTTTTGGGCGTATGTATCTAAGTA
This sequence comes from Lerema accius, assembly GCA_001278395.1. Lineage (NCBI taxonomy): Eukaryota > Metazoa > Arthropoda > Insecta > Lepidoptera > Hesperiidae > Lerema > Lerema accius. The sequence goes on from LGAG01000208.1 coordinate 646,134, forward strand.
TGTCCATTATTTTTATATGCTCTAAAGCTTAGACACTTAACGGATGTCAGCGGATTTATCTGAATTGTTTGAGTGACAGACTATAAATTTTTTGAAAATACCCCCCCTCATTTTCAGAAGTCAAGTTTTTTGTTTTTCTGTTATTGACTAAGTATAAGTCTAGTTTGACTTATATGAAGACTATGTAACTTCATACTAAGAATATTGCTGTAATTCTAATTATGAAATATTTATCTAAAAAATTATTTACCTTTTGATGAGTCTGCATCAAAGCTTCAAACTCGTGTAGCTCTGATCGTCGAATAATGCGATCCAGGTACATTTTTTCTAAAATGGAGTAGGCGGGCAGTTGTTGGCATCTTTCGTCTTTGAACAATGTAGCTAACATTCTGGATCTGACTTGACCTGGTAATTTACAAACATTAATTTGGTAACTTTATAGCAAAGAGCAAGATTTAGAGGGTTCCTTTAGTAGGTTACTATTATTTACCATGTATTAGTAGTATTACAAGATATATTTTTATTACATAATATATTTTTATAACAATATTTCATTAACTTTTATCTGATGTGAACAATTATGGATATTAAATAATAATACTTTGAGAAACAATGATTACCTGCAGATGCCAAAACTGTGCAAATCAAGGCATTCCTCAAACAAGTCATCCTCTCATCTTCATGGATAATGTTGCGGTATGACAGCTCATTGTATCTTTGAGCTGCTTCTATGAACTTCCTATAAATATAATTGAACATAAATTCCATTATGAAACAATAAAATCACAATGAAATGTATTGTTAACACTTTTTAAAATTAAAGGCAGTCTAAATAGTATAGAAAGTATTTAGAACTATCATTTATAAACCCTATTTTTGATAAGAAATGAGACTATATGGTCACTCAGCGACAATGTCCTATATTAAATTTAAAAAAATGAGACTACAAAATAGCTCATAATTTTTTTTGTGACCATAAGACAATCCTATTATTATATTTCTATTTACTTCGCTGTACATTAATTATCATAACTGTGGCTGTATTATTACATTACCTCCTATAATCCAGTACCCTAGCATAGCAAACTTTATAGTATATTTGCAGCTGTTCATTAGAAGTCTCGGCTTGCAGTAATGATGCCCTGTTTACAAATGCTTCGGCCTGCACTGGGTCATCCACCTCTAGATAAAGCCGAGCTATCTTCAGGTAGGTCTCCAGTTTGTAATCCACTGTGTATTGCCTGGAAACAATTTTTAACTTATCAAATTTCCTATTTAATATTCAGCTGGAAAAATTTTGGCAACCTTAAAATTTTTTTCATACTTTTGTCCAGTTTCCAAAGGAATTCCAACAAGGACATTTGCAGCCTCTTTCCAGTTTTGGTTACGTTCATAAATATCGGCTAAATGTTGTCTGATACTGGCCACCTGTAAAAATAAGACAAAGATATTAAATTGCATCTTTTATGTTCCTTTGTTTTGTCCTACACAATCATAAAAGGTTGTAAACGAAATTAGATGAGTAAAGATGAGTACCTGTTCTTCAAAAGATATGACTCTTGGTTGTATGACATCCAGGGCAAAGTGAGAGACTTCACGGGAAACATTGTCATTTAAGAGAGCCAAGCGAGTGCTGACATCTGTGAGTAGTTGTCTTGATATGACCAGGCTGACATTCTCATTCACAACTAAAAGGATAGTTTATTTATAAAGAAGTAGACTTAACATGGGATTAATACTGAATATATTTGGGTTTCTTTCTAGTATCAAAATAAAACAAATTTATAAATCATATTGACATTCATATGCAAAAAGAATTTGTTATAAGCATGCTCAGCATGAAGTTACTTAAACAACCTAACTGAACTGTTTTCTTGTACAGAGCACACCTGTTTATTAACAAGTTGAAAATAATTATCATAAAGACAACAAGGATGCATGGAATATAATATAGCACAGAACACTTTTTACCTTGTTCAAAAGGGAGATTACATTATTTATAGTATCAAATATTTGAGGATGTAAGTATTTTATGAAAATTGGCAAGGCCGCATTAGAGCAAAAGAAACTTTGTTTACAAGTTATATTGCATTATCTCTGATATTCATATCCATGTCATGGAACTGTGGAATTTATTCGTAATTTGCAAATGTTTACGTTTAATTAAAAATTACTCACTAGCTTCTACAAAAGCCTTCAAACACTCTGCCAATTCCCCCTCAGGACTCTGAAGAATATCTAAAAGGACATTTCGGTATCTGAAAGGAATATATAAAGTAAATTTGATAATGTGATGATCTTAAAGTTAAAGTTTCAGTAGAAATTTTGTGCTCAATGATATTTACTTCTCTGCTTGATCTTTGTGTAAACCACCCGTATTCCTTAGCTCACTTAAATACTGGCGAACTCCTTGAAGGTTCATCGGCATCTTTATGGTTGATTTACTTATTGTGTGTCAAACTCCTGACTATCTTTTTTGTATGATAGTTATTAATCAGAATTAGAAAATAATTACAACCCACGAAAACAAATTCTTGATTTTAAACACACAGAAAGATATAATAATATAATGTCAAATTGTCAATGTCAATCAATAGTCTTTATAACGTCAGTCAGGCTGACAGACAGGTTTATTATTTTGTTAAAATCATGCTTTGAAAATGGCAGTGGTTGCAAGCCATAGACAGTCCACCATAGAGGTAGTGCAGACTTAACAACAAATATAGATTGATCAGCATGGTCTCATCTTGCCGCGCCACTTTGTGAGCTTTTCTAAGGACGAGATAAATAAATAAATGGGATGATAAATATTTTTCTTTGGACGAGATAATAAAAAAAAATATTTATCATCCTATTTAGAATAGACAATCTATATTATGGTAAAGGAAACCAACTTTCATAAGTCTGTGCCACTTACACCGGAAATTCGATCCACAGAGTACCTCAGGGCGCTCATTGTATTAGTTATCTATGTTGTGGTTTTTGTTGTGGTAGTACTGAAGGATATTGATAATTTTTGATTCTTTGTTTATTCATTACAGTTTATTATCTCGACATTAATGAGATAATTTTTAGGATTTTGTTTTATTTACGATATAAAAATAATATTCTTATGATAGTATAGCAAACCATAGCTACTTTAAAAAAATATTCTATTATCTATTTAATAAAATTGAACGCGTCGAATGTTTGTGATTGTATTGTAATGTTGGCTGCATGAAATTTTGACATTCTTGCAAAATTTAAAGAAGCGCCATCAGATTTTTAAGCTTTTTAATAAAATTCAAATTATTTTAAATATGTTTTCATATTTTTATTGGTGCCAGGTGATATATGGATAAACATAGTTTATTTGAAGAATAAAAGAAATTCATTATAAATAAGAGCAACGAGTGGTTTCAGTGTAAACAAGTATTTCTCAATTGTGACAATTTGTTTTCAACCGTGGCTACTGCTTGCGGGAGGGATTTACAGATTTTGACAATTTAAAATGGCGGCCTCTTTTGAACTTACAAATGTTTATAGTTTTACTAGGTTTATGTGTTAGCATATTTAGTAAACTCCATGAAAGATTTTCGTGCAAAGTGTATAATATAGTATAACAAAGATGGATCACAATTTGGACACTTTAAACTTGGATAGCGCCATGGGGGTAAGTATAAAGATAGTAACTTAAAGATAATGTATAAAGATGCTTTTATCTTTTGTTCATTTCAATTTTAACTTATATATCATCGTGCATTTTGTACTCTTTTGAATATTAACGAGTAATATATCTATTTTGTTCACATATTCAAAACAAACATTCCAGACAGATTAGACCATATTTTGAAGCTACCTTTTGATTTATTGCCTAATTTTCTGCTTCTAGGTGGATTTTGAGTCTTCTGACCATGTAGAAGTAAGTCAGGCTGATTTATCACTGGCCAGTAGTAGTCATGAGGGTATTCCCATGGAGTTTGAACACATTGAAGAGCAACCAAACCTTATGGAGACTGGGAGTGAGGAAATTATAGGTATATTAATGCATTCTATAATGCACTGAAACACTGTATTTTTATTATATTCCAATTCTGTTTTCTTGGTTGCCAAAACATCTGAAGCCGATCGCAAATAGGGATCGCTTTTAATTTTGGTGTTTATGGTTGTAATGATCACTGAATTTTAAACTGATCTTCGTCACTACCCATAACTGTCCCACTGCTGGGCTGTGATCTATCCGCACAGTGTGAAGGGTACAGGCTATGGTCCACCGTGAACACCACTTTACATTGCCATTGAGACCTATGTAGAAAAGACTCTGGTGTTTATTCCTTATAATTGTTTTCTTCACCGAAGCAGATGGTTGGTTTCTAATACATAAATAACATTTGAAGAGTTAGAGGTTAGTTTAAATAATCATATAATGTACAAATGTATTGCTTTTCTTTCCTTTAGATTTCATGGGAGGGGAATTCACTCTTCAGGAATACTCGGTGCAAGACGATCAGACCACTGGGTTGACAACTACTGCGGAATCCAATGTATGCAATATTTTGGATTTTATATTGTGTTTATGCTCATTTTCTAATTGTGCCATACTGAATGTTTTGCATTGTCAATATGAAGTTTTGTCTCAAATAATGAATTTTGTTGTATGCTATAAAATATTTATTGATATTGCCACTTCTATGTAAACAATAATTTAGTTAATAACTAGAGTTTTAATAAAATAATTTTTGTATTATGAAAATTTTGTTTATTAATAGTGTGTATTTATTTAGTCATAATACATATTTTAATGTTGCTTCTGTATTGCAGCAAAATGTACTGACATCTCAGGCAGAAACTATGTTGGATTTGCAACTTCAGCCCCAGACATCAATGGCACAAGAAAATCCAAAGATTATTTCTGTTAAGGTAGGTATTCTAAATTAATCATAAAAATAGAGAAATAAATACTTTCAGGAGTTTTGTTCTTTACGGCATGCTGTGAAAAAAATCATACTTTTCAACTGTGTTTATATACAAAATATTTTAATTAAAATAAATAAAGGTGCACATTATATTCTATTTGAAAACTTTTATAAGAAGACAACATATTCAAAATTCGCGCCAAAATGGTTCTCAGTGCCATTATGTAACCTTTGATGTCAAAAGCAAAGTCATGGCAGAATAATATACTTACCTAATAAAGAATGTCAGTCTTATACATAGTTCTTTACGAAAAAAAAAACTTCACATGCTAAATATGGTTTTAGGCTGCAGTACCAGCGCGTGCTCCAAAGATAGCGACTGCAGCGCCGCCCCGCCAGGTGGCGATAGCGCCGAAGCCTCCACGACTGGCAACTAAGATATTTGGCACGCCATTTGGCAACAAACAGTTTGCCATTGCTCCCAAGCCAGTCACATTGGTCAAGAAGGTCTCTATTGGCAATGTTGTACAGGGAAATACTAAAGGAAATACTGTATTAGGTGAGCTCTACCAACTTTCATAACCCATTCCCATCTCTTCCCTTTTTCTTTATTAGGAGACCAATTTCTCAAAAACTTTCCTTAATGAGTTAATGCTCTTTCACACTAATACTTATAATACATACTAATACTTTCATTATCTAATCCTGTACTTAATTAAATGGATAAAGCATATTTTTCAAATGTCTCTATACCATAATATACATTAAGTATACAAGTCGGTGGCTGATATCAATTAATGTTTTTTTCATCTTTCAGCTCAAATTGGGAAACAACTGGTAGTGATGCCGGCAGGGACACAAAAACTTAAATTGATGGCTCCAACATCTTCATTGCAATATCTAAGGACTAATACAGACCAGGTAAATTTTAAAACTAGAGTTTATAACAGTATACTTTTATACATTTATCTTAATTTATCTTATTGATTGATTTATTTAAATTTTCAGGCTACATTAATTCAAACAAAAGATACCCAGCCTAGACCGGTTATGATGACAAAAGTAATAGTGCAAGGTGAGGAACTTGTTTATATTTAACTAGTTGAAGGGTCTGTTCAAGTATCACATAATACAATTTTTATCTTGTAAAATGTTATGAGGATCGAATAACTCGTTATGTAACATTGTTTTTATATTACTAAAAATTTGAGAATAATATTCTTCTGACTCAGCAAAATGGCATTTTTTTAAGATAAAAATGGTCATTTCTATGTTACGTAACTGTAACCCTCCCTAGAAGGGGGTGGGGGGTATACAGGGGTTACAGAATACCTGAATGCTCTCTGAGTCAGCTGTCAAATTATTGTAACTTTAAATGTGCCGTAACTAAAAGGCATGACTGGCAATGATCAAGTTAAATTGATAAGGGAAATGCATTTTATGATTTTGTTATAGCATTTTATGATTGTGTATATATTATATTATATACTCGTTCTGAAATAGGTCAAGTTATATATTTTACATAGTAACAGAATGACTTACAGACTTTTTTTTAGAAAAAAACTGACCTAATATTATCATACTCTAATAACATAATATGTATGCTAAATATGACAAATATTATTAATGTTTTTCAATCGTGACGAAAACATTAGCGTAATGCTGAAAAGTACCATATGGGAAAAACAGCTGTTGTATATTAATTTTGACATATTTTATAGTTTATATAGTTTCTGTATTCATATGTAATTTTGTCTATTTAACATAATTTAAATATCTTTTCATGAGAATGTATGTTGTTCTACAGGCCAACAGAATGTAGATATGAATCAGCCAGCCGTCATTACTAAAATCCTTCCAACGACCACGGCCCCTACGCCGCAAGCACGTTTTGTAGCATTGCCACAGAAAACTGTACCTATTGCTATTGGGAATAAGGTATAATATTTAATTACCATACTGGAATATTTGACAGGATTTATTTTTTAAATCTGATATAATAAACTCTTATTTTAGGACTCAAAATTATTGAAAAAAAAAATCGGAAATTTCGTGAACATAATTTGTTTGCATATGAATGATTGTGATATTGTTATTATAATTTTTAGGTATTAATGGCATCTCCTACCAAACAGGGTGTTAAGTTGGGGAAGAAACAACAAATAATTGCCATACAATCTCCAACAGCTAAACTGTTACCAGCACCTACGCCAGGTATTTATGACAAAAATTATATGCATTAGATGTCTATAATTAGAGTTTGCCTAATTAACTACTTTGCCTACCCACTTTCCTTTTGCTTCGGAAAACATGCCTAAAAAAACTAGGCGTCGTATTCGTTGCACAATCTGTGTAAAAATGTATAATCTTACATCTATCTCCTTGGTGAATTATCCATTTGCCAAATTACAACTAAATCGTACCAGTAGTATAATTGTGAATAGGTAACAGACATGCAGACGAAGTTATTTTTATATATCAAATATATTTTTCTTTTTTACAGGAGTCGCAACAAAGAAAGTAGTTTTAACAACAAACCCCACACAGAATGTTATATTGAAGACTACAGCGCCGCCTAAAACTGCACAGGTAACTTAACAGGGACTTCTACCTTGGTCGGTAACATTGTAATGATTCCAGAATGAATAGAATTCAGTGGTATTTTTTGTGTTTCAGATAGGAAAAGACAGTGTTCTTATAGACGGCCAACACACACAGCTGCATCAAATAAATGTACCGGGAAAAGGTGTAAGTAAATTTACACTAATGAAGAGCCCAAGACACCCAATGAATATGTGATATAAAATATATATACCTTGTATCGACGAGATATGTATTTATAAGTTTAGAATCCTCTGCCCTGCTGTCCGCTAATTTGCGATGGCCCTAGAAGTATAAAAAGCGAAAAATCATTCGCATCAAAATTAATTACGTAGAATTAATTACTGCATGACAATTTCAATTTGTACTTAGTATCCAGACATTTAAGAAGTAAAGCATTCAGTAGAGGGATAATTTTGATACTATAATAAAACGATTTCGTTTACTGTCTAAAATTCGTATTGATGAAGTAAGTAATGTTTGAGTGTTATTCGTCAGATCCAGTACATCCGGCTGGTGACTCAGAACACGGCTCAGAGCAAGCCGGCGGCGCAGGGCTCGCTGCTCAATGTTCCGTCCAAGTTTGTGCTCACTGACAACAAAGGTATGTGCAAAAATTCAATAAAACTGTTCTAAAAAAATGTTAACCTACATGCCTTTTTTAGAATAATTTTTAATCAAACTGCCTATTTCTCCCTCCTCCTAAGCCTCCCTATTCCTGTTTTATTTGTTCTGATAAATATTGTGTTATTATAATACTTTTTTTTTGTTGTTTTTAATGCCTCTATAATTTATTTCTTCGTAAATGACAGGATGAATGAAAATAACCTTTGCATCCAATTTTTTAAGTCCCATTTGTTTTGACATTTCAAGGAATCAACTTTAGAAAATGGAAAACTTTAATTCAAATCAAATTGATATGACACTATATTCATAAATGGATTAGTTTCTGCATTCGAAATTATTTGAAGATACAAATTGGAACATGGGATTTAAAAATGTTGATCCATTCGCGTTGTGGGAAACATCGGTTGGTTGTGGAATTATACGAGAGAGTGATTATTTTGTGATGATTTCAGCAGGCGGGAAAAAGTTAGTGAGGATAGCGCCCGTTATGCCGAAAACCTCTCTCACTGTGAGTAATAATTTCGTATATTTTAACCGCGCATTTAGGTCTCGAAAATGTGGTGTCAAATTTGTTTTTAATAAATTTTGGTGTTTGAAATACTATTTGTTATTCTATTCTAATAAAATACTATTCGTTATTCAGAAATTATTGCGTTAATTTTTTTTTATTAGTGTTCTATGAAGCCTGTTTAATAAAATTGTAAACTTAATTTTCTTTACCATTTGAAATTATTTGGATATTATTGAGTGTGTTGTTTCCGTTTCTTTTTTATACTCAAAATTAAATGACTAATTTCGTCTTAGGATCTAAACAAACGCAGTTTGCGCGAAACTTTCACTTTACCTGTCAACTATTCCAATGCAATTTAAAATTGGTCAGGGTCATATAGGACAGACCAGCCAAATTTCCAAACCTAGTAATTTTTATGTAGTTTAGTATTTATATCTAGTAATTTTTTGAAGTAACATAGCATGATAAAGAGGATTATACACGCAGACCGAGAACAGAAATTTAAATTCTTTATTCCAATTTCAAATTGACAGCAACCAACACGGTCATCTCAGAGTCTGCTGGCCCCGCTGTCTCCATCCACGGAGCAGCCAGCCGTGGACATCAACGACCTGTTGTCCATCAAGCAGGAGGTGGACCACTCTGATGCCCAGGGTGAGCAGGTGGACTCGAAGGCAGCTCTCCAGTCCCTCATAGAAAACACCATAGGCGAGGAGTCACATGACATGCAGTTGTCTATGTCCGAAGTGGAGATTGACTACAAAAGGCCACTAGTGAGTATGGTTTATATTACGTACATAATGCTAGTGGTATTAGTGGCAAAAGTTATAGAATGTTATTTTAATAAGCCTACCCAGCAGAAAATAGTCTATAACATATTGCATTTCTACATACTAAACTACTATCAAAAATTTACTATAAAAAATTATATTTAAGATAATTGTTTTTATATGAAACTTGTCTTGTCTCAGAAAAAAAAAAACAAGTTTATAGTTAGTCAAACGCGGGAATTTGTCCATTTTTATATTAAGGCAATCAAAAATGGTAAAGGCCTATGTTGTCTTTTAATAATATTTTTTTGTCGAATTTCAGTTTACACTTTTTATAATCATAACATTTAAATTTGTATATTTGTAGCCAGCTTATATGAGGAAACGGATGTCACAGAAAAGAGTAAGAAACATTATTTTGTACTAGCAATGTCGAATTTTGGTCTTGACTTTGGCTATTTTGTTCTCTTTTGTATTTTAATGTTTTTTTTTTCTCAGTCAAAGCATATTGACGTAATAATCCATACCATTTTTTGTTATTTCCAGAGTCCTGGTGTGAGCGAGAGGCGGAGCGCTGACGTGTCACATGACAGTCGGGCTGACGACCATCAGCAGCATCAACAGCAGCCGCTGATCGTGATCCAGTCGGGCTATGACGTCGGCGGTGACGTCAACCTGCCCGATAACGCGTCGCATCACCATCGCATGGAGGATGATGTATGTTGACGACGTTGACGAGACATTAGCCAATATTCATTTCCTTTTGACATGAAATAATTATTATTAAGCAATATAGTGAATCGTAATAGGCACAAAGTTTATATTACAGATATTAAATGCTACATTACTGTTCCCGTACCAAACTTCCGATTTTGAATTACTTTGCCTATGCAGTGTAATAACAATGACATTTTATTTCTACTAGGAGGAGGAATCACAGCGAAGTATGTTGAACATGGAAACTGACATGATGAACTCAAATGACTCATCAACAGAGCCGCAACCTGCTTCTGAAACAGGTAAACACAGAATTTATCACTATGATTTTCTATGTATTATATTATTTCTATGTAGTGTATTATAGTAAAAGTTATTAATTTTTAACTTACCTTCAACGAATTAATTATTGATCATTTTGTAACTTGTGACTTCTTATCTAAATTAATCTCTATATTAACTTGAAATGTTTTTAAACTATAATTTTTTTCAACCAAATCGTGGTTACAGAAATGGCGTCGACCGAGTTAGGACTGCGGCCGCGTAAGGCGTGTAACTGCACCAAGTCGCAGTGTCTCAAGCTGTACTGCGACTGTTTCGCCAACGGAGAGTTCTGCAACCGCTGCAACTGCAACAATTGCCACAATAACCTGGAGAATGAGGAGCTGAGGCAGAAGGCCATCCGTGGTTGCCTCGACAGGAATCCCAATGCCTTCAGGTCTTTAACCCTTTATACCTCGATAATGTTGGGACATTAATCTTTCAACTTCTCGTTCATTTCGTGTCAGTAATATTTTTTAAACGGTTTATTGAAGTGCGGTAGTAGTGTTTTATTAATGCCTTAATAAAGTCAGATCATATTTTTTGATCATGATGTTTTGATCAGGTCTGACTAAAAGTGTTTTATTCGTGTTTATTATTTCAGGCCGAAAATTGGTAAGGCGAAAAGTGGTGGACCAGAAATTGTACGTCGGCATAACAAGGGGTGCAATTGTAAAAGAAGCGGTTGTCTCAAGAACTACTGCGAATGTTATGAGGTGAGTCTCCAAGAACCTCCTACAATAAATAT
>LGAG01000208.1:679496-693435 GCA_001278395.1 Lerema accius
TAAATTCTTTATTTTGGAAATGGTATTGCATTTCGGAATAAGACATTGTCTGTCGCATTCGCATTTATTTTTATTGATATTGTTAACAATTCTATTAACATCTGCTTGTTCTTTATTTGATTGAGCAAATAACAATCGATTTTTGCGATTATCTTCTCTTTTTTGGTTTTCTTCATCCTCCTTAATTTGTAGCCTGAATATATAATTTATTATTAGTAAATGGCAGAGATTAAGTATAAGTTAATGTAAGTTACGGATGGCGCTATTTCTACTTACCTACGCTATGTTAGCGATATTTGTATTGGTCTGCAGTAAATTTAAATATTATTCATTGGTTAAGATCTACAGAAAAAAAAGGTCTATAATAATTTCTTACCGTCTCATATGTGATGTTATGCCCTTATTAACGAATTCATTGTAATGATTTTTTTCGTTTTCATACATTTTATTTACTAATTCGTAATTTTCTGTCCGTTGTGGTCTTTTGAACCTTTCTGCGTGAATCTAAAAGTTGAAATGTTTGCTATTTGAAATGGTAAAAAGGAATAATTTATAGGATTTCGGAATCTAGTAGGCAGGTAAGGTACAGGTACCATGTTATTCAATTACTGGTCAAAATAATGATAATTTTGGTACATGTAATAATTGTTCATCAATATGAAAAAAAAATCAACAATAACTATTGAGTAAATTGAGTTACCTTATTCATTCTAGTTTTTTTTCTGTCTTCGTGCTTTTTCCAAACTTCAATTAACCGATCTTCTTGTTTTTCTTTAAAAGCTCGCCTATATTGAATTTGTTTTTGTTCGACTTTAAATTGTTCCAAATCTTTTTGGAACAATATTTTTTCATGTGCCTGTATGGAAATAAATTATTTTGTCGGTTGTTTTACTTAGGTAAGTGGCGACATCAGTTATTCAGAATTTTTATTTTTAAGTAAAATATTAAATTACTTCTTTCATGGCTTCTTCTTCATTCAATATGTTTAAGAGTCGTAAGTCTTCTAACTCGAGCTTTTTTTCTTTTGCTTTTTCTCTTTTTGTATTCTCCCGCTGAGTTAAGTATCTATTTATGTAGTGAAAATTATTATACTTATTTATAAATTGTTAGTGTCTATAGCCTAGTAATTTGGTAGATTTACTAGTAGGAAAGATTTCCGGAAGATTTCAAAATACTTAGCTAAATATGGGTGGAGAAATTTGAAATTCAAAAAGAGCACATCGAATGGAATTATGTAATTATTCGCCTATATTTTTTGGTGCCACCAAATGACGGGACTTCCTAATCCTATAGCCTTTTATAGTCATTTTAATGTCATGTTTTATAAAACAAGATATAATTACAAGATAATATATTACATGGTCTTATTGACAGCTGCTATTTCTTTCTCCTTATTTCGCCTACACGCCGCTTGTTCTGCTTCTCGTTGCGGATCAAGAATATTTTCTAAGAAACATCCAATTTCATTATGATTCAGACCTTTAAGAGCGCTTTCCTTAATTTTCTTATTAAATTCTATTTGAGCATCTCTTTCTTCAAATATTTTCGATTCAATAAGTGCGCTATAAATAACCACAATTAAAGCAATTATGTATATCTTGTTTACGTATACTTATATCTAATATATTTTTATTATAAAAAACTAACAAACCTGATCAATCTTTTACCATAACAAGAACCATCAAAAATCATTCGTTTCGCTTTCTCGATAGCTTCATTTTTCTTCGAAACTTCTTTCTGGTCTCTTTTATACAAATTAATAAAAGCTTTATCTTTTTCGCGACGCTGTTTTCTCTGGTTTTCTTGTTTCAACTTGACACCCTTAATTAAAATAAACTGCAGTTGACAACACATACTAGAAAATAGTGAAAAATTTAAACAATGGTACGGTTATTTAACTAGACACGGCTCTGGCTCGTTATTTTTAGACGTAAAAAAAGATTTTATGTCATGGTAAGCTTTTGTATCACTTATGATGCTTTTGTATAGCTCGTTCCATACATTTGGATTACTTTTTTATTTAGATAAGAATAGTTAGTGTTAACATAACATTGTGGGCGTCTGCCTTTTTCAATGTAACGGTGATATAATAACGATGTCACTTTTTGCTTAATGTAAATTAAATAATTAGATAACAATAGTAGGAAGATAGTACATTTAATAAAATCAAATTAATCGTGTATTTTATCTATAAACTGCTCTGTAGTATTCAGATATGCACATCATCAAAATAAAATTTATTTAAATTATGTAGCTACTTACTTATATTAAATAAATGGTCACACACAAATCTTTTACTTCCAGCATTTGAACTGGGGCACAATAGGATAATAGGAGCTACATTAGCAATCGTATGTTCAAACGTTATTAGATAATTATGATTTACGAGAGCCTATTACTATGGTCGGTTAAAATATGCTGCAATTTAGTACTGTCGTAATAAATATTATTTTCTTTCTTACTTTTCATTCCGTCCTTCTAATTTTGAACTGCTGTAAATGCCTCCGCCGTGTGTTATGAATGGAAACTTAATACAATACACTTTCTTTTCACGTTTTACCCACCTGTATGGAGTCGGGCCATGTGTCAATATATTTTTGGGATTGTTCTATCAATGATTGCAAATATTCGTTAGTTTTCGGAGGTTCTTGGGCCGGTTTTCCAATTTTTTTCAGCCGTTCCCATTCGCCTTTGTGTAGGAAAAGTATACTTTTACCTTTTTCCATAAATCCAATACTTATAAAAATTGCTGTGATTGATAAAAAGTACCAATTGGTTAGCATTAAAATATATGTTTATCAATATGGCCACGCTTTTTGGACCTACAGAAAATAACGAATGAAATTCGTATAATAACATACAGTAGAGTCTAATTTTGAATATGAAGTTAAAATTAAAATATAAGGTAAGGTGGGGTAAGACTAACACACGGGGCAAGACTAACACTGTCTATTATCTCGATACGTATAGCTTAAATAGGAAATTTTTCCAGTCTGTAAGATAGAACAAACGTAAATGTTCTCGGCTAAAACACACACATGTCGTTTTTTCAAGTGCATATCGAGATAATAGACAGTGTTAGTCTTGCCCCGTGTGTTAGTCTTACCCCACCTTACCTTATCTTTATGTTATGCAGACGTCTAACAACTCTCTTAACCAACTAATCCGTTCTACCGTGCTTTTAAATACCACTGAAAGTGAATGGAAATTAACTAATTAGGCCAAAAAGTGACATAATTGCGAACAAACGTATGTAATTATAATAGAGTGATAGGGGCAGTGAAACGGAACGGTGTCGGCCCATTTCGGCCGACGGTGGGGCCTCATCCGTCAATGTCGTCCCTCTGTTATTTGCAGTATATTTTTGCATAAAAATAACTCCACCGGCGATAGAAAATTTTGTAGAGAGATAAATTGCTGCGGGAAAACACTTTGGATGATTAATTTGTGTCAATTGTTATGTAGTTTCAGGACAGTCAGGATTTTCTTTTAGATTCTGAGGAAACAGGTAGAGTTAGTAAAATATTGAGGTACAAAAAATGTTTACGAGATAAGACAAAATTTTATAAGTATTCCGCCAATTCGTTCAAGTAATAAAGTAAGTAAATCTAAGACAGGTATTTTCACCTACGCCATATTCACCCAAGTACAATGGTTACATCTAACTACCTATATCTTAAAGATTTATCAGCATTTCTGTCACGGTACAAATTGAGATCCCTTAGTTGTTCGGAACGAATGAATTTAAGGCTCCGTTGCCTTCGCTGGCAGTTTCTAAAAGAACTTTTCACTTAAAGGCACCCTTAATCCGGCAATAAATTCAGCGCACGCAAATTCCTCCTACTCGGTATGTTGCGTCCCACTCCGACGTCCGTGCGTGCGTGAGATCAACTTAGGTACTACTCTATAGGTTTGTGGGAATATTAGATACAGTAGTAGTAGGTACATGTAGTTTTACGGCCGATATATAAATGAATAGCCTTAGTAGATCAGATATAATAAAAAAATATTAAAATAAATACTAGACCCCTACGTTATGGTATCTATAGACCAGGTACGTGATAGCAGAGTTTTCTCTTTGTATGGAAATGCTTATTTATCATGGAACACAATTGATATGAATTTTTAGTTAGCACTTATTTTTTTACAATAAATTCAACAGTATTAGACGAAGACAATTAAATAAGACGTAAAATCTTCATCACTTAGGTACTCACGTACTTATTCAAAATTGTAGTAAGTAATCATTTCTCTCACCTATTTATTGAGCATGTGTAAAGTCTGGGGAATGTAGATTGCATATACGAAGAAGACAAAGACATGGGTTACACGCCCATGGATGCAAATTTATTCATGGAACTATTTCCTATGCATTGGCACAGATCCTTGCAGTGAATCAAAAATTCCGTTGAGGTGTAAGTCGTGGCAAAGATACACAATACATTCGTCAATTTCTTTTCGTTGTCATATTCTTCTTCCTGGTCACGATAAGAAAAGACAGGCAATTGTCACCAAAGTTCACCGAAGCAACTTTATTCATAGTTCGACTTTTCCCACTTATTATTATGAATTTGTAAGTAACCCACAAAATTGCGTTACTTTTTTTATTAATCCGGTTCTTTTTATGAGTTGTATTCTCTGAAGTAACGTGTGTTCTCCTATAAAATTGCGATTTGTGGGTTATTGTAATTATCGTATGTATACGTGACAGTTAAAGGACTGTTACAACACAGGTAAGTAGGTACCTAATCTGTTTTGTAATGAAGAATTATGAAAGTAATTTTAGAATAATCAAAACACTTCAAAAACTTCAAACAGAACAGAAATTATTATCCAAAACCCCTTTAGAATTTAGAACCCCTATTATGTAACAATATAATAAAATCAAAGTTATAAATAGAGCAAGTTGTTCAAAATAATTTCCTGTGATCCTCAAGTCGTGGAGGGTGTCAGGCGCCACTTGAGTGCGTCTCAAGTGTAGTATGTATGTTATGGTTGGTTGTCGTGAGCTCGTACCGCGTCCCACGAGACACTTGACTGCTTGCAGGTAGCTGACCGCAGCTAACAAGGTCTCCGTGGACTCATGTGATGGTAACTCTTAAGAAACTTGCTAGCTTCTTACTTAGACTCAGTGTTCAGAAAAAAAAGTGAGCTGAATTCTTTTCTTTTTTACGATCTGACACATGTCACCGAACACGGTATACCAAGAAATGTACCGGGAAACGTTATCACTTATTATTAACGTTGTTTATCCCCACAGAGCAATGAATTGTTCTGAAAACTGCGTCTATATATTTTTTGCTCTATGCTTCTTAGTTGTTATACTTTAAATCATTTTTTAAGCAATATTAAGTTAGGGGCACCTATTGTGTTAAAAAATCTACATAAAAGAATGTTAGTCAGTTATCATGTCGTTGCTGCGTCGTTTCTATGCGGAATCCTATCCATGTTATCACGATGATTTTTGCAATACTTTAAATTAAATATACGGCAAGAGAATTTAGCCAATCACATTCTCAGGTAGCTCTTGCTTCGGCAGAAATAAGAATAGGTTATCATCCAAAAAAAAAATGGGCATATAAACATGAATTCGTATTTATTTTATGTTACCATTTGTCTTGAAATAAATCCGTTATGTAATGAGAAAATACGAAGTCGGTATCTACGAAAAGCCGTAGCCTCATACTTATAAATTTCACTCAGCAGTTAAGAACTTTAGCTTTAAACAATTCTTTTCTCAGTAACCACCGTACGCATACCTCCTGCCAATACTAATGAAGTTATGGGGGTATAGGTATAAGATACAAACGCCTAATTCTGATAACTGTACAAGAAAATAAGCATTTACTCGTACATTAAGCTTATTTATCTGTAATTGTAACCTATTGTAATTTTTTTATTGTAGTCACCTTCATAAAGTGACTCAATTACTGAATAAGTAATCGTATTTAATTGCTGACCCTGGATGGAGGATGCAACTATGACCACATCAGTTCTACAATTTTTTTCAAGGACGCAGTTATAAAAGCTTGCACCGGTCACATAAAAAGGCTAAATTAAATACGACACTAGGTTATACGCCAACTATAGAAAAACGTTAAAAAATAATAAAAAACTATTTTTTTTGTAGGTTTTCTATTCAATGCCAGTAGCACAGTTTGCTCGTAGATATAAACTTTTAATTAAAAATACAATAATACCTATTATGAGTTATAGATAAAAACGCGCGTATTTAAGACACAGATTTCAAACAACCATCATTAGGCATATCACGATTGCAAAGACGCGAAGAAAATGCATTTACGTGGAATAAAAGCTATAAATTTCAATGAGCACTGAAGTCCAATGACTGTAGCGTCGCGGAAGCTCACTTAAAGCATAATAGAGTGGGACTTTACAGTCGCTAGGTCGCTACGTCTATCCTTTCCGCTCAATTTGCGATACCTATTGTGCGAGGTGAGAATATTTGAGTTCTTTCTGCTATTTTATTTTCTTTACTATACCTTAGCTAGTGCTGCGCTTTAGCACACCTTTGAAAAAGTTTTAAAACGATTTCAGTTTGTGTTAGCCTACTGAAAGTATTGTATAGTCTTTAGGTAATAAAGATAATATATTAAAAAACCGATAGGCAGTAGAAGCTACTTTTCGTTCAAAAACAATTTAGGTAATTATGAAGCCAATATTTTGAACAATACCTACATATTTCATAAAATACGTAGGTAGGTACTATTTTTTTTTTACTTGAGTGTTTTTAAATGCGTGATTGTCTATAAATATTATTAACATGAGTTAAGATAAATCTGCCTATTTATATAATCAATACATTTATTAATGAACAGTGAAAATAGTTTGGAAATCAGTTGAATTTTAGTATGGTGAAGGAAAGTTTCAGCACCAGAAAACTAGTTATTTTTCAATTTCCGTCGGAAAACTTGCACTGTCGAAATCGCCAGGTTTCTACGAACGCTTTGTCGACGATGGCTCTATTATTCGGCTGTAAAAACTTTGAGGATTAAATTAATAAGTCTGTTGTTCTTAGTTTTTAGAAAAAATATTTTATAAGGAGGTTTTGTGTCATCAGTTTGCTCATAAAAATATTATGTTCAAATTGTTCCTAAAACTGGTTTTAGGTTATAATTTAAATTAAAAAAGAATAAAATTAATCAAAAGTTTATCTGATTTGTAAATATCTTTTTAGTCAGTAACAAAACTATTGTTTGAATCCTTGTGACCGCTTTACGTCAAAAAAAATCATGAATTTGCGAATTTCAAATGCTCTAAAATTCAAAGCAGACATTCACATCTGTATGCCGTTTAAATTAAAAGTTATTTTCTTATGGTGAATTAATTAATGACTAACGAGCTCAATAGGGTTCATCAGGCGGAAGCTCGGAAAAGAGACAGAGATAGGTAACAATGCGTGCTTTAGAGCGAGACAGTGAATGTTGGCTGGAGTTGAATGAATTTATGCCGGTCTATTTAGTACCGTCAGTAACGCGTCGTTTTGGCGCGAGTAAGGTTGTAAATGGGGTTGTTTTTACCAAAATAAAAAGCGCGCGAAATATAAGTACGGTTACGTGTGAAGAGTTCTTAAACTCTTAAGTACTTTTTGCTATCTTAGTGATGTTTAAAAGTGTGAAAAAATAGTATAAACTTTAATAAAAAACTAGACAACTTTTTAGTATTAGCTTTAGTGACGTTTTAAATGTTAGAAAATTTTGAGCTAATACTAAAAAAAAACTGGCTGTATGAGTGAGTGTTATTTTTGTTAATGTTACGCCGAAGCTTAAAAAAGTTTAAGAACAGTCAGCATAATATTGCGTACACAATAAAGATAAGACGTGTGTGGAAGTATGCTTTGAAGTGATATATGAGTCTATGCGATCAGCGAGGCCAAAAATAACTAAGATAGAAGTAAAACAACGCACTATGTAAGTGTTTATTTTTGATTATGTAATTATTATTTTTTCATAAATTTTCGTGTTACGAGAAAATGTTTAAAATATTTCAAAATCTATTTTCATAAATTAATAAGTGTAAAATGGTGTAATGTTCTGCATAAATGAATATTTAGCGGGAAAACTAAAACCTTTTTTTTCAGTATTCATTATTACATTTAATTTCTTAAAACAAAACTGAAATAAGTTAGGGCTGATTATAAATGTCAATGTTATCTATTAGGATCATGTTTTTTTTTTATTTACTATCCCTAACCTAAGTAAAACATTATCCTAATAATGTTTCCATTTATTTTTCTAAAACTAAGGAACAGCACGTTCGAAGTTTTCATGAAATTCCAAGTAACCTAGATGAACCATTAATAAATTTCATTTATTACAGATTGGGATTACTAGATGTAATCTCTATTATTCTTACATATCTAATAAAAAAAAATTAGAGTTCAAAAGAGTCGCTAAATTAAGTTGTACTTGAAAGTGGAGTTTCCATTCCAAGGTGTAGGTTTAATAATCATGTAATTTAAGTCTAATCTATAAATGTTCTCGAGCATGCTGCAAATAATATTAAATACAAATTTAGTAAATATGGTGAGTATAAAATGTCCAATTCCAAATAAACTCATTTTGGAAGGATAAATCAATTCTGAAAACCTGAGGATAAACATTCTTGATGTATGTGGCGCGATGAGCTTTTAAGCGTTGTTTATGCGTAATACCAAATGACACACAAGATTTAAAATAATCCACGTGTATATCTTGTTTTATAACATGAAAAACAAATACCTAAATCTTTAATTCGTAAGAAAAAAAATCATAACACTAACTAGGTACATAAACTTTTTTACATAATTGACATAGGTGAAATGTGTATATTAACTATTAATTAAAATAATACCGAAAGTGCAAAAAGAATAAAGTAAGAAGGTTCGAAAAAAGAGCATGCTGAATCAATTCGGAAAGTTGAGGGTAAACACATTTCTTTACGAGCAGTGAGTATAACTGCTTCCGAGGGTTGTTTATGGGAAAAGTTGTGCAGATAAGGCACCTAGAGGCGTCGTAATCTTAGCAGTTATCCATATGACGGATGTTTAACACCATAGAGAAGAAATGCGTTAGAGATTGTTTATACAATTTGGTGTAATTGTTAAGGACATTTAGGGACTATCTTTCAGAATATTTTTTAAGATACAGGACAAAGTTGCAAAGAAAGCATTCTTAACTGCTTGGTCACAATCACTTCAATTACAGCCGAAAAGCTGACAGAGACCAATCTATTTATTTTCTAATACAATACATATACGACACAATGCAATATAATGTATTGTTACATTATACACTTCAATATACTTTCTGAAAATGTTATGCTTGCCTGGGCTTCGGTGAAGATTTAGATATGGTTAGTGGCATAGATCAAACTTTATTTTTATTATTTTCGTGTTGTCCTTTTCCGGCATCACGGGGAGGATACTGAAAGATTTAAATGATACATGACATCTGGTCTGTGCCTAGGAGTATAAAGCCACGATTTATTTCTTAAAACTTTGCTAACCAACTAAAAGTCGCTAACCAACTACATAGTGTACTATACGTAGCTCTGTCTTACTCGTGAGCATATATTTATCTTGAAACTTACGCATTTCTGTACAATATTTGATCTATGCACATGGTAGGCTATAAAGAATTTTATCCGCGTCCGATTCGCACGCCCCCTAGTGATTTGTGCGAAAAGTTTCTCTAACAAGTGCTGCGTGAATCGGCCAGCCACATGTTTGCACACTTAAGTAAACGAACCGATATATTTCACAACCGAAAAAATAAGTTTAGGAATAGGAGAAATTAAGAATAGCCCTTAAAAACTCTTCGGCTAACAATTTTAATAAAAAAGTGCCTGTTGGATTTTATTTACGAGTATTTCTACTGCTTACGGTTTTGAAAATAATTTTATAATTAGAAGCTTTCGCTATTTTGTTCCACTTTAGAATTAAGGTACAAATAGAAGCGATTGGAAAGATCGTATAAGTATAGTTAATTACATTGTAAAAGACCAAATTACTGAAGTTTATCCTATTGAAAAAAAGCTTTCTGAAACTGTTAAGTACAAATATTATTAATCACTGTCCGATTCAGACGCCCTCTCCCGTTCGCATCGTTAATGATTTGTGCGAAGTTCAGTTAACAAGTGCGATGTGAGCCTGACAACGCCTAATTAGATGGTTCACTTCTGTTTCGCTTTTGAGGGTAACCGCAACAGTGAACAACTTTTAAAAATACGTCCATATTAATGTTTTTCTTTTCTTTACATCGATCACTGAAAACGAAAGTAATTTTTTTTCGAGTTTTCTTTACACAATTATTTTGACCCTAAAATTGTTTGTAAACTGAATACAGTATTACTTCACATTCTTTAATACCTAATGTGTAATAAAAGTGACATAATTTTGTTTTAACGTTAACTGGGTTTTCTATACAAACACACAATCACACACACAGAATTGTTTTTTTCGGCGGCAGATTTGGTATACCTACCTAGAGAACATTCTGAAAATTTTCCATGATTATACTTACCTAAAAGTAAAATAGATAATTTATTATTTACATA
Organism: Lerema accius; assembly: GCA_001278395.1. Lineage (NCBI taxonomy): Eukaryota > Metazoa > Arthropoda > Insecta > Lepidoptera > Hesperiidae > Lerema > Lerema accius. The sequence goes on from LGAG01000208.1 coordinate 690,054, forward strand.
CTGGCTAGTATCATTGGAGTTGACAATGCAATTCAATACGTTCAATAAGTATCACGGAGATAAAATTAATGATATTAATCCTCGGAAACGGTTACATATTACTCCACTAATTAGTTTGGAGAACTCATTGCTGTCGCAATATTATTGTTGTAATCTTAACAATAATAATTGTTGTTGAAATTTTTCTTTTGAATTTTTTAATATTACAACGTTTAGGTGTAGTATTAATATTATCTTCCGTAATTTTTTTTTTGTTTAAAATATTTTTAAACCGATTGATCGATATAGGAAAAATAAAGAAGCATTTTCACGGAAAATAGAGGGGCATACCTTAACTCTGCAGTTTTTGATTCTAGAGGTGTTTTGAGAGAACAGATTTCAAGTACGAAGTTGGATGCAAATTCCTTCCTAAAATGTTTACCAACTTAACTAGAGCGTTGATATTTTCAAACGGTTAACGACCCGCAGATATGATAAAATTGTTTAACATAAATATGAGTAAATCTCTGATAATAAGATAACATATTAGGTTCGGGGATGTTGATTTTGCAACTGTAGTTAGACAATGTTATCAGCTCTGATGTTTTAATAAAGTTCAGATGAAATTTTGATTGTTGCTAACAGGATCTACTAACCAATTAATGATTCCCTATAAATAAACCTACTCGAGGTTTTTCATGATGTTCATGAGCTTTAGAGGATGGTGGCAAGCTTCTTTGGTATTCTCATACCATTAATAAAAAAATTAAACTAGTTTTAAAAACATTTTCGTCTCCAGTGTTTACTTCTAAGTAGAGTTAGAGCTTAAGTTGAAAACACCAGTTTAATAGGCAGGAGCGCATAATAAAAACGATGCTTAATCGGACTTCTAAACGCTAACTGTTAGCAATGACAAAACTGACTGGAAAGGTCATGTAACTTAAGTCGAAATCTTCCAAGAAGTTTTTATGTACTACATACAAACATTAATTAGTATCTACGTAAGTCAGGAGTATGTATAGAGTTCAATTAAGCTTCTAATTATTTTTTCCTCCAATATTGTTGAAGTCCAAATCTACTCAGACAGATGTTGGGCGATGCAACTAAATCTCGTACTAGACATTAATCCTATTGTAGCAATTCGCTGGAGATCTCGTATATTGAGGAAAATGAGATGCAACACAAGGTATTGTAGGTCGTATAACAAACATTACTGGAGAGTGCTATTCGCTTCGCACTTTTATGTCTGCGATTCCCTTGTTTTTGTTTTGTTAATCAACGAATACAAGAAACAACATACAATTGTGATTACAGGGAGCACCCTAACTAGAGAAATCTGTAGATACATTTGGCTTTGACCAAGAACAAAGTATGAAACCAGAGGGAATAGGGGCTTCAAATTTTACCTTATATAAATAAATATAATGATAATTCCGTTATACGCGTACCTCAATTTAATTTTTTTAATTTCATGATTGTTCGGTGCATATAAAATTATAACTTTTAGTAAGCTACTGCTTATATTTGCGTTTAGAGTGAAGTAGTTTGAACTCTGCCAATTGCGTGAAGCAATCGGAAAGAACCAGTTGTTTAATTTAAACTTGTTAAAGGCAATTATGAGGGATAGAAGTCCCGCAGTAGACAGCGGGTGTTCCTTCGGAACGATAACTGATAACACCCGCACTAAACATTAATAACTTATCTAAATTAAAACTGATTGTGGAATTAAAAGCGTTTTACATAAAATTAAAACTACACGGAAACAGATACAAGCTAATAGATACGTTGAAGCTGTAATACCGGGAATAAGTCAGTAAAGTTTGTAGATATTATCAGAATGCAGTTTTATTAAAGTAGATAGACTTGTTTAATTAGATAATAAAAAATATACCTAATACTTATGATGTATGTTTTCGAATTTATGAAATTATCGTTGAGTTTAAAAATTTATGTCATCTCTTAAAAAAGTAAATCGGCGAAAAAATAAACAGAAATAGCAGCTTTGTATAACACAAATTCGTATCAAAAGAATAAATGAGGAAACGGGTGAAAGCATAACAATTTGTTGCGAAGGAATTTAAATTATTATATTCATTGAGCCATAAATTTGGCTTGAGTTTTGGCTTGGAAATTGTTTCAAAACATTTTTTGTAACTCAAACAGCTTTGAGAAAATGTTTAAGTAATTAGTCCCGGAGGAACTATAAAGCGTGGGATTGATGACTGTTGGCCAACTGAGCCGACAGTCCGACTTTGATATTAAACGTTAACGGCGATGTTTAGGACTTGCAAGCCATCAAATATTGTGTTTACGAACTCAATTTGTAAACTAAAACTGGCCTAACGCGACGCTCGTTCACATGGCATCGTTCTCGAAAGGGAAAAAGAGGGTTCTTGATTTAAATATGTCATGGAAATGTAGGTAATAGTGAATAGAATGTAAATGTAGAAAAAATATAGAGAGCCTAAGTTGTTATTGTTTAATTAAATTATGAAAAAATTAAGTTATGTATAATGAGACCTCTTTGGTGTCTTTATATGTCTTTTTACTCGACTGCGCCAAAAGAGATGTTTTATGTATGTATGTTATGTATGTATATTTATTTATTTGGTACGGTCTGACGGATTTCACAGTATGAGGTATCATTTTGAGTTACCTATTGAGGAGTGACATAGGGGTAGACTATATATTTTTTTATACCCAAAAAATTGCAGTCGAGTGTGTTTCTATTAATGATTACTAGTTGGAATCAAATAAAGCTTATTGTTTTTATATAGATGGCGGGTGAAAGCAAGTTGTCAAGATATGCAAGATAAATGAAGTGTTGTACCAACATGGGCGGAAGTAAGAGACGCAAGGTGGCGCCCTCTCGCGGCGCCTGGTGGAGACTTCGGCTGTTCTTCGCGTCTCTCACTCTGGCTGGCGCTAGTTCACAAGGTATAGTACTTTCAAAAATATCGAAAAATATAATTGTCAAAAATTACATTATAACACTTATCATAAGTCTACATAAATACCACTTATAGATAGAGTAGGCAAGTTTTTTTTTAAAGTGAAAGTTATAAAAGAAGAAGGAGGTAGAGCTATTTATTAAGTGAGAAAATCACCTATTTTCATCTAATATTATTTATATCGTGTTCAAATAAATAAATCACCTACAATAAATATTGTGGTTTAAAAAATTCATACACTGATGAATTTTCCGAATGCATGTGAACGATTCTCCAATAATTTTAACGGTGACGGGTGCCAAGCCGATATGTGAGGCACAAAACAAATTGATCCCACCTTTCAGCGCATTGCCAATTAATAAAAATGGATGAATAGCAGTACTATAATATTGTGTATAAAATTAATGGGATTAATTGGAAACTCGAACTTTTTGTTGAATTTATTTGAATCA
>LGAG01000208.1:694255-705799 GCA_001278395.1 Lerema accius
ATGTGTGAGGCACAAAACAAATTGATCCCACCTTTCAGCGCATTGCCAATTAATAAAAATGGATGAATAGCAGTACTATAATATTGTGTATAAAATTAATGGGAATAATTGGAATCTCGAACTTTTCGTTGAATTTATTTGAATCACAATTTCCCAGATAACAGTATAAACTTGTATCAGACTTGTGGTGGAGTAATTACTCCACCTACTAATTTACTATTTATCCTAATTTATTGTTTACATTTAGTACATTTACCCTCCATAGTAAAACAGTATTTTTTTTAGTCGTGGTTTTGTTACCAAAAAAAAATATAAGTACTTATGTTATTTCCGTAAATTAACTCCAGGCTATTAGATTTTTTAGGATCGAGAAAACGCTGTCTGTAATCTTATTCTACATTTGAATGTATCTAAAAATAATCAGATAACATATATTTTTAAACAAACTGGGTATATCATATTTTCAATTAAATTTAATGTTCGCTTTACCCGTTTTCTAGTAACGATTTCTATCGGCCAAGTCGCCATCAAAGCAAGAAGTTAATATTAATTAAATTTCTTATCGTCTGTTTATCTAATTCACGCTCATTGCCTTTCCTGTTTGAGTTAAGAGACAAATCATGCATGTACTTAGTTTAGTAGGCGCACCGGCTCAGCAGCCATCATAATTAGAATGTTAGTGGGTGTATGTCTGCGGTTGCCATGGATCGTGGCAATCTTCCAGGCTTATATGATTTTTGCCGTCATTCACATCACTTTGTAATGTTTTGTGGTGCCATTCCGTGGTCGAAATTGAACCATTAACTCATTATGTCAATATATACTCGTAGATTACTAGCGATCGTCCGCGTAATTTTGCCGTTTTCGCAATATTTTTTATTGCTGCTCCTCTCCTATTCATCTTAGCGTGATGTTATATAGTAATGTTCCTCGGTAAATGGACTTTCTTACACAAAATATTTTTCTAATCGGTCTAGTAGTTCCTGAGATTAACGTGTTCAAGCAAACCAACAAACTCTTCAGCTTTATATTATTAAGTGTAGATTAGTATAGATAGACTTGGTCAATATCCCGGCTGGCAGTGGTAAAGTCAAATGTCGACTGTCTGTCAATATACTTATACCGTCTGTGTGTATGTGTGTGATGTTACTGTAGTTGCCTTGTCAGCACTATATAGATCATTTTTACTTATTCAAATCAAACTAAACCTAAAATAAACCAGACATTACATTTGGTTGCAGCCACAGTGCATGATAGAATTTAATAGAGTAATGGATTAATTTATAAATATCTACTCCGATAAGTGAACGTATACTTTGACGTGACGTATAGGTAATCTAGTCGACGCGATGTAAAGAAATCTTACCAGTTATATGTAGTGTAGAATTTTAAAACACTCCTAAAGACATTGTATCAAGTAATAGCGGATAGTTGTAACCCATAACTTACTTGTAAATATCAGTGAATCACGGATATTAGCTAAATAGGTTTTAAGCCCGGTCGCTTTATAGAATATAACGCGATTATCCGGTCGAGTCAGTGTAATCATGAGGCTAGCTGTCCTCTCCCTAACTATCTTCTTTCTACTTCCTATAATTTGGTTTCATCAAAATATGTCTGGAGGGGAAAAGATATATTAAACCAGTCCGCGCGCAGCTCAGTAAATGTCCATTCCGAGCTTTCTCTATAATAATTCTCTTATTAAAATTATTACTTTGATAAAACGGATTAAGTTGTGCGTAGAAAGCGGTAGTGTTGAAGTGTACAGTAAGCAAGTAAACTAGATTCTAATTCGTTACATTCTCTTCCGATTAACTAGTCTGACTGATATTCGCGATTACACATCGGTATGCTTTAAACAAATATTTAGTCCTCGGCAAATGCTATGCTGAAAAGTGTTTTTTTAATAATATAAGAAGACCGGGCAACCGTGTCTCAGCCACATATTCCGTCCCTTGAGGTTTAGTTGATCCTTTAGTTTCACATATCAGTCCCGACTTTCTATGTTCCTATACTTTCAGTAAATTCTCATCAAATTTTATGTCAATGACAAACACACCATGCTACTGTAAAGATACTATATGTATACTTTTTTATAAATAGAATTTAATTAAGCTAACTTTACCTTGTTTATTTGGTTTGCCTTAAGAAAGGAAAATGCGTGCTAAAACCAAATGAAAAACATTACTTTCTTAAGCATTTGTTCTGTAACCGAAGCGAGGGCGAGTAACTAGTTTCAGATAAATCTCTTTTCCTCATAAACACATTTTATGTACTACAATTCACTTTAAGCGAGACAAGTGGTAGTACAGATTGGTATACGGAATAGATCAAAAGCTTTAGTCGTCATCTGTAAATGTCGCTACTACTTTATTGTGGCGCGCCCAGCTGTTGTCTTCCCGTCTGAAGTGGACGTATATACACACACACATTATACTATACAATACAGTTATACATGTACAGGCGAGTAGTTCAGTGTTCACGTACGACTACGATTACTACGAGACTTATTGTAGCCATTTTTCATTTCAGATATATCGGCGTGTTGCGATAAAGCGGTTTCGCCGCAACTGTACGCGTGTCGGAGCGTTTGTGAGAAGGTGAGTAGGGGTTGACATTTGGGAGCTTTTAATACGTATTTTCACAGGAATCTTAGCAATTTTGAGTCCTATTGCAATAAGGTATAATCTTTATGCAATATCATAAAGCCATTGCGAAAAACGAGACGTATTCAAGGTAAGCCTGAAAATTTATTGGTATTTTTGCGTGTTCCATGGTAAAGCTTATTATATTCTAACTAAAAATGACCATTAATAAATAAGGACTTGTCCTTTGTTTCGAAGAATCATGTATTGTAATAAGCTATACTCGTGGTAGGTATTAATGTCTCAAGTAAAGGACAATACGTACGATAGTATACCAGGAACCCGGACCTAGCTAACATACAATCATTTGAATACTAATCTTTAAATTCCTAATACTTACGTACGAGCTTTCCGTTGACCGTTTCATGAAAACGTGCTTCGTTTGTACAGCGAGAACATTCCGCCGACGCCGCCCTTCTTGAATCTTAATCGCAGCTACACAAGTATCCAATCAAAGTTTTCAGTAGAAAGCTAAATTAACTAATTAAGTCGATTTATTGCTTCCTTTAAACTTCGACTGGGGATATTTATATCCCGACCCATATTAAGGTCGCTCAATATTCGTACGTATTATGGGCATACGTACGTAGTCTTTGATTTCTTTCAGGGAATCGATAAATATTCTTTGATGTTTCCTTGAACGAATAAAGGATACAGCGACGCGATAGGCGGCGTCTCGCCCGCATTGTAGATATCTATCTCTTCCTGTGTTATAGAAATATTATCTTAGGGATAATATTCGAGTCGCCGCGTCGGGCCTAATCAGGAATCGTGTCACACGGATAGCGTTCCGAGAACGCGCGTCGTGTGAATAAAAGGAAAATTATTAAAAGTTGTAAGTGGAGACGATGCACCGACTAATACATTCGTATTTCGTATTTAATTCCGTCTCGTTAGGGACCGGCGACTGCCGTGACGGCGTGACGTTCGCTTCCTCCCCGAGACATCGTTGGAATAATATTTAACCTTTTTAATTGTATCTCAAATCGCTATCGACAATTTGTCAGCTTTGCGCTCGATGTGCTTCGAATATTTGTTGACGTTTTATTCAAATTGTTTCACATCTTGATGAATACGATGCCGAGACACTCCGGGTGGCATTGTATGCAAGTTGCGGACAATCTTTTGATCGAAGCTGTGTGAATATGTCTTTTTTAACAATTATTTCGTAGGTGTGGTAATATTTTAAATGATTGGTCTAATATAACATAATTAACATAATATTTTTACTTAGGTATGCTTAGGGTCGGCGGAGTTGCATAGCAACTAGATGCATTTGATTTGGTTTTTCATTAGTAAATATTCTTGCCCTCTTCTGTAAATAGTTAATTACGTGTATTGTCGATAGTAAAGTCACCGCTGAGTATATTATTGTCTCCTAATATTCCCAAGTTCCTTCCCTTTTTCAAAAACTCAAAACTCCATCGAAAGAAATTTTAAATGCACATTAAATTAATGCATAACTGGTCCGGTAATATTAAATGAAGCGGGAGACGAGACGGAGACAATCTAAATAAAGTGGTTACTTGTTAAATCCCCCATTAAAACGTTTAACCCCTCGTAGCGCAGTGGAGCTTTCCTAAAATGGAATGCCGAACGTATGTCGTTAATTGACGAATAGGAAAACGCTTTATATTCCAGGCAAGTGAAAATTGGAATTTTAGAAATATTTTAATTTTTGCTGCATTATTAAATTAAAAAAAAATAGTAACCAACAACCTACACTTAAGCTCACATCTTAGTACAATTTTATTTTCATTTTATTTCAACCTACGCTTATGCCATGTAATGCTATTTAAAGTAATTGATGGCAAGACCAAGCAATTAAATTATTATCTTTGATCAATTCTATTTTGTCTCTAACTATTGCAAAAAAGAAGAGCTTTTAATTCTATAGAACACCCAAAATTCACCCTAGGGCGGGTTGGTCTATATTATAATAAATCTCCTAGACTCTATTATAACGACATTTACCGAAGCCTGTCCGAGTTCATCGTTGCAATGTGAATCGATTGGAAATTGTATAAAGCTATCGGTCACATCTAGATTATATCTAGTTCGCACGATAATTGACAGGAGGGCAATGACTTTACTGTCATAGGGAATTTTTACACTCACAATATTACAGTTTTCTGTACTTAAGTAACGAATATATTGTTACACAATTTATGGTTTTGATGTCTTAGTTTCAGCTTTGGTTTTTCGTAATTAAGTGATTTTGTATGATGTATTTGATGTATTTTTGATGTCCAGAAAGTTCTATGCTTATTACCTACATTATTTTTGTAGCTAGAGGGCAAATAGTGATCCTACTGAGTGAGAGATATCTGGCGGCGCAGAGTTTATAAGATTAACTTATATCATAATAAATGACGCTACTAGCTCATAGCCTTACACTGGGATTCCCTCTGTCGTGTTATGATATAGAGCGACAGTGCTACAGTAAGTACATTAAAAAAAGAGCTTCCATATTCCATGTTCGGCGGAATGTTTCTGTTTGTTCATTAACCCTTGTTGAGATTATAATTACTTAATTCCAATTAAGTAGAATTAGTATTTAGTAGTAAGCTTTTCAATTTAGAATCCTTCCACATACAGTTTGCATTTAAATTTCTCGGCAATGCAAAGCCGATTGAGATATTCAGGTCGCACTTAGTTTGCGAAGTGGAAACGACTGGGTATGTGAGCGACGGCAATGGGCTGCGAAAAACATATCGCCCAGTTATAGCCCTTTAACAGCTGCAATTCACGGCTTTATGAATGGCAATTTACTGTAGCATTATGAATTAAAATATAATAGAGTTAATGATTAATTAGTAGATTACTAAAGAATAATAATATTGTTTTCAAAAGCTGCAATGTATGATGGACATTACATAATTATGTATTTGAAAATTAGGGGCGTGGTCAAGATTTGAATTTCAACCATTCAGGAGTCTTGACAGTTAAAGCCTCGAGTTAGGCGAAATAATTTTTTGGGGTATTAAAAATAATGCAATATTTAACCTCATTTTAAGTGTCAACTACTTGTTTTGGATTTAAACCCGAGATGCTCTGTACTAGCTCGGCTATACTGAACATGTAGTCCTTTTACGGTTAAAGTTTAAAAAACGCAATAAAAAATCTAGCGTAATTCTTCTATAAGTGATTTGTATTTAATTTATGAACTACATGCAGTACATGATAGAGTAACGTAAACAGAATGAACAGGGTTGAAACAGTAGCTGCCACTCCATATGTCAGTAGGGTAACAACACGACTGGTGTTATTTTGGACTTTCTTAGCGGGCATTTAATTTATAACTAATTTTACTTTTTTGATAGAATTGAGTACATAGGTTTGCATTTGTAAGCAACAACGGAAAAACAGAATGTATTTTATACAAATTTTAATGGAAGAAAAAATGTTGTTATGAATATTTTTTTTCTACTTTTATGATAGAGTGTATGTCGTGTAAGAGAAGAATACTAAGGATATTTTAGAAGTTAAAAAATTATTTAACTGGTTAGAATTAAAATGCCGTAAAATATCTACTCTTTTGACGGGTGTTCTCTTTAATTCATACTCTTCTGTGATATTCTTGATTTTGTTTCCTTTTGAAAAAATGTTAACTACATACTAGTAGTGTCCACTAAACCCCACTCCCATAGCCACCTGTTACTATAATGACGTGCGAACTAACTCGTGAACACGTTTATTATATACACGACGCGCAAACTACTCTCACAACTGCTTAGGATAAAATATTACGTCGTACATTATCCCACTTCTTTGTAGTTTTCAAAAACTAGCCTCCGGTTTATTAATAATTCGCTGAAATTACCTTTGAAATATCTTTCATGGTTCTCTGATGAATAGAATGAGGACTATTTACAAGACAGGTTATGTGCCTGTATTTTTTCAGCGGGTGTGTAGTGGGCTCAGATTGAAGTTATGTAAAGTATAAATTATTGATAATGAATACGTAACTTTACCCAACTTTAATAATGGTCGGGAGATTTTTTTGTAACTAAAATTTATTTGGCACTAAATAAAACGTAACATTTTAATGTATCTTTATATGATGAACCTGTTACTTTCAAAGATTATATCTGTGTCAGTCCGATTAGTTTCAGACCTAACTTAATTCATAGATAAGCGTTCTAGGCATCATCTATCTTGACTATTCTTGACGAAAAGTGTAAGAATCTTGGATAGACTTTTAACTACTTGGTTGACCTTACTTAACCGGATATAAAATGAATGAGTAAGATTAATTATAAATCAAAATAGTATATAGGTCAAAATAATTAACATTTTGGCTTTAAAATTATTTTAATTTCCTGTTCCTATTTCAAACCGTCAACGTCAGCTAGAACGACGCGAACTTTAGCTCCGTTTGATTCTCACAAAATGTCGCTTTGAAAAAAACATCTAGTTCACGCCTTTAATCATTTCAGTCGGTGGGCCGCAGCAGCGGTTTCAGGCGGCAAGTTCAAAGCGCGCGGCGTCTTTGAAGTAGGCATGCACGCCGCGAGCCTAGTTACCGGTCACCGCAGTTGCTCTTAAATTTACTTATGATTACAAAGATATGATATATTTAGATTTAGGCATGATATAACTCGTCTGTAGCTGTGGACGCGCCAATTGCAATAACACTGTAAAATTATTACGTCATCGGAAGGGTTGAGGCAATTATGTAAGTGAGCGAGTATCGTTCAATGCATAGGGCTGCTCCAGTGGAATGTCGGTCTATGTCACGCATTTCTGCTCAAGAAATTCGCAACATATTGTTTGATTTGATTCAAATAAATGTATCGTTCATAAGCATACATCAGTGCCATAGAATCTGCCAAGCAAACAACTGATAATGTTGTAATAATTCTATATCTGACTTCTCTTGCTGGTGCCACGGGTGGTATCAATCACGCACCTAATCCACATGATAGATTAACCTATATGCAGTCGGTTGCCGGCAGGTGCTAAGAATATCATGTAAACTCTGGGTTTAAGAGAGTCAATACCGCGTGTTTATATTGTTTTAATACACGACGTAATAAAATGCAATTTGAAGATGTAAAGATCTTTTAACTTGGTTGTAAGTTTAGTGAATGGTTTGAATATTACTTGTGAGCTAATAAAATATCATCGATATAATGTGACAATCACAGAGTATTCTAAATTCATTGAACGAGCCGCCATTCCTGTCACGTAGTTTCAACTTTGGCGGCGTTCACCCTTTGCGAACTAAGCATATTGATAAATATCACTTAAAAATATAGACTTTCGTTTTATATTAAGAGGTCTTATACAAAAAAGTAAGCTAAAATGCGCTCTACAATATATGGAAGAAGGCAAATTGTCATAGTAGAGACGATAAGGATGCATTGTAGCGAAGAATATTTATTTCAGTTGTTTGCTAAAGCTGTAAAATTTCTATTTCTATAATTTAAAATATCATTAATTGGAGGTATATAAATTACATCGTACATGTTCATAGTACAACACCGCAACACGAAATACACGTTAAATTGCCAATCGAATCGCAACGTGACGTGACAATCACGGTGTCCCCTGGTACCTACTGCGAATTTGCTGACCGTGACGCGGATGCCAATATTGGCATGAGACCATCGTATTCCAGTCACGTATAGACAACTTTTGCGGCGTTTACCCGATGAGGGCTTCGCTGATTGAATTAGTTTACAGAAGGTAGCGTGATTGAGTAGGGATAAATTTATTTTGTCAGCGAAGTTAATAAGAACCTTTTGACCTTAAAACTTTTTTTTAAAGATGAAACTGATCCATCTGGAGTTGTTAATAGGTACTCTTCGTTACATAATATAATTCTAAGACAAAAATTTAATTTACTTAACAAAAACCTACTGTAATTTATTTATCTTTAAACAGAATCATACATAATTACATACGCAGAACGCGTATAAAGATACTTATAAAGCAAATAGTATATGTGTATAAACTATAGATTACCAACCATTAACTTTTTTCATTGGTTCGATAACTGAAACAAAGTTAATAGAGGTAGCAGTTGAAAAACGATTGCGAATTGAAGCGACAGTCCCTCGAGCGTGGAACTCTTGTTGCGTGACGGAAATCCCTAACAGGGAACAACTTTCAAGCATTTGAATGCGAACCACCGTCTCAAACTTCCAACTTTTAAAATATCGAGATTGAAAGTTTTCTTACAGCTTAACTTATGTAACAATGACCTTATCCCGTGACTGACTTATTTTTTGTGATAGAAACAACAAAGAAACGTCCACAAAGCATTTACTTAAATCAAAAAACGTTAGTAACCTAGCGTCGTTAAATAACAAAACTTTAGAACAATAATAACTTTCAAAGCTATAGACTATTAGACAAAGTCGCAGACAGCAGGATCAAATTATTTAACAATCAATCGTCATTCTCCCAGACAAGTGTCGCTAAATTTAGTGAAAAATATGACTACTTCAGTGTCGGTTACTCTTGTTGCATTCCCCTTCAACTCGAAAGTTGCAAAAACAAACAAACCGATGCGTCGGAGACGTTCAAAGCGGTGAAAATAGACTCATCTGAAATCCTTTCAAGTCATTCCCGTCCGTCCACGCGTCCGTCCCGCGTCCGCCGCTCGTCCGTCCCACGTCCGTGACGACACTGTCACCGGCGAACGTCAAAGAATGTTTGTCCCTAAATTATTAACGCGTTTATTGAGCACTCACTGTCCCTTCCACCTTCGTAGCCCTCATTATGTCGAGGACACTTACAATTGCTTTAAACGGTTGTCGTAGCATGACTGCTTCATAGACAGCTACAGAAATATGCCATTTAATATCACCTTTTATTCGACCTTATACATAAAGTATTTTACTGAGTAGTAGAGCGGTTACTAATCAATTTTTAATGCATTGATAGATCGATTGCACATTAATGGGTTCATGTATTATTAAAACATACTTTAAATCAATGTAACGATCGCAGGGCGGAACAAGGCGGGTAGATGATACCATTGTTGCAACTTACCATTCAATAGGATGACACACAATTATGCTTATTAGTTTGATGTCTTTTCATCTCTCTACCTCTATATTCATAGTTTCTCATATTATCTTCATCATTACTTAATTCGTAATAAGTATAAGTAAGTTTCTGTACTAATTATACGTATATCTAACTGAATATAAAAAGTTATCCCACATAGGTAAAGTTAAATTAAATTGTAATTTTAGGTTTTCGGTATGTTACTTTCGTCTAATCTACTTTGAGAAATTGGGATTTAAAATAAGTAAATCCACAGACAAACTTAATAACAAACTAAATTAAAAATATATTCAAATACGCAGCAATAATAATGTTAAGTACGCAAACAATACTAAACAGGATGTAAGACTGCGTATCTCAAGCATCAGTGTTAATAAGTTGTATAATGTGTTGTAAGTACGTAATTTCTATGTAGACCACGATCGCGAGCACTACATACTAAATCAATCTGTTGTGGTTTTACATAAACAACATTATTACACGACTGTTAGCTAGAAAGCGGTGGTTATACCTTCGATTCCTTTGTATGAGATCGTTTTGAATGCATTAGTGGAGAATATTGAAAAATACGTCGCGTATTTGAAAAGTTATCGCGTCCGTTATCGTTTCTGAGAAGTCGGCATTGCTTAGTTGTAAAGGGCGAAGTGTTTCATTATGAATGAGTGTAATGCAGATACTAAGTAATTTTGTATTTATGAGTCGCGGTAGATATTTACTTATTTGTATTTCTATTTAAATTAAATTTACAGTCAGTAGAATGAATATCTGAGCATAAGAATGAATATGTGAGCAGGTATTATTAGCAATAACATGTGATATATTTGACAAAAATAGCTAACCATTCTAGAGGAACTGAAATGCATGATAATGATTATAAAATGATTTGTTTGAATTTTCTATAACGTTAATAGAATAGCTGTACATTAGTGGAATTAACGATACTACGGAATAAAGGGCTATTGGAGTAAGCGATCTTTGTAGCAAAAAAAGAGCTTCCCGTACTTTAAATAATTATATGTTTAATTTAAAGTATTAAGTAATACTAGTACTTAGCAGTATTTATAACTTGTAATTGCATAAATACATAACTCAGTTGTCAGTATAAGTACTACGAAACGGGACCGAGCGTAGCGCGTAGTCTGCAATTTGTTGAGTTGTTTGGGTGATAACATCGCTATTTGATGTTATACTACAGTAGTGGTCGCTGTGAATCAATGCTTGGTGTGAGAAATCGAACAATATTATTTGATTTGGTTTAATTAAACGATAATGTTTTAACACAAAATTTTTAGACCATATAACGAAATTTCAAAGTTTTTAATGGGTATAATTCATAAATCATGTTTCAAGGTTCAAGTTAATTTAGGTTTAAAGTGAGTTAGGGAATTGATTCGTCTGTAGCAGTCTCAGGGTTAGGAAAGCGTTTGTTCACTACTAACTAACCAAGTTATACTTACATAGTTACTTTATGATAAGACTCGTCAGTTGTCACTCGCACACAAACACGTTAATGATAAAAAACTTAACAGATGTGACGTAATTAATAAACGTGTCTGAACCTATATTTATCTTGTCCCAAAAACGCTTTGTGATGATACTGTGACATCGTTTATCACGAGCTGTCATCGCGCCGTGACGGCTGAGCTAAGCTTTATCGTCCCGTTAGTGAATCAAGCTTACGTTTTGTCTTCATAAATGTCTGGGATAAATTGAAGTTTGACTAATAAAAGTGTTCGTGAATTATTCCGTTGCTTCTCTTTGAAGAACCGGTAGTCTTAAACGACGACCTCGGCCTGTTTAGACGTGCTCTTTGAAGACGGCGAGATTGTAATTCATTATAAAATAATAGGAAAAATTTTTTTGTTTCATCATTTGACAT
>LGAG01000208.1:748997-784447 GCA_001278395.1 Lerema accius
TATAATATTATATTTAATTAATTTAATTAAGTATAACGTTGTAAAAAACTAAATAAAAAAATATTCCCTTCAGCATAATTAAACATATAACAATGAACTATGATATCATCACATATACGTTATACAGGGTGTATGGAATAATATAAAAAAATGTGTCCGGGCGCGAAGTTTTCAGAAAATCAAATTTGAATTCAAATTATGAATTCTACAAGTCTAACGCAGACGTCCGGAATTTGTCAGATTCTGAATTTACCCTGACAGTAGGGGAGAGCGGGGTAAAAACAGCCAGGGGTAAGTTGTGCCGACGTAAACATTTCCAAAATAGAAAAAACTTACTTATGGCTTTTTCAACCCCGCTATCCTTACTAGGAATTCAGAAAAGGAAAAAATCCGGACGTTTGCACACGTCTACAGTGGGAAATTCGATGCTTTGACTTAAAACAAAACAATAAAATATCGAACATACAATACTCGTACCTGCTATAAATCACTGACAAAAACAATTTAAATATTCTATTAGTGCTACATGCTAATTACTCAGCATTTTATTAATTTGTTTTTACAATTAATTACATGAACAAAAACTCTATTTACAGCATATTTATCATCACACGACGTGAACTTCATTGCTGTCGACTGGTCACGCCTCGTCGTCTTTCCTTGGTAGGTACGTTTATAATATTATAATTACGTAAATTACTAATCATACCTGAAAAAACAAGGTTGATTTCTCAAAATGTATTTTGAGGAGTATTAAACAATATTAGCCTTTGTCTTCTATAATGGGGAGAAATACAGTAACTTCCCACGTGTTGAAATCTGTTCTTAAGTTTGGGCTTGAGTAGCCAAAGAAATATACATACATACATACCATAACAAAGAATGGGTTACCTGACTGTGAAAATAATTGTTAAGAGGACCTATAGACTGGCAAAGTATTTTTTTGCCCAGTTATTACTAGGCCCACTTAAACACAAGAGGGTTTTTATCCATTCAGACTTCAGAGGGTCCATACAAGAGTCAGAAGATTTTGTATATGAAGTTGCGCGCTACGTTACCTCTCTAATATTGCAAAAAAAGTTAAGCAACACATTGTTTATTATGAAATTCATGTAGCATCCTTAATCGTCTAGGGTTGACACAAACTACACGGTGACGAGCCACTTTGCTTGGAGCTTATTTCAGGCTAATCGACTTAGTGCTGTACTGAAGCGCTTATAACCCGGCGGCTTATGTCTATTAAGGTGATCGACTGAGTTAAGTAACTTAGGCACGGGTTGTAGCTGATTTTGTGCTTTCTTTAGGGCTCTTGAGCTACGGAGGGCACGTATGACGTTAGTTTGTTTTTGAACTTAAGGGTTAAGTTATCCGAGACATTTGGCTGGCTTTGGAGTTTTTAAGGCCTAAAGCCTGACACTTTTCGCTCTTAAATTGCAGCTGTATGGTGGATTTAAATAATATTATCAATTTTAGAGAAAGACCATCGTTTACAAGTAGATCCACAGATAAGGAAACCTTTCATATCTTGTGAGAGTTCTCGTATTGTGGGAAAATGATAAATTAAACATATAACAAGGTGGGAACAGGAAAACGTTTCAGTATTATTCATTAGTTTATGGCCGGCTTCCAAGTTGGCGGGATTTATGTGTCGCATACACACACGGATGTTAAGGTTGACCGCACATTGGTTACTATCATCTAAGCTATAGTTGTGTAACTGAATGGTTTTACTGTTTCGACGTTCAATTTGTCGTTTGGGCTAACTTTGACAGTATTAATTTGCACGGTTTTTTTTCGAAAAATCTAATGCTAGAGAGAAGTCGAGAAATTTTTGAAATGTTACCAAAAGTCACAGTCCAGTTAGTTTAATCGCTAAACCTACAGTTGCCTAAAATGCAGTAGTCTGTGTGTGGTCAGCCTAACTGCGGATTTCTCGTGCCTTGCAGTAAAGTCGTTAAAGTTTTTTCAGATGTCATGTTGACAAATTACGACGATGTTGCACTGAATCTAGTTTACAAGTTGTGTGTCAGCAACAATACAATTTAGGAACAGTTTTAAATTTTTAGGTAATATTGTTATTTTAAAATAGGTATTAGTAGGTTTCAAAATATTTGCGTGGTACTCCATAGTGCTGCTTTGATGCAGATTTGTAGAAGGATTAATGGTCTAGCGAAGTGTCCGAAGTTTGTACGACATCTTAAGGTCTCCGACATGGCTTAAGGTCTCAATGATAACTAGGGGGGCTTCACACAACGTTTTAAAGTGTCCTTTACCTTGACTATACCATAAAAATTGTATAATTTCAGGTATATATCAGCGGTTCGCAACACTCGGTACATGGGCGAGAAATTAGCTGATTTTGTGCAGTTTCTAGAAGCTTCGGGAACCAGAGCGTCCACGTTGCACGTCATCGGATTCTCTTTAGGCGCTGAAGCTGCCGGCTTCGGTGGGAAGAGGTTGAAGTCGAGAGGCCTAATATTGGGCAGAATTACTGGTAATTTGAAAATGTTCTTAACTTATTGGACCTATTAATAATCACGGGTTTCTTCTCACAATTGAGGAGGCCTAGTGTATTTTCCGCTACGTTGCTCTAGTGCGGTTTGTCTATGGGATTCGTGGCCAAACCAAGCGTCGGGAGTTTTAAAAGTATTGTTGTAAAGTTTGTCGAAGTGGACATATATTTTACAGATAATTATTATCTAGTTGTAGGAATATATGAAACCTATTGGTTCTTCCTATAATTATACAATTATTATTATAGCTATCCTTCTGGAATGTCATCTCCAATTAGCATCATGACGGTATTACGTAGACTTGCAGTGAATTGATCGTTTGCCGTTGAAGTGGCGCAAGAGGTGTTATGCGATTTATTAGATTGTTGCTGACAAACGTGTGATTTGTATTTTTATAGATTCCTTGATAATGTGGTACAATTTAATTAGATTTGTATTAAACCTTTCTCTTTTAAATTTCTTAACACGTATTGAAATGTATGAAATCATGTTGGGTGGTGTCACGTCGATCAGTAGGTCTTGGGTTCGATTCTCAATGAGGTGGAAGTTTGGACGATTAATCTAAATTTCTGTTCTCAGTTTTTTCGATTCCTGTCTAATTGAGTTGTCAATGGCGATTATTGACATAGGGAGTTTGACTGTGCTGTGAGTTTCTATCGATACAAAAAAAAAAAACCAGAAACATTTTGAATGTGGAACTTTTCCAGGTCTCGATCCAGCCTATCCAGGTTACAGCCTGGCCAACAGCGAGGGTCATCTGGCTAAAGGTGATGCACTCTTCGTGGACGTTCTCCACACCAACCCTGGACTCTTCGGGTTCCCGCAACCCATCGGCGACGTGGACTTTTACCCCAACTACGGGAGTTGGATCCAACCAGGATGTTGGTTCGATCAACTAATTAGAAATCGGGAGACAGAATTTATTTGTAAGTACTAAAAAGCTTTTGATTTTTCTTTCCTTTTGAGTCGTTATGTCGGCAACTCTAAGCGACATTTTTGGTTAAAAAATGTATTGTATGTGTATTTTGCGGTCAATTACCGTTAAAGCGCCCAAATGGACTGGCCAGATGTAACGACTATAAAAATAAAATAAAAAAATGATATGGTTGATTTCTCTATATCGTAAACAATTGGTTAAATTGGTATTGATTTGTCAGCATATCAATGTTCCCGACTGACATTAAATTCCTTTAAAAATAAAAAAAAAAATAATAAAATATAAACTTTACTAAACGAAACCAACTTTACGTGCAAAATTGTCGTATAACACCAACCCTCGTCACAGCCACAAACAAAGGATTTATCCGCAGAATTACTATACAAGTTTGATTAAATGCGTGTAGTAAAAGCCTATTCAGTCTGACTAATTAGTCGAGAGTATCTATCCATCTGGTATCTCTCTGTCGGTCCGCCGTACAGTGCACTGCACCGCCGGACGATCGATGCTATGACGTCACGCGGATGCTGCAAGGGGCGGGGACTGAATGTACTTGAATATCTACTGTTTACTACATCAAGGAAGTTTGTTGGATGTTGGATTCAGCTTTCTTGGTTCAAAATCAAAATCAAAAATCTTTGTAAAATTCATGTAGGTATCAATGATACACTTATGCACGTCAATTTTTTTGAATCTACCCCCGTTTCGTAAAGGTGCTTTAATATGGTTGTATGAATCATAACTATATCTATAGGTAAATAAATATAAATAGTTCCATTTTCTATCTAGATAATGTTATCGTAGTTAATAGATCTAGCTTTGACGTTAATCGCAAATGAAAAAAATACTTTTATTGAAGGCATTTGAAAAAGTAAATTAAACTTTTAATAAGACGTTTAGAATTCACAAGCAAACATACTGGAATCATCAAATATGTTATTCAGTTTTATTCAAATTTAGAATTTGATTAGGTATCGTATATAACAAACAGTCAGGTAGCGTCCCAACTCCCGATCGATGCTGTGACGTCATAAGGAAACTGAGGGACAGCGAATTACACGCACATTAATTAATCTCCACAATCTCTAAATTTAGACACAGATGTGTTATTCACGTGGTATTGATCTAATTACGGTACCATTTATTGACTTTGTAAAAAGAAATCTTCGTACGACTGTTTATAAAATAAGTTTTACTTAAAAAAAGTGTTCAATGATTTAATATGAATTCAACTTATATAAATTATGCTGTTAATTAATTATTATTTTTTTATTTCATTATCAAGAATAATTTTCACTTCCTCCCTTCTAAAAGTAAGCCTCCAATTTAACGCGTTTTTTAAGAGCTTTTATATTAAAACACGCCTAAGATTCTAACCTAAATACAATAAAATATAGTATATCATATAAGTATGTGGTTTATACTGGAAGCCATTCGCTGGAAATATCCATAACATAAACTCCCCACCGCCATTCAGAAGCATTTGCAAAATATTTCGCTCAACAATGAAATCCAAGCCACAATTTCATGCAAATTTATTTCGGTAACCTTCATCCTGATTTTCGATTCCAATTGATTTATAACGCGATTCAGATGTAAAATGGCGATACGAAGGTTAATAGGTACCAGATAACAGGGGTGGTGGGGAAATCATTCTTCTGTATAGATGACCATTGTGTCATTAATAATAATATTAATCTATTGATAGGTACAATAAACCTCTTGATACCATACTTCCCAAGAACGTACGTAAAAATGTTCTACTTCAAAAATTAACACGACTCCTTATTTAATTATGTGTGTCTATGATTTTGTAGTTTTTGGGATAAGCTTGAGAAGTCCTAGCCGTAGGTATTGGAACCTTCAACAAAAATGTGTAACTTTGCCTTTAATATATTATTATTATTATATTATATTATTATATATTATTATATTAAAGGCAAAGTTTCACATTTGGTGAAGGTCCCCATATACCTAATTTACAAATTGCAAATAAAAATTACATGTATTATTGACTAGTGTCTTTACTCGGTATGGAGGATTCTAACGACACCCCATGCATACAAAAAGTTCAGAAAGCATTTATTTAGTTGTAGTATATAAAGAAACACATAAAAATATTAGACTTTCCAGGACGATCGTTAAACTCTATTTAGGGACAATTTTTTTCGCTACGCCTAATACTAAGGTATTTTACTTTATCGCTAAACCGGCAAATCGGATAACGTGGGTTCATTACGAGCTGGAGACGCGAATCGAATTAAATCGGGGGAACATTTATCCGTTTTAATCTGATTTGCAGGTGTGCTACGTTCAAGGGCGAATGTAATGAAATTCCGCTATACCGAATAAATACTGTTCCGTTTTGAATAAATACCTCTCCAATAAAATTTAATCTTCAATTCCGCGATTTCTTTGCTATTTCATTTGGTTTTGATATACATAGTGGTTATTTTCTATTGATTTTTAATAATGACAGCGTTAGACTATGGAACAATTTTTATATTTTTTGTACTTTTTTCACTTCTCCTTAATTCCTAAGAGAACATAGTTAGGTATTAACATAGGTGTGTTTTATTTATATCGCTGTAACTGAAATATTCGCAAAAATTTAAAAAACAAGATTTCTATCTATTTAAAAAAGAATTTAATGCTCAAAGTGTTATGTATTTATTATATGACAATAAATATTCAATTATAAACGGTTATTATGAAGATTCTTACTTAAATAAACAACTAAGTAGTTTACTTATTCAAACGTGACGCGATTGAACGATTGTTGCAAAATTAAAAAAAGATGTCCGAATACTGATTGCGATCACTTACAAAAACTACTACATCGATAGTCATAGTAAATTGAATAGTATTGAAAATGTACAAAAACTCAATTCATTTAAGCATCAATTTCTTTAGGCGAAAGCGTGACATTTGAGTGATTTTGTAATATTTGCAATAAATGAACGAAGATAACTCTGCTTCCATTATATCTACTAGGTAGGTATAAAAATAAAATTTGTAATCATATTTTTTTTTTCAATTTGGCATTATATTTTTCATGATATAACGAGTCGAAGTTACACTTAAATATAGTGTAACATTCCTTCGTTAGTATACATTAAAAAAAATGCCTAACATTCCTCGTTTAAAAATATAGGCCGAAAATGAAGAAAATACAGGTTTCTTTTTTAAGAACCCCCTGTTATTATATCTATGCTCTTCAGATGAAAGCTTGTTCAATTTGCTTACAGTTTTTTGTATCGAACAAATTCAGATGTAGGTATTCCGGAAGCGGACACTACAGTCGACAATAACACATTTGTCTAAAGAACTAAGTACTTTTATGTAAAAAGTATGCGGCAAATTCTAAAAGCAGTCGCGCCCGCAATATGAAATTCATAAATGATGGCTGCGTGTAAAAGGTTCGCCCGCGCCCATATTTTAATAATCACACATGACGGCCTGTTTCATATGCTGTTATAATGTTTACGTAACTTATTTTACTGTGATATTGTATCGTAAAGCAGTAGTTAATTATGTAGTTTTACATTTTTTTTTTTCTCAGTAACTTTATTTATTATACAAAATAGTAGTTTAAATTAATATACTTAGTTGTAATGCAATATAGATAGACTAAACTAAATATAATACTGACTAAAAAAAAAACATATAAAAATGACCTAAACTATATTTACAAAAAATATATAGGTACCTACTATCTAAATAATCTAAGCTAGGCATCGTACCAAACTTTATTATTTTATTTTACCTGATACTGTAACGACTGATAAACTGTCGGTCATAATAATGATGTGTGAGGAATCTCTTAGTATCCTTTCTGTTAGTTATTAAGATTAGTATAATTATGATTTTGTTACATTATCACGGTCTTTAAAATATGTTTAAAATACACATTTTATGGCGCTTACTATTTCTGTAGGTATTAAAAAGGTAATAAAATATTTTGGTTCAATCTATGATAACAATGTTCATAGTTGCATATAATTATTACGTAATGAGTATCTAAAAATACGGTCATATGAAGGTTCTTTATTTAAGAAAGCATCTAAAATAAGTTACATCACGTTTGTAAGAAAATGCTTACTGCAGGTTGGATCACTTGGCTCCCATCCAAAGATAACTGAAACATCTAACGTCGATAGTACATTGGTTATTGTAGCAATGTACCAAAGCAACTTTGACTTAATTTTGGATGGTATTCTTAATAAAATGTCATATTTTGTTAACACAAATATATTTGCTTGAATGAAATAAACAGGTTCTTTATACTGTCAATTTAATATTATAATGTTTTCCCTGCTGTATTGTTATGCTCATATTTCGATACGGTTTCCTGAGAAACAGACGGGTTATCTGAAGGTAAGTTACCAGTTATTCCATAATGTCCTATGGAGTCATTAAATAATACTGAAATTGTACTTTCAAAACATTTGACGGTTGATTCTAGAGTGATGGGATTTGAGTAACATAGGGTTAGGGATGTACAGAAACTGTTAAAAGGTCGAACCTCCCACTGCATCATCCATTTCTTCACAGAGTAACATTAGAATATTCTAGAGAATATATTCTACTGTTATAACAAAAGAGTCGTAATTAAAATGGAAATAAAATTCATTTTTCCAACAAGGTTATAAAATGAATAGTTTGTTAGCAACTCAGTTGACCTAATAACGTAACCTATTAAGCTTAGAACATTGAATACAAACTGCGGTTTTAATATCCGCAACAGAACTGCGGATTAGTTCTCGTGTAACCGCAGCTGGACATTGCGGAAGTGAGTCCGTTAAAGTTACCGCAGTTGGCTGGAATTAGGTACCTATTATACCAATATGCTCAAATATGCGTATTGGAATATGAAATTAGTAAGTACTGTCAAGTGACATTTACAGTACAAAGCTTTGTCCGAATACAAATGTAAAATATTTTAATTATACCAGAGCGCTTTGAAAATAGGTCGTTGGTTTGCGGTATAATACTAAATTTAAAATTATTTATCAGTTAGTAAAATGAAACCAAATATAACGAATCATTCATTCATTTTTCATTGTAATTCCTTTTGTGTTTTATGTGAATAAAATACATGGTGATAATATAAAGTTGGATAACTAGAGACACTTACCTAATATACGAAATAGATTGAACAAATTGAACACTTAACTTTGGAATAAATTCTCATTACATAAAAACATTTATCGTCGTCTTTTCGACTTGATATTATACAGGTAATATACAGACAAATTAAAGCTCACTTTACATAGTTAAGTTTGTCACGTAGGACAATTATTGTCCTTATGTCCTAAGACTGTGATGATAAAAATACCTGTCCCAAATTATCATCATGTGTTTCAGATGGTTGCAGTCACAATAGGGCCTGGCGTTTGTACGCTGAGTCGGTGACGAATCCGTTTGGTTTCCCAGCCACGCTGTGTCGGGACTGGAAGAGCAATCGTGGTTGCTCGTTCACAATAGATGGTTACATGGGGTATGGGGCGCAACCACCGTAAGTATGGTTAAACTTATTAACTAAAGGTACACATATTCCGCGATTCATATTTGCTAGCAATCACCATGAAAATCAGTTTTGATTTTTTAGCTGTACGCCCCACAGGTAATATGTCCAATATCAAATGGTTATTCTTTTGTTGAATTACCATTCAGGGGAGTTATTTATGTGAGAGATTAATGTTTTAGTAACTTATATTTATAATATTTGTGTATGTTTTTTTTAATAAATATTTATTATACATTTTCGATCCCGTAGCTTAGTTGGTAGTGACTCTGCCTGCGAAGCGAAGGGGCCCGGGTTCGATTCCCGGGGCAAATATTTTTTTGAACAGATAGATGTTTGTTCTCGAGTCGTGGGTGTTAGTGATGTGTTATTTGTGTTGTCCATGCCACCCGCGACACGGAATCCTAGTGCGGGGGTATGAGTGTGTTAGCGTTTATTATTATTTACACGGTATTTTTTTCTTTGTTTCCAGATCAAAGGGTAAAATGTTTTTGGATACAAACGAAAGAATGCCGTTCGCGAGATATGGTGCTTAGAAATCAAATTCTTACAGGATAATAATAATATGTGAAAACGTTGCCATTGTATGTATAATAGCCTAATAAGTATTTAATATTAATAAAGAATGCGAAGGTTCTATCTACATTCCAAAGTTAAGCTGGGGCAGCATGGTGGTAATTGGTGTATATATTGCGAGGGCGGGAGTAATCATGTTTGGTAGAAAAAATGTAATTAAGGACCTACTATTTATTTTAAGTAGCAAATTGTACTTTTATAAAATTTCAATAAAATAAACCATGTCGTCAAAAATAAAATTTATTACAGTTTTATTCATGTTTTAAGCAATTTAACTCTTACAATTTTTAATTTATTAATAAAATTTATACTTTAATAATATTACGAACAGGACAGCAACAATTTTTGTGCACAATTACGAACATTTATTGTGATATTTATAAGAGAATCAAAACTATTTTACAAAGAAATATAAAAAGTTCTTTACACTATAGAACTACGAGTATAAAGCGCAATAGAAAACAACATAAATTTTCACAAAAAATTTGACTAAGCTAACGTACGCAACCTAAATACTTCGATGCTGTTACGCAATACAATATTATACAATACATTCCCATACATATAAACCCATATGTTTATAATTATAGGCACTTGGCTTGGACATTTCTAATATAACATGATTGATATTCTCGCAAACTGTTTTCTAGGTTTAGCAAAGGCACAACTCGTACCATTTGACCTTTTAGTAAGGTCATGTACATACTGGCCACTTTTCCCGTTTCTGCTTATTTCTGAACATAATTACGTTTCTCTCCACTTTCAAACTAGACCGTGATGAGGAAAATTACGGTATTTTCGTCGTGCATTTTGTTTTGATATGAGTTTCTGTTTGTTTTTTTTAATTTCTAATAAAAAAAATTATGTTATAAAAAGGTTGACAGTCGTATTACTCGCTTAGGCTTTCGAATATTGAAACAGTTTCAAACTAAGATCGATGTTATAGAGAAAAATTAAAAACTTTCATCGATAGTAAAGATAAATGTGAATATTATAAAAATTATATTTTTTGTAAAACTTGGTTTAGTTGAAATTATATCAAGTGGTTTTTCATCAAGTAAACCAAGGTTAATTTTCACAAACAGAAATTATATTATCTTTACTAACAATCAACATTAATATTTCCCTATTACCGGATTAAAAACATACCTATAGTTAATAATTAATAATCTATATTATTTTCTATATTAATGTAGAGTAGTAAAAGTCTAATGCGAGTAGGGCCTTATTGTTTGGGAAAGTAATGAAATCATATGTAGAGCCGTAGCGCGGTCTGCTTGCTACGAGTAGCTCTACCTATGTAGAGACGGTAGAGTCGTAGAGCTTTGGAAAGGTTACGAACTTATGTCAGAACAAGGGTTTAAATGTTACATAATATCTTCCAACTTCATGTTTACCTTGAGTTGATGTGGGCTACAATTCGTGGAACTTTTGAAAGCTCTCAGTATAGTTATTACAGAAAATACTCATGAGCGATATACTGAAATATATAGATAACATCTATCTATCTAGCTATCTTTCTATGTAATCATCGAATTAAACAGCAATCCATTAAACGTTCTCTCATCTTTAAAGGCATTTACGTATAGTTTATTATTACTGAATAAGTTTACCAGTGAAAAGTAGATTACATTGTATTCTTACTTTGTATTTTTAGTAATCTACACTAAATAAAGGTACGAGTATTTATATGTCACAATATAAATTCCGTAACCAAAGTGCAATCGACTTAACTTACCTGTATTTTAAACGTAGCAGACATTACAAAGTAAACAATAGGAAAGCTTCAATGGAAATTCCACTCAAGGTGTCAGTACTCAGTACTTGTAAGTACAAAAGTATGTATATACACATGTAGCCCCATACAAATACTTCACATTGTCTCCCCCTGTGTTAATTGGCAAAACGCCTAAAGCTGACACGAGATCATGAAACAGCAAGTAGCAAAAGCATGCACTCGTATGAGTTTGCGCATGAACGAGCACATTTCAAATTTCCTACATCAAAGAGCTCAGCGTATAAATTCCCGCACAAGTTGAAAAAATTGCTTCAGACTTTCCGTTCTGAAATGAACCTTGAAAACATTTTTATGCTACATAACGATTACTCCGAGTATTTCATGGCTCTGTACATTACACATTCATAAGATTCTATAGAAATGGTTGCATGGATTTAAAGAATACTCTATAAAATATGCAGCCATTACAGCATAGTTAAGAAGTATTCTCTGAACTCCATCTTTATTTGCGGTAGCATTTTAAATACGCGTTATTATGGCACGAATCAGTAATGTTACGTTAAGGCTTAAAAATGGAAGCTAGGTAAAAAGAATATAATCAGAAAGAAAAACTTAAAATACGGCACTTTAAAGATACTTTTACATTTCTCCGAATATAAAACCTTTTCGTACCTAATACTTTCATGTTCTGGTACTAAATACATACACGTAGATACATCACTAGAACTACATAATGATGTATCACATTCAAGTAAGCTCCATCGAACAATCATCTATCCTATCAAAGTGTTTGCGGTATAGGAAGTTTTTCTTCATCACAGTTCTGCACGCCTCGTTTTCTGCGATGGCATAATCTGCGTACCATTTTGTTGCCATATTTACATTATAAATTAACTTTGACAATGCCGTGTCGAACTTCTCTATCTCGACGGGAGACAGCTTGCAAGGAATGTCGAACTTCTTACATATCCCTCTATTGCTCAAGAGTACATCTATTGCCATGTATCTGTGATAAGTAACAAACAAATATAAAGACTGAAGTAGTTTCTTAGTATGCGTCGTGTAAGTTAGAAGTCCTTTTTTGTAATTTTATTAGGACAATGAATGAGGTACGTAGTATTAAATACTATAGGCATTAAATTACCTAATCATAGTCTTCAAAAGATGTGTTTCACTCAGAAAACTGATAACACAATGTCCTAGCCATAATAATAATTTTTAGCATAATAATTATCTTTGTGTAATTATTATAAAAGAATTATGTTGGGCAATTTTAAGAAAAATAAAAATTTAGGTACTGTTTCAAACATATTTTTATTTACGTTTGTTTTTGTATTTTCCAATTAACAAATACACTTATAAAAAAATATATACGACAAAACATTCGAAATTTACACGATACAAAAAATATAAAATCAAACAAAATACGATAAAGGACACAAAACAAATTTTGACTTGAAAAGTACACTTATTTTTACAACTGCAATACATATCTATTGATACCATTCACGTCACAGTAGCGTAGGCGCAATCATCAAGACGTGCATAGTTTCTCGGAGTGAAGAATTGGGTCTGATACGCTTCGAGCCTCCCAGTCGAGCTGCAGTATTTACAGAACCACTCATCCACTATCTCTTGTTTTAGGCACAGCTCATTCAATGCCAAGTTGACAAGCGTCGTCTCCAAATCTGACATCTTCGGAAGGCCATGACATCTGGTGATCCCAGTGTTGCAAATCTCCACTGTGTTCGCAATGTATCTGCAGAGAATATCTTGTTGTATCTTCTGTGTAATTTCATACATTAAATGCACAACACACTCACACACACATATGCCTACTGGTCATTGTAAAAGAACGGCAAGTTTAACAACTAAGATTGAACTGCGCGAAAAAAGGGGTTAAATGTCATTTATTTTTTCGCTTTCAAAAAGCAGCAAAGTAGCGTATATTGGACATCGCGGTGTAATCGACTTTAATTAGATTAAAACATTGGATAAGCATGATATTGCATTTATTTGAAGAAACAACTACTAATTCTTTCTAATAGACAACTATTTATACAGGCCTATTGTGCTTAAAAGAAATAATCAAGGAAAATAGTTTAGTTTCTATTTAAGCATCAGATTTTATATAGTCGTTTCTAGTCTTTTTAACCTTACTTATGCCAAACATATGTAATTCCCATTACCGATATTGTACGAATAACAAATTATTGTACGTCACCAAAAACCTTTCTGCAAACATCTGCACTAAAAAGTATTTTAATGTGAGGTTGAAAGTTTTAACAATTCCGTCTGATTCCCATTTCCCCCATTCTGCGTATTGTCTTCGTAGCTAAGATAAGATAATAATACCACAATAAGTCAGGAAATATACGCTGATGACAGCCGCAAAGGTCTTTATCGAGAGATATTGAATTCTTTATTGACAAGTATTGAATGGTTTATTGGTTTTCTCCGTAGATACTTGCTTTAACGTTTAGATAAGAAAATGTGTTTAGATTTGAAATTATCTATACTCGAACTGACCAGTTATCATAAATCTTAATATAGATGATGTTAACCAAATATGTAGGTATAATGACACAGAATAATTTCGCGGAATTAGATGAATTAAACATTTTCACAGGGGTTTCTTAGGTAAAGGAATAGAAAAAGGATGTATTAATCCCACAATAGAATACATGTTATACGATAGGGGTAAAGTGAGAAGTAAAAAAATTTGTACGGCTATTTTTGGCCATAACCAAACGTTGCCGAAGACAACCTTAAGTTTATCGTTCATTAAATTAGTTAATCAAAATGAGTATAAAAAGAAATATTAACGATAACCGTTAAACGAGTAAACTACCTACAAGAGTGTAAGTTGTCAGTGTCGCCCATAGACAACAGTAATACCAAAGACGACACAGAATAAGAAAAAAAACTAAAAAAATAAAAGAACGGAAGTATTCACCTGGCTGGAGATATAACCTGACTGGCGTCAGTCTCAACGAAGCCAGTGACCCGTGGTATGTCCTGGCACAGTAGGGCCCAGGCCACCTTAGACACGAGGCCTGCTAGAGCGTGGGCCTCACTCAATTCCGCCGCCCTTACACATGGGCCGTCCTGTCTCGACACGCATAGCGGCGCGTTTCGTACGGTTTCTATCATCATTTCAGCATTGTGCTGCAAGTTGTAATGATTGATGAGAAAGATGAAAGGATGACGAAGAAGAAAGCGAAGAAAATAGCCGTTAATGATATAGGAAAGATTGACTGGCTACTAAACGAAAACTATAAATGTTTGTGAGCTTTACACATGTAAGTTTTATAGCGTTTTCTTTAAACTGGGAAAGCTATCAAATTATAATAATTATTTATATTTTTGTAACTACTTCATTGTAGCTTATCCTTTTCTGCTTAAAACCCTATATCATTTTTAATCTATATCATAGCGGATACAAGTTCTCACAGGTCGTGACGAATATGACGTGAAAGCGTGAGTACCTTTAATTAAAAAAAACAGTCTCTTAAATCCTCTACCTTAGTAAAGTCGAAGTATTCAACAGCCTTAGAGAACAATGGTACGAGTGATTCGCCCTCAGTACCTCCCACACACGGTACTCGCGTGTAAATTGGCTCCAGACACAGTGCTCTAGCTGCTAGGGTACTTGCACGCATCTCCGGCACAGCTAACGACCCTAGTAGCTTTCTAGGATCGTACCATCCTGTTTCTTTCATTGTCTGTTGTGGATTTTAGAAAAATGTAAACAATAACATTCTAAAATTTAAGTTAAAGTATGGATATGAAAAAAATTGGTAATAAAGAATAATTAATTATTGTGTGACAGCTATGAAGTCTGTACTTACCTACAGGTACAACAACATTAAAACAAAGATTATAGCTAATTAAATTATTAAATGTTATTTTGGGTCCAATTACACTACTGTAAGTAACCTACAATTATTATTCAAAAATGCTAACTGACACATACAACCCTGTATCTCTATTTATCAGTTCGACAGTCGATGAAATTTCAATCTCGTGTTGTTATTAAGTACCATTGCTGATAGTCACTTTGCGATCAGAGATAGATAGATATTATCTAGTCTTTAGCGTAGAATGTTGCTGAATGAATCCGAAGTAGTTAGTCTGTTGAAGAATCTGAGTTGATTGTTAGGTTAAAGTACCTATCAAAAGAGTTTTTTGTTTTACGAATGCATTTATTTTTGGGGTATAGTCTAATAACTTTTAATTTAAGTTGATTAGACGAAAGTGCAAGTCTTAAGTTAGTGGTTTTTACGAGATTACGAGTATAATTATAATATAAAAATAAATATTTCAATAATATTCACAGATGATTAACTAATACGGTGGTAAAATTAAAAACGGTAAAACATTTTTCATTAAACAGTTAAAATATCCTACTAATGAGGCAGTTTTTTAAGCCAATGCTAAAATTAATTGGGTATTTAATCAAAACCCCAATAAAAGCGTCCAAACTCTACTACCATTTCGAGAGTTCCTAATATTTTCGAGAATAGAGATATTTATTTTCTTGCTCGTGAAAATACACTGTCAAATGCACGCCGCTCATATCTGCTGACTACGGTAAACAAAATTCACATCTCCTATGGAGAGCTTGCCAAATATACGTTCTAGTTTTTGGTATCGAAAGATCAATAGCTACGCCGTATAAGGCTTTGTGAGGCTTTAAAAGAAAAACAAGGGCAAAAATTGTCGCGATAAACTGATGAATAAGGATCGCTCATATTATGCCTATTTTACGTTCATTAAGTCGTTCAGTAGGGTTATTACACATTAGCAACTATTCAGTAGCCGTCGTACAAGGTTAGTGAAGCTATTCACACTTAACGACCCATAGCTTCACCATAAATTGATATAAGCATACAGATGTTATAGGTACATAAAATCTAATATCGTAATACAGAATGATGGCGATTGACAGCCGTAAATTTTAAAATGACTGAGAAGTTTTATGTAGTATTGTTTATTACAAAACCGCGGCATATTTGGTTCTATTTATTTTGCATTATGCAGCCTCAGAATAGAAAACCAGGTTTATACTAATGCGTTACCGTACGTGATCTACAATATTCCCCTTAACTTTTATTTACTTTTATCAAATTCTTATCTCTGTACCTGACTGTACCTATGTATGTTTTAGAAATTGTAATACAGCAGTTTCTAAATGAAAATTAGAACTACTTTAAAATACTAAAATAGATTGTACAATACTACGAGTATCTACCAATTACAGTAGTTACATTAAGAATACAACAAATCGATATCACCTCAGCGATCAACGGAACCATGCAGTCAATAGGCGAAGCGCAACAAATAACAAATGCTTTGGGACACTCGTTGGCTATAGCATCCGCGTACTTCTTGACTATAGGCGCCTGGTAACAAAACCTCTTTTCGAAAGGCATCTCGAAGTTCACATACCCGCTATCCAACATCAGCACGATATCTGTGTTCTGAAGAGGGAAACGTATATACCGGTAAGTGGACTGTAAGAAGGCTCATGAGATGAAGATCTTTTTCTATCGCGGTCGTTGAGACGAGGGGCCTCTACAATCTCTTTCGGGGCCGGAACGCCTTTTAATTTGAGGGTATCAAAAGAGTCATTCTGATTGAAAACGGGCGATGGCTTTTGTTCCACATTTAAATTGTTTGCGTTTATTGAACTGAACAACCACTTCGAATTAATTGAGTTTTGATAATTGTTTTTAGTATTGAGCATCGAACGTGATTAAACTTCTTATTATTTTCATTTCTCTACAATGATATGACATGATACAAACATTATGTTCTCGGAAACCATATGACACAAATTATGATGACAAGATCATTATAACACAATTAAGTATCTTTAAACATAGTATTAAGTATGCGAAGTGCATACCTTAAAACAAGGACTGAAATGATTTAAACGCATATTTAGTTAAAGTCGTTTGATGGCGTGTGATTAAGAATCATAACGTTTTCATTTGTGGCACAGTTACGGGTCAATAGCTTTCAGCTTTGGTCGAAGGGAGCGGTGGCTGAGGCAGGGTGGCGTGTCACCATTACCAGCCGTTTTTTATGGAAAACTAGTTAGTACCACTATGGCAGTCAATTAAAATAAATATGAATATATTAGAGTAAACATTTTTGAGCCACAATCCTACTATTATAAGCTACGATTTCTGGACAAGCGGATGTTAAGTTCAAACAAGACGTGTTAAACTTTGAAATAATTGGAATAAGTAGTCCAATCTTGGATTAGTGGTAAGTCAGAATATCAATAAAATAATATTTTGAAGACATGATGGAAATGAGTCTAGAATTTATGATAATTATTATTAGAAAGCTAGAGACGAAAAGTTTTAAACAACACAAGAAAAATGTAATCAATAACGTCTATTGAAAAAAAGTTTGATATAATTCCAATCGTACGAAAAACATCGTATAAATCATAGACAACTAATTGTTGAAGAAGTAGTAAAAGTGTCACTAACATTACAACAGTAAGCGTATTGAGTACAATACTCTTATGAAAGACCTAGACTCAATAGCGGCTGTTCAACAGGAAATAGGACCAACTTTGATTTATAGCAAGAAATACAGAGAAAAATCAAATCAAAATCTTCAAGAAACAAATTATGACAATTGAAATCAGTTTTATTATGAAGGTATTATGCATGATTATAAAGATATTTTCATTGTTATAATTATGGTAAAATGTTTTTTTTTAATGTTCCAGAAGTCTTAAGTTAACTTATAGGCATAATAGGGCAGGGCATATGGGACAAAATTAAAGGTGTACCTATTTGTCGTAGCTATAAAAATGTCCTACTTATTGGGCCAGCCACCTTTCCTATTCATTACCCGACTACTCCAGAATGAGATTAATGTTATTTTCTTAAATATACATAAATATATTTTTATATAAGCAGAAAAAGGAATACAAAATTGGGTATAAAAATGTGTATGGAACGCTCGTGTGGTACAAGCATTCTCTATGCGTACGAAAGTCCGTGTAAGTATTAGAGTAGTACACAATAGTGAGGGCTGTTTTCGTCTTATTCATACAATTCACAAGACAGATTGGCGCCGCAGAACTATCCCTACTAGCTATCCATAAATCTCCGGCTTTCACCAACAGAATACACTTTAATATCGCTTAAGTATTAAGCCAATAAGTTTCCACAATCGTTTTGTATTCCGGGAATGACTTTGCCGCATTGTATTTTGTATTACCTACATTGGAATTAATGTTTTGTACGATCACAATTGTAATTGTAAGGATGTTAACTGTAGAAGAGAAAATGTAATGATTCTAAAACTGTTACCTTTGTTTTTATCTAATCCAAGAACTAAATTAAAAGATAATATTATTCAGCCCAAGATGATTTTTAAAAACAAAAAATCCGACTAAAAAAATTTAAGGGTCCTTTAAAAAAATATTCACTATGCCACTCTTAAAATTGAGATAAATTCAATGACACCCAATATGTTGAAATCCTTTAAGCTATTTAGGCTGTAGAGTGAGCTATATTAACACGAACACTCAAAAAAAATATTAGACTTCTTACGCAATCGGGAAAAAAGGGATTATGAGATCGGGAAACCCTGACGTAAGAAACTAAGGGATTAATCAAACTATGAGACAAATAAAGCCGAACAAAGTCTGCCAGTTTCTTGTTGTTATAAAATTCAGCGTACGATGTGATTTTTGCGATTGGCCGTCGTTTGTGGTATTGATTGAGGGAGGGCGGAGGTCACCAGCCACTGCTATGCATGGTCGAGGTAGCAGATTGTTTTTGAACAAAGTTAGTAACCTAAGCTATATAGGTAAGTTTTGTTGTTGTTTTTAATGAACTAACTATTAAAATGGCAAGTCAAGAGAGAATAGACTCTACTTATTGACTACTAACTCGATACACAATGACCATTAGCTAATATTGTGAATCACAGTACTCGTAAGATTCGATCCAAACATGGGCGCTTATGAACTTCAAACATGTAAACATTTAATTTTTTTTCATCTGTTGTACCTAAAATAGTATAGCACTAAGTAGATTGGAATATGGATATAAAAGTGACATGGAATGGGAATTATAAAAAAAATACTATGACTCCGATTTATATAGAGCTGTTTTCCTAACATTCGTAACAATTTATTCACAATTCAATGTAGGTAATGTATTAAATGGGTAAAATGATAGATATTTAAATAACATGAAAATGCAAATTCAAGTACATAAACTGCAACAACTACAGTAATAAATACATACGCACACCAAGTTTAAAGCCTGTTTCAGCTCACTACTACTGGTAGTCAATAAATACACAACATTTAGTAGTAACTTAGGCTTATGTAGTCTAACTTTAGCTCGTACGAATAGTTCGGCATTGAACCAGAGAGATGCAGAGTGGACACTCAGATATGCAAATTTCAAATGTTTTAGCTTGGAACACTTCGCCAAGTAGAAAATGTAGTAGGTTGTGAGTCACTTTCAACATATATTAAAATTTGCTGAGTCACTATGGCTCGTCTTAAGACGTAATATATCAAGTGGGTTTTATAATTTAACATGAGGAAAAATAAGCGAATTCAGCATAGAAAATTGCCTTCATAAATCTGTGGTGTGTACGAAAATAATATACCAATATTACGAGTAGGTATGTTATATTTTGTTAGCTCATTACTAAGTCACATTTTAACAGACAAAGCCACTATCAAAGCTCAGTGTTTTAGAAGTTAAAAATATTAATTAAAACGCTGTTTTACTGTTAAATTAATTAAGTTCAGTAAAGGGCACACCTGTAAACATCGTTCCAATTCGAAACCAGCGCAACTGAACGCTTGCACGAGGCAATTCGTGTCAATGTGGTGAAGGTCTTCGACAACTTTATACAAATCTCTGGTGCAAGAACTACATTGAGAATCTTTCGCTTCGTATAGACGTAATCTGAAAAGTTATCAGGGTTACTACCATCTCTTACATTAGGGAAATCTATATTTTAGAGCGTGTACGATTCAAAATTGGACCCCTTTTAAAAATAATTGCATTGTATCTATATGTATTAACTATGTTGGTTACATAGACATGGTCCTCTTTTCACCCACACACAAACGCACACACGTTTCAACAGTCCTATTCTTGGGTCAATTGTACCTCAAAAAAAGCAATTCCGAACCACTTCCATTTCTAGCCGATTACACAAGGCAACTATCAGCTGAGGACCTCTCCATAGAAAACTTTATAGCTTCATTTATGGTGTTGGTAAGAAAACGCTCTGTATTTCAGTCAGTCAGCCATAAAACCTCAGTGATAAACAAGCGACCCGTCCCCCGATCGTAAAATCTTGCCTCCTTTATTGCATTCACGCGAATTATCCGAATAATAGCATGTATGAGGCTCCTGTTAAACTTTGATGTATGGTTCCGACGAGTCATCAGTATGATCACGTTGTGGGCATTACTTAGAAATTTTATGGGATGAGGCCAATCATTTTAGGTGCAGACAAAGTTATTAGTGGGTTTTGTTTTATTTAGTGTTAAATTAAATGGCCTCAACTCGGTAATGACCCACTACTGAGCACGGGTAACTAATTATCTTCTAATAACTGAGGATGTTTAGAGTATATTTAACCACGCAGTTCCAGTATGAATTGGTTGAGGGTTGAATTAATAAGCTAAGTATATATAAATTTCCCACATTAAACATACATTTATCATTAAACCTCCAATTAGCCCTTACCAGTAGGATGTAAAAATCAGCAATGACTCGAAATTTATTAAATGTCTGGAATAACTGAATATTAACAGTACCACAAGTCAGTTTTATTTGCGAGAAAATCTCCTAAGTATCTCTGGCCTCAGATATATCGAAATAAATATGTATTTTATTACTCTACGGAGCTATAAACATAGATGTTTGTGATTCGAAGCATCGGTTTGCCCTCGAGGCTAGTAAAGCTTCCGCTAAAGTATGATACACATCGGGGTATATATTTACAAAGCAATTTCTTAACTTAAAGCTTGTAAATAGTTTATGGTACCTGTCTATTTAACGAAACTAGAGGACTACGACCGTAATTAATTTTATTAAAGAACAGATTATAAATTCGTTCGATATAACTGCCTAGAAGATTGGAATAAATAAATAAAATTAAAATATGACAATTTGCGTACCTACTTGCATTTATTCATAAAATTATACGAACAGTTTAACACTAAACGTATTATTAAATAGATTCGATGTTGACAGTCAGTTGAGATATTTCGCCATTTTAATTATGATTACCTTCCAACTCACAACCTGAACACAGATATTGGAAAATTCAAAGCGTACCTTCAAATTGGAAATTATTTATGCGGTCGTTATTAATGTTACGCCCCTGGGGGATTTGACATTTAAATGGCGAGGGTTGATTTCGGTTCGTTACGTTGAATAAAGCAAGGAAAGGTTTTTGATATCATCGTAAAAATGTGACGGGTAACCTTTGTTCGAAAGCGTGGAAACGGTATAAACATTCTTTGCGTATCAAACTTTTATTTAGGGAGTTACCTGCAAAGCGATGATACCTTTATGAATGAAGCTTTACACATCAATAGGTCAGACGTTTTCAAAACTATTTCGTGTATTAACCACATTGAAAATCAATTATATTCTAGCGTCCGTCAAGATAATAAATATACTTAGTTAATATTTTTTGAAAGATATCGCCTAATTTAAGATAGATAATTTTGATTATAATCAAAAATGTGTTCGATATTATCAAACAGTAAAAATGTACCTATCTATTAATTGATTACCTGAGCTATATCGTGGATTCGAATGGATAAATTTAAATATAAAATTAAACAATATAACCAACTCCAAGAAAAAATAAATTAATTTTGAGATGGCACAACTTTTTGCTCAGTATGTTAAAGCTTCCATTCCAGTAATTCATCATATACCTAAATAAAACGATTCGGAAATCCGAAATATCTGTACCATGGCCATTAGTTTTCATAAAATATTGTAAAATTCCTTAGACTGGTAAGGGTTGTGGAATAAATTCCATTTATTGTGACATCGTAATATACGAAAGGCCCCTTTGGGACGGCGATTGCTCACGTCGACTCGACCGAAACGTGAGGAGAGATTCTCGCCACGAATGAGTACCTGACATCTATCTTTTGAAACTGAAGACAACTTTAAAAACTTAATTAGAACTTTTCTCATCTTACAGGACATGATTCAACTTGAGTGTAAAACTTTGATTTGCCGCGATTAAATAAAAATTGTATTGTTTTAAAGCTGTATTTGTGTAAGGCAATGTATTTTGCACAGAACTGCATTATGTATAAAAACAGCGGATTTTATGAAACATACAGACAGAGTAAGTAGCAACACCATTCACACACCCACACATCGACACACGCACACACACACGAATCATTACATCTTTATGCACATACATATATTGTGTGCAAACATTAGCTCCATGTGCACATACAAGTAAGCGTGTGCACATGCACACATGCGCACTAATACTTACTTCTTTATACACGAGCATTGTTTAAGCAACAGCGCTATATACTGCCCGACGGGGGTGTCCGCCCCAAGGATTGATACTTGGACGCCCGGCCGAGGATCCGGTACCGGAGGCACCTTCCGTTCCGGCGCCGGCAGCGCCTCCGGTTCAGGTTCCTCCACCTCCTTGCACACTTTCTTCGCGCATTCAACGTTGCGAAATGGTGCTAATATGAAAAATTTATAATGCACTTATTGCGATTGATACCTAGTAGAAATTAAGGCGATTTTGGACACTACTGCACACAGTTTCGTGCTTGAAGACGATCGAAGACAAGCGTAGGCATCTTGCTTTTCACTGCACTTCAGAACGATTCCATTTACATCAGATGGTTAGATGACAATAATAACTTCATATAGCCTAGAACTTTGCCCTTTGCTTTTTAGTCCCTTCTAGGGAGACAAAATTGCAACTACTTACGGTCAAAGAAAACTGGAGTACTACTACGGCAATGATTATTTGTACGTGGCTCAACAGTATACTCACTCCCAAAGTTTGTGCCACCATCAACTACTCTCAGCTTGATCCTGTGTAAGATTCCTGGCTTTTTCGCCCCCCGTCTCTCACAGGTCACCGGACATTTCGGGTCCACTTCCGGTGGCATATCAACAATCGCCTTACGACATCCGTCATCCCCACGGTTTTTCGCATAACTTCGACAAAAAATTCTATCACTTTTTACCTTCGATGAACTTACAAATTTTGACAAAGCAATTTTTGACACGGAAACTATGCTGGATGGCAGCATATTTTACATGAGTATTGTATATTTATTCAAATTGTTGCTGCCGTGTATTCGTAATATTTTACTTTAGAATTTTCTTATTTTCCTCATCATACGCGTGGTTCTCTTGGTAGAGGATGTATTATGACGTTTACGTCAAATTTAAGAAACGTATTATTTAGCTTTTTAATTTTAAACAAATCTTTTTAAATAAGGAAACTGTCACGACTTGTGTAGTTCGAAACAGCTCAGAATGGTTACAAAGTATAGCAAAATTACAAGAAATTGTAAAGGCTTTAAAACATAAACGTTTATTTGCCGTTGCAATCGTGATATTACAAGCCGATCCTCATTGAAATAAATATTGATGTAGATCTTAATCTAAACGCTAAATGCTCTGAAAAAAATTCGCTTCAGTTCAACAATTCATTAACACATCAACGCCGAAGCGAGTAGCGTAGAGTTGTTAATGAGTGCTAAGTCGTTCCAATATTGTTTCCGATGTATTTATAGTCTGTTCACAATGGATCGGTCGAGAGGGAAAGCGCTCGAAGCGGGCAACGTACTACCTTGGCACTGCTTTATTTATAACTCATTTCTATTAGTGCATTTTCCATATATGCCTCTAGGTTTATTTGGGTCTTTCTTTCGGATAATGATGCTTTCAGATGTATTGTTTGTCGTGAGTTCTGTCTATGACTTCCACCGAGTTTTGTTTGTTAATGGTCGAAATGCGAGCTTCAAATAAGAAGTAGATTATTTTTGGGAAAATATTTGATAGTATTCATAAGTAACGGAATAGTCTTCTATAGCTCAAAATGTTTCATGTTCATAGCATATTTTACTAGCAAGTTAAACGCTACTACCCAGTAAACCACTGCGTGGTGATCTATCGTTATGTCCGTTTCAGGAAATCGCGTGACTAATGTTAAGGGATTTCTCGGTCAGCCGCCTTGCTACGCCCCGTGAGAACGAGAATACGTTATAAGACCGTATTGGTCCTTAAAGAATTTGGTTACTCTATGCAAAAAGCTTAATTTTGTTGTTCTTAAGTAAAGTAAGATGAGTAAAGGATGGTCCTTGGGATATGTTAGATTATATACATAATGGTAAAATTTTGGTAAATATGGTAATAAAAAAAATTTAGTGATAAAAAATGGTAAAGTTCGTTTTGATCAGCTTATAACCAAACAGTTCAAACCTCGCTTTAAAATCCAGCCATTTATTTGTTAGTGTACGTAGTAATAAACCATTATTTATTATTTACTTCGGTAGAGATTTTTTTTAATGGTATGAGAAGGTATGTGAAGTCGGCCAATTTGTTTAGTTTGCGTGTACTATGGCCAGCGACATTAGTAAGTAGACCTCGTTGATTATGGCTTCTAGGAATCATGTCACATATTACTAAAGTCATTCAGTTGGATACTTATGAGTTCTGAGGAAGTTTTTCATTATTCAGTCTTTAAAGCCGTTTTTTTACCTAGTTTTCGTTCCCATCCAAATCCACCAAAATTTTATCAAGCATTTTCATGCTTCAGAAGGCACATAAGGCTTAAACTTAAATGTTTAAATGATTTAAAGCCTTGTCGTAAACCTTCAAATGTTATGGACACATTTGACACATTGGTTGACTCCTAACAGTACTATCCTATCCACCTATCTACACTGGAGCACCGTGATTGACTATGTCCTCCTCAGCTATTAAACGTGGCCTGTGTCCTCTAGTGGACGCAATTTGTTAAAACCATCCAGATATTTTAAACATTTTCTACTTTATAAAGGATGAATGAGGTGGCTGCCAAAAGCCTTTAAGCGTTTTTCACGAGCACTTCTCACGTAGAGGAAACGATAAAATTATGCAGTCGTGACATTTGTGTTTTATGGACATCATCGGCAATACTTATTTTACGTACACTTTTCACCAGCGACTCTTATAATTTTATTATCGAGTGATATTTATGGGTTCGGAGTACGGGGTTTCGCCACTTACGCTTTTCATTTCATTTTCGTTGCTATGGAGTACATTTGAGGTAGGTACTCGACAAATGTGTTATTATTTTCAATTCGTTGGTCAAAATCTAGGTCAAGTCCCTGTATGAACCTGCGCTGAAATAATAGGGTTGGCACTAAGTAATAGGGTTGGCGATAAAAGTAATAAAGCGATTTTTTACAAAGCTTAATAAGATGGTTATATAGTTTCGTTGATGATTATGTAGTACACCCAATCTATGCAAAATGGTTTCTAGGTTCGATTCATCTATAAAACATTAAAGGTGTTATTAAATCATTGTTTATGGTGTGATATTGAAATGCTGGATGGATCTCGACTTCTGTTAGGTTTTTGGCACAGCAAATGACGGTTCCAATAACAGGGAAAGATCGCAAAGGTAGCTTGAAGTCAATAGCAGCAGCTTTTCAGCAAATAGGAGATGTTTTTGAAATCCTGTATCCAGGCCTTACAAATCATCCACCCCCTCATACACCGTTCTTTCACTTGTTTTATCTTCGCCTAATTTGTGCACAAACATTTTTGGAGTTAGTATACCTAGTACACCAAGGCCTGGGTTTCACTCGAGTAAAATATTAAACCACGCGGATAAACATTGACTTCATTATGTTTCACATTGAATTCCAGCAAATCGCCTGACTCACTGTCGCTAGTGCGGAGGTCAGGCCTCGCGTGAGAGGCGCACCCTTGGCAGTCCACGGACATGGACGTTGTACATTAGCCTTTCGTCCGTGTAATGAAATTGATGAGAGATGTAGTTGAATGTCAACGTAATACTAGTTTCATTCCCCTTTTTAGGGATTCGTATTCAAATCGGAACACTTAAACGTAGGTCCGCTAAGTTCATCTCTCAGGTCTTAGGCCCAGCTCAAAGACTCTTGATGCTAAGAAGTATAATATGCTATTTTATTACTAAAGTTGTATTAGTAAAGTAGTATTATCTCAAAGAGAAACGAAATAGAACTCGACATAAGGTGCACTTAAAAATGTAAAGGTTATCATAATAATAAAAAAGCACCTAGGTAATAAATAAAATTTACCGTGTTTCGTATTCACATTAACATAGGTATACTTTTTGTTAATTATACTTAACAAATGTATATTGAGCGCACTCTAAAAAATAATTTGCCGTAAGCATGTGCAGTACCTAATAGTTTTCCTTCTTATGTAGGTATTTAGTTTGTAATCCTATTACTCTGTAAAGTAGACGCTATACTGCATTCTACATTTTTCTACGAAAACTGAACAAACAAGCAGAAAGGTTTATGGTAGGAAATGATCCATTTAATATCTACCTACAATGAAAGGGTAAGTGTAACCAAAAGTCGTGTACGCAAAATTATTTCTATTTATCATAATCAATATGTTTTATTAAGGACCTTGCACTAAATTCGAAAATAAAGTCATATTTTTCAGAAAATGTTGTAACCCTATTATGGTTCGAGTTGCTGATAGCAAAACCCGAGTTTGTCAATACACAGTTCAAAACTTTTTATACTTCGATACAACATTGTGCATTTGAACGTGAAAACATTTTTTTCTCTTCGTTTATTCCAGAAAATATTGCTGAATACATTTCTTTTTTAATTCGAAAGCCTACTCGTTATTCTACGAACATTACCTACTCGTACCTAGTATTTACAACATTTCCATTCAGGGAACTATTTTAATCAACCCACACAAAAAGGTAGGTGTTTCTGTTTAATATTACAAATATTTTCTGGAAATATTGATTTAGTTGTCGGAAAATAAAACTGTGAGTTTACGTATTGATACGTTAGTGGTATTCCAATGTTATTTTTATCTTTGAAAGCTGTGCGAGTATTTTGGACGAAAGCTCGAGGGAATAGTGTTTTTCTTTTTGATTCAACCTGCCGAATGTTTTGAATACCGTAAACGAACATTTTTATGCATCCAAAAATGTTATATTTTCAGACGTTCAAACGAAAAACGTATATTACTAAGACGGGAAAAATACCTATCGAATGAGCATCTGATATCCGATTCGACTGAAATATTAACGTGACATGTTTATTTTTCAATTTTTGCCTGTTGTTTTTATGTAGGTATTAAAAATTATAATCTTTAATTCTTGTATGTCCATGCTACGTAACATTAAAATTCGTAGCGTTGATTTCTGTATATGTATAAGCATTTTGGTCATTATTTATTTATTTCAAATAAGAAAAAAAACTTTCTATCATGGTTTATAAAACTGATAAGCTAAGTTCCAAAAAATATCGCCACGCGATGCCTCGTTTCCTTTTTACCATATTTTTATGAATTCAGCTCCGAATGTTAAGTCAACATGCAGACCTACTTTACTTATTTGTCTCAGGAATGTTATTACAAATAATATTATGTAATAGTCTAGTTCCGTTTTACTAAGGCTACCTACTTTGTATAATTTGTTACTATATTGTAGTTATGTTGTTGTATGAACTTTCGTAAGAACATTTTTTTAATTTTTTTCGCTCCAGACATCTCTACCACAGATATTCTACCTAGTTGAACATGACTGAATAAAAAAGCGCCTAAATATTCGTTTTGGTGCACAATTGGTATGGATATACTTTATGTAAGTATGTATAGAGATTTTCGTGTGTTTTTGTTTAAAGGACACTGTCTCGACTCTCATATACAGGATGCCCCAAAAAGTTGATTTTTCGATGATTT
Source organism: Lerema accius (assembly GCA_001278395.1). Taxonomy (NCBI): domain Eukaryota; kingdom Metazoa; phylum Arthropoda; class Insecta; order Lepidoptera; family Hesperiidae; genus Lerema; species Lerema accius. Next base: position 777,277 of record LGAG01000208.1, read on the forward strand.
GGTTAGCCCTAGTGATGTTCTTTCCCTGGGATCCCGTCTCACTACTTTTTGGGACACCCGTTATATCTAGACTTTTATATAGAACTCAAGAAATACTCACGATTTTAGTGTTGAGGTGCATAAGCTCGCGCTCGGTGACGCGGCGCCGGGCGGTCTCCATCTGTTGCTGTCGGTACTGATTATACTTGTACAGCAAATACATTCCGGGCAGTGCCAACACCACGAAAGGGCGCATTAAGCTGGACGAAGATGTAGCGCGTTGAGGCATCTTCTCAACATTATTTTCTCACGACACGCTACGCACTTTTCCCCATGACAGTACACGTGTAGGTCTCATCCGTCGGTTTTGTGAACCCTACCATTTTCAGTTCATAGTTCTAGCTTAGGTACTAAATGTTAAAACTTCGTATCAAATATGAACTAAACCTACGTTTTAGCACTTTACGAGTAGCTACGGGGTTTCGAAATTTAGTAGTTAATTATTGCTTTTTGTAGACCATTGTATACGCGCTCTTCGCCCGGTTTGACTTAGTGCCTGTAACAAACATAAAATTTGGTTAAAATTTAAATGTACTTATTTAAACGCTAACATGCAACGTAATACATAGAGTAAAACAATTGACTGAAGCATAAGAGGTTTATTACATTTCGTGGAGGTGCCCCAAAAAGGATTTTTATACTAAATCCCCTTCTGCAGTAAAATTGGATATAAATCGTAAGGTAATATAAGAGGTAATTATGAGCCACATGAATTAGCCGAATGAGCCGGATTTAGTAAGTAGAACGTCTTTGGAGAGAACGTAGTTAATTAACGCAAATGTTGCAATAAATTAAGTACTTTTCTAATTAATAGAATAACAAAAATCGGTAAAAGATGGCAACGTATGCTTGTTAATAAATGAATAGCAATTTTACGAATAAACATATTTATAGGCGTTGGTTTTCCGATGTGAAGCAAGGATTCTAATCTTACGATAACCATTTTCACACAAAAATATAATAATAAACAACTCTACGGGCGGGGGCGTTTCTTTCCCCTTTCTTCTCCTCCATATTCAAGCACCTTTACGAAACAGGGGTAGATTTAAAAAAAATTACATGCATAAGTGTATTATTGATACCTACATGAATAAATGAGTTGATTTGATTTGATTTACGTACCACACTTCTAACCCGTAACTGCCGTACCTTATTAGGTACCAAATCCCTTAACAGAACTCTTTGTCAATAACACTTTTAAATAGTTCATAACAAACTACCGAACACAAGATATTCTCATCGTAACCAACCAGCTACTAGCAGTAGGTTGTAACATTATCTGAGATAAGTTTACTTCGCCACTTAATTTTCAATTTGCCTGAGGAAGCGACGACCGGATCGATTATCACGGAGATTAGTTTATAACGGAGTTGTTTTGCGTCTCGACGGACTAATTTGAGGCCGAAAATAGAAGCAATTGTGTGTGGAGATCCAATGAGTTGATTGATAGCTTCTTGCCGGTAATGACAGGGTTAGACGCAATATTATTACGTTCTGGTTATGGGCGCATTCAAGTGTTACGTAACGCAATTGACGTAAGGATTAATGTAACGCGCCGTAACATTTTTCTCCCCCTTCCTTACGTTACGTAACACACAAATGACCATTGTAATTCAAAAATTGTTGCCATTTTGCTGAGTTAGAAGAATGATATTCCCTAGTTTTTTTGATAATAAACAAAACAATGTTATCCATTTATGTAACGCATCATAACATTTTACAAGACCTCGCCACCAAATTGCGTTACGTACTACTTCAACGGCCCCTTTACATTACATAACTTGCTAGAACGTTATGTTAACCTTATGTTCTGCTGAACTGATTGGGTGTCGTATGATAAAGGGATGTCAAACTTCAAAGTAAATACGATTATGAGAATTTAAGCAGAAGAAAGAAAGGCGGTGGAAAATAAATGTATAGTTTCTTAGAGGTCTTGAAAAGAAATCTGTAAAAAACGTATTAGCTATTAAACTCTTCAAAAATTATTTATTCATAATAGGTATTTGTGATACACTAATGTACGTACTTTTTTTAATCTACCCCTTTTACGAACTTCCCCGGACATCTTTTTAAAAAAGATCCGTCGTATTCGTATCCAATTCCCAAACGTAATTACCGTTGAATTGTTATTAGATTATTACAGTAAATTATCTAAAATACTACATAACCTTGTAAATATGATAGACGTCACTAGACTAAATCCAATGGTTTATGTAATTTACGAACCACTTAGTTCAACCCTGGGGCTCGTAATTTACGGCAACTTGACACTTCAAGTGGTTACTACATTAGGCTCGGATTAGTAGGTACTTTTTCGTGTTACGCGTGAAAATACTTGGAAATACAAATATGTTATTCGGTCAACATAATAAAGGCCAAGGTAGTGTCGTCATGCGTTTCTTTTCTCACAACTACATTGTAAGTTTCTTTATAATTTGTATCACTTTTTCGAAACCTATGCTTTCAATTAAGTCATTGTCATCGTTATCATCATCATCATCATTGTTATCATGAAAATAATGAAAAAGGTAAAAAGTGGGTTTAAATCTGTTTAACAGTATATGAATGAATGTTGTGTTCAAAATAAAATAAGTGACGGAGCTATATGAAATTCTGTAGTCTTTTAATTAAATTGTTTCATCCATTTGGCTTTTTCCAGAGATTTTATTCGTATAGAAACTGTTAGTTTCAGCAATAATATCAACCTTGTTCACAGTTCATATGAAAATGAAAAACTTTTTTCATTTAAACTCTTTCATTGATGAAAGCCAAGTTTGGGAACAAAGAATTGATGAAAATGCTGCGTTCTTCTTGGCACTGCATGAGCCCAGTTCAATAAGTTTTATTAAAAAAAAATCACATTTTTATTTTAATTATTAGGTACATAAATTATCCATAGAATAGATTTACCTACATCTGGCGGTCCTGTAGAAAAATTTGTGTATGACATGTATAAAACATTAATGAAAACCATTACTCTAAACTTAAGAATATATTCCTTAAATGCTTTATATTTCCTATCCTTATGTAAATGTAAGGTTACATAATAATTGGTTAGCATCTAATAATATAAACTGTTTCTAAATCACTTCAAATCAGAATAACCGCAAGGTATTTAAATAATCATTTGTGAAGAAGGTTTCAAGAATAAATATTAGACAGAGATAAGAATAAGAAGTTCCAATAATTTGGTTAGTCAATCGATCTTGCTATCTACTCTTTTCCTTTAGTAATAGGGTTCCTAATTGTGTGTCGGTGACTGAACCCTCCAAAATACATAAAAGGTCCTAAGTGTACCTCAGTTCTCAAGTGGTGGCAGTCCGTGCCAGCACACGAAGCTAGTTCGATAGTGATCGGTTCGGAGCACGACACTCACTCGTTTGATCGACAACCTAAGGAATTGTACACAGATGGTATGGTTACTGGAAGAAATAATTTAGTTGACAGAAAACAAAATAAGAAGATTTCACTAGTATCTCGGAGCTAAACATCCGGTAGCTTGTTTGAATTCTGAAAGCTAGTTAAGTTGCGAAATTGGTCGAAAAGTGGATGAGTGACCGCCAGTGGTAAAAAAAATCTTGAGCATTTTCGTGTTGAGTTACTTTCAGGCACGTTACTAGTTGATTCTGGTTTTCATAATAATAAGAGCTTGATTGCAAATCGCCATTAACTATGCAAAAGTTTATTCACTGTTCACTTATAGATACAGCATTGTCTTAGTTTTGAGATAAGACTCGTCACAACATTCATTTATTATGTTGTTATGTATCAGATAATAATCGTAAAATTCCTGTTTTTTCCATCCCATATTCTGTGTTTTGTTCCTTAGCATTCATGGTATGGGTGCTCGGAATATAACTCTATATTCATGCATTCAAATACCTTCCGGACTCCGAGAGTTTAGGGTCGGAAAATGAATTTGTACACGAAATATTAACTGGAAAATGTTATCCTAACGTTGAGATCAAAGGATGAATTTTGATCAAAATGGTTGAATAACTTAAGTATGCAGGTACAGTGTTCAATTTATGATGTAAACAAAATCTCTGATTACAATAATTAAAACTCAGTAATAAGCTGTAAGAAAAATAAAAGCTCAATCACAAAAAAAATACGTTAAAAAAATTCAGTCTGTTGCTATGCTATTTCTATAATGGAGATGCATCCGTTTGCATCTAATATATCGGAATCCGTGATAAATAGGTACATACATACATACGTTCGGAAAACATAACCCTCCTGCTGACACGGTCGGGTATAAAGCACGCAAAAGTTGGTTGGGTGCGTATTTGGTAAGCACATTTTTTTGTCACTGATTTTGTATCTATTTTCGAGTACCTAATACATAATGGTTGAAAGTTCAAACAAATTTTCGCTACGAACTTAATATAATCAGCTAAGGTTTGTACTACAACTATTGTAACTACAAGTTTTTAAGTAGTTTGCACACTTCACTGTGTTTATAGATCGTGGTAGTGTGTGCATACTAAAAAGCAATTTGCGTTGCGATCAGTTTAATCACCCCGGAAATATATTATACACATAATGTATGTTGTTACACGAGGGGTTGAATTATGGACTCCTTTTTAAGTATGATTCAACAACGTATGAATTTCAGATTTGGCATAGTTAAAGTGTATATGAAGACTCTGCACTACACTTTAAAATAGAGACATTTTGGATTGCAGAGATAATAGTAGATTGCTGGAATTGATTAGCAGTAGGTAAATAGATATAATATAGGTTTCGAAATCAAAGACATTCATTGGTTATAAGAGATTTTAACGAAACACGATACTTAATAATTAATTTAACTTAATAAAACGTGAAACTGGGTCGGTCTTTTGATCCGTAGTTAAGGCGACTAATGGTTTAAAATATTGACTATAGTATAGATTGGTTAATTTTTAAACCGTTTATAATAAAGCCCTAATTTAACCATTACTTAACATTTTAATCTTTGATCGCCTTAACTACGGATCAGAAAACCGACCCTAGGTTAGGTATCTACCTACCTAAGTACTACTAAAGTACTGTCATAGTAACGAAAAGTATGTAACCAACAGCCTACGACGTGCCTATAGAAGCCTTTTTAGAGCCCATTCGACGTAGTAATCAAAACTGGGGACTGAGTAGACAAAAGACCGTTTGTTTACTGACGTAATGAATGGCTCACGGGCCTTGGACACAAGGTCTTCGGAACGCTTTGAATTTCGAAAAATATTTTCCTTTATGACGTCGATAGTATTAAGCTAGAGCGTCACCAGAGAGAAAGATGGAAAAATACCTATACGTTATAGTTGTTTAAAGTCCAGATGAACCTTTGTACTAAGCACTAGAAAAGTGAGCTCTATAAGTCTCAAAATATGATCTGACTATGAATTTCCAGTTGAAATTAAGAGATAAAAGTACTTATATCACTTTGTACATTAGTTTCTCCCGAATGACAATTGTTATCTTAAATGTTCATACATTGGACAGCTTTTGCTATTAACAGTTTGTCAAAAATAGCATCACCTACCTGCTTCAATTGTTGTAATTAATTTAATTTCATTACTTATTGATCATCATTTAAATCCATTAAGGTTTAAAATAAATTTAAAAAGGGGAATTTCTTTTTAATTTTTAAAATGGGAAGTTCATACTTCTTACGTCTCTAAACGAAGTTAATATATAATACAATAGTTTGGAATCAGAACAATGATAACATAAAATTTATACGCAATAGTTCAGGACTAACAAATAAGATGCTGTTACTCCAAACTTGTAACGCTAAAGGAAAGAGCAGGAATCGTAATCCATTTAACCAAGCGATGACGTGAAAGTCAAATTGCGTTCGTCGGCTCAATGTTTTGTTGTTTCGCGACACGTTGCCAACTTCTGTTCACGGTGGATAATTCTTTGCTGTAGTTTCCTGACAATGGAACTGTTATTTTAGTTAGTCATTTGTTAGTTAGTAACAGTAATGGTAAGTTTTCCTAAGTTGTGAATGCTAGGGACAACACAAATAGACAAACGACACACCAAACCAAGAATTTTAATTCAATTAAATTCTTTTTTATCTGTATCGCTGGGATCAAAGACAGGGCCCATTGATTATCGGACCGTCTTGTTAACCATTGCGCATTTATAGGTCACCAATTGATTAAATAATTCAGACCATCAATATCTCAACCTTTAACTATATCCCTTTGAGGATTAACTCACTTATCACTATGAGAGGAGCAGCTTCCTATACCTTTTAGAACTTTATGGGAATTTTTCAGGTGTGTCAACCATGTCAAGATGTGGCTGGACTTGCCTCTGCCTTTCTGATCAACTTACGTATCTGAGAAAAATGCCCACCAATGTCTTATTAGAAAGATATATACGAGTACATATACCCTCTCGATTTATAGGTAAGAAGAGGCAACTTTATCCTCACTCTGCAGTTTAAACCACATTCAAGATACATGAGCTTGCGGTGAGCTCTGAAATATTGAACCTACATGCTTGAAAAACCTAGAAAACTTGGCAGTAGGTATGTTCCGAGGGGGCAATCAACTAAAAAGCTACCGTCTCTCCCTTTGACTGCATTGAGCTTGGGCCAAAATACCCTTAACTTCTGAACTGATCTGTTTACCTCATTATGGAATTGATGTCACAATTCTGACAGGGTCAATGACATATATGAATAGAAAACCTCTAATTTGGTATAATTTGAAAGATTGTAACGAAATGAAAGGTTCAATCAACGAGGCATTATGATGGTTTGTATTTGAAACTGATTTGGATAGTCTGAGCATAATTTGGAAGAAAGAATAGAGTCAAGAAACTGAAATATTGCTGTACTACTACAAGTAACTACGTATGTAGGTTTCTTTTTATAATATCGTTGGAAGGCAAACGAGTAGTGGGGTCACCTCACCTAATGGTTTAGTTTTTGTGATCACCGAAATATATGGTGTAGCAACTAGTCAGAAATAAAGGTGTTACATTGTACTTAACTCTCTTCTTCCTTATAATAATTGGAAATATTCTGATATTGACAAAATATTATATTGGATAACATGTCCTATTTCTGAAAAGTAGTCGCAGGGGATCTGGGTTGGAAACAAAAGAGGTTTTAGTCAGCGTTCGCGTAACAATGAAC
>LGAG01000208.1:784533-795960 GCA_001278395.1 Lerema accius
GTATGTATTTGTCTTTTATAAAACCGGTGATATGATACGTTTTGTTTATCAAGATCTTAAGAAGTGCTATAAAATTAAACGACTATTTTGGAAAGATTGTAAAATAATATTATTTCTTTCTATGTACTTGAAATGTATACGCTGTTTTTCGAGAGCTATCTCCATGTTGAAGTTTGTTTTTTTTGTCTTTTAGTAAATCGTTCATTGGAAAACATCTCCTTATTTAGGTCCTATTTAAACCAGTTTACAAATTTACTTGCTCTATTAACTAGTCAAATTTTTTATGAGTAATAAATAACAAATCTTTAACGGGTAACTACCAAGACACGTAACAGGAAGTATTCTCATATGCGGAACTATATTAGCGCACAAAAACACAGTTTCGCTAATGTTTTTTTACATTAGCTTCTTTTAAGTTTCCGTGCTGAACAATTCGCCAACTGGACCGAACACGATGACGTCACCGCCCGCAGAACACGTGTCGGTTACGTTGCAGTTACCGTCGGATTAACTGTATTTTCTAATGGAAAACTACATGTTTCCTCAGTAACTTACCTATATGCTGTTTGTAATTTAAAAAAAATGTTTTTTAAATTTTCCAGCTTAAAATCAATTGACATGCGCTTAGAGCCAACGATATCTCATTTGTCAAATTATGTCAAATAGTTCAGAAGTTCTGTAAACTAATAAACACATTGTGTAAATACAGATCGATTAAAATCGTATATCCTCCGCAAGCTAGTATAAAAAAAGACTAACTACACCTTTACCAAACTTTAAGGAACTCTCCGAACTTTTTTTACAAAATAGCTAAAACAAAACTGACAAAAATAAAGGTTATAATCTGAAAGTCACGTCATTCTTCTCATGTTGAAGTTTCTTTGCGAAAATTTCACGGTGTAACGGCCCTCATTGTTAGTGTCATAAAAAACTAGTCACGCCTCCAAGAATATTTTCGCGGTAAAGAGAACACACACTTGTAATATTTTATGTTTCTAGGTCAAGAAGATTGGGCCTGTGACGCTGGTGAGGGAATTTTCCCCCAAAGTTAGCGAGAAATGTTACCTTAAAAATAGTTTTTTGTACATTTGTTTTTATAATAATTACTGTTTAATCTTTCCAATTGAAAATGCACCTCTGCTTAGGGGTTGTTCAATAATTACGTAACGCAATTTAGGAGGCGGGGTTTTGATAAATGTTATCATATTATGTTACATAGGTGGCATTGTTTTTTTAACTAAATAAAATTAATGAATATAGTTCTTGTAACTCAGCAGAATAGCGAGATTTTTAGATAAAAATGGTCATTTGTATGTTACGTAGCGTTAAGGGAAGAGAAAACCGTTACGGGTTCTGAAAAATGTTACGGCGCGTTACATGGGATGGGTTAAAAATCTATAAAAATTGCGTTATATAATACTTTGTTTACTGTATGTAATACTCCGTTTGTAGTAGAAAATGGTTAGCTTTATAAACTATTTGGATAGATGAAACGAAATAATCTATATGTTATCTTTTTACGGTTAAACGACTAAAGCGATTGTAATGAAATTTGGTATGGAGATAGTTAGCATCTAAAAGGACACAAGTTAATTTTTCTCTAAAAAATTTTCCTTTTGTTAAGAAATTCCATTATTACATAATGCCTGAAATAAATTAATAGCAAGGTTTCATTGAAACGAGAGCGAGTTAATAGTAAAAATATTTGAATAATAGAAAATGCAGTTGTTAGAATTTGAAAATAACAATAGAAACTCAGTATAAACCTACATAGACTTTATAAGACATTAATGAACTCATCTAAGCACTAATGATCAGAACTCGTAATGAATGTCTGTTTCACATAAAAGCTCATTCAGTTCGAGGCTTATTCGATTTTACAAAAGCTTTTGCGGAGCTTATATGGAACAAGAGTCAATTATTTTTGTGCGCTTTGTCAGATGAAAATGTTAGTTGTATCGAATAAAAGTCAGCCGAAATTATTATGTACTTTGATTGTCCAAATAAAAATATTAGTTCCTTTTTTTATGTCAATAAAATTAAAATAAAAATTTACAAAATTTTAATTTTATTTTAAAACAATTCTGTAAACATTCTTACTTTTTTTATAGAGCAATGTAGACTTATGAAACTTAATGGCTTCAAACATTATCCATCGCATCCAATTTTAGACGAGATGTTTATAAGTACAATGGGTCTAAAAATAACGCGTCATTCAGTAGAATATAAAACCTTAGATGAGAATCTTGAGTGTAGTTCGTGACCGTTCTCTTGGGGACTGTATGCTACCCCACGTTGTTTGCACTTTCTTCTACTAAGCAGCTATTTTTTAGCTTAAAATAATATAACGTGGTAATAAAAACAGAGTTGGAATTAACTTCTAATGGCTATGAACAGTTTTATTGGTATTTCCTTGCGGCATGTGATATATTCCTTTATCTTTTTTGCTAACAAGTTGTGATTCAACACGCGTCGTGAAAAGTCCTTCAGTAAAAAGTTATATTGAATCTCTACTTAAGTCATAGCATGTGCCTCAGCCACAACTATTCTAGCAGATAGATAAAAAAGAACCGTTCGATTCTGCTAAATAAGTGACAAATTTAGCAAAAGTCTTAACACCTTTTTAAGGCTCCCGTCACATTATACAACCAATGGTTTTTAGTTAGCCTTGCCTGATGATAGATATAAATAAAATTAAGATATTACGCTTTATTGTGATATGAATATAAATAAAAACATAATTAGTTCATCTTCAGGATTTAACATGAAAACAACTTAAACCCTTTAAAATGATAAAGCAATGCAACTGAAAAATTAGGTCACCTAAATCAATGCTGCATTGTTATCCCAAATAACATTAGCTACATCCATTTGAACAACGGCAATTGAACCCGAAACATAACGAATCCTGAGCTGCAAACTCGTACCAAATCCAATTAAATTGAACGATTCAACTTCGAGCGTACACGGGCATGATTTGATTTGTTTGCAAACTTCAGCATTGGGTTACCTGCGGTTATGACTTACGTATCTTGTATACGAATTATTGGATACTAGGTTTTACATGCTGCTTTGTTTATGTATTAGGTAGCGGAGTAAAAACTACTTTATGCCTTTGTCTGTGCTCTTTACAATATCCAAAAAGACAGATCTTTTGCAGTAATGGCTATAACGCGTAACAAAGACAATCTTACGTGTTTTTGTGAGACGTATGTAGGTATCACAGGTACCTAGTTCTAGTTTTCTGTACCTAGTTTTCTGATAATATTTACAGTGCTATTAACTTAACTTTTTACTTTTCAGTTCTTGGTGTTATACCAATTAAGTGCTTACTTATAAATTATTGTATACCTAGATATAATGATCAAAGCAAATGCTTTATCATTTGTAGTAGCTTGTTAATTTATAATTTTACGTCAAATATATTAATTATTAGGTACCTATCACACATGAAGGATTGATGACCTTTTATGCATGACCCAACTTTACCTCCTAGTTACATTATCGTAGTAACATCAAGTTATATAACGTTTGCGAATCATTCAGACCACGAAAACAATGTCAAGTTGTTCGTGAAGGGACTCTCTACCAAGTTTTCTCTAGAGGACAAAGCGACAATTTGCTCATACTAAAGATTTAACAAACCGAAAAATGTGGATGACGTCATATGAAAGAGACAGAAAGACATTTAATTGACGTCAACGAGATGATGTTTATACAAAGTTATTTAACTACAAAAAAAAACCATTAACGCGTACTTAAACGTGCCTATACATTTACTTCCAGTATCTACTGTTTTAATAATGAAGGGACCGACAAATGCCCTCTCAGATGAGTTTTACGGGAACTGACGTATTCACAGCGTCCCTAAAACGTACATTTTTCCCCCATCCTGAAGCTGAGTGACGTAGACATAAAGGGAATATTTAAACAGTACCTCGCATTAATCATTCCAGTTTAAGTGCGTCATCCATAAGCTCGGATAAACGATCTATTTTAAATATAATTTAATTATATCCGTCAACCCGAGCGCACTTAGCCTTAATTCAGCTGATAATTTGAATTTGGAAATATCTAAGCTTTCGTTATGAGAATTTTATGGATGACAATTCAAATCGAAATAGCCTGTGTTGTATTTAATCCAAATCGAAACACGTATTGGATGGATCGATTCAATCTGGTGTCATACGTGTTTGGAAAAACAAAGATATGAGTAGCTTTGTCTGCTTCCAAGTATATTATGTATACAAGTGGATGATTTTAACCCTTCTAGAACTTTGATTTTGGTTAAAACATCGTGATCTAGTACCAACAGTCCATTTGATAATACCGTACTTACCTAGATGTAAAACTGTACGTGTGGCCTGATTTGAGTATTATAAAGTAAGGTCATAGTTTAGCTATGAAACACCGCTGTGCCCAGATTAATAGCGCTGTAACTAGGGTGAAACCAACGATGCCCATTCACAAGTTACAGACCTTGGAGGGTGCAGCAATGACCAGGATCACGTTTATCAACGGTGTAAAGGCAGAAGTCGGCACCAAGCACATAAAAAGCTAGTAGTGACTTCTAGTAAAGCCAAGCTAAACTGTACTTCCCAAATAATCAAACAACAGAACCAAATCCTTGCAATAATGAGCGCGGCATCTCCAACTTGCGGAGAGATATGACATAATAATTGGGTTCGTTAGGGGAGGACGCTTTGTTAGACACAAGGGGGAAGAATTTGATAAACATAGTTAAATGCTGGGGTTTGCCGATGTGTCAGCACATGGTATGTAAATCCATAAAACTTTTCACGTTTCTAATCGATGTGTCTACTTGGGAATTCCACCCAACTTTCCCAAAGGCCTTTCCTTCCACTTCCTAGAACCCGATGAAATTCCCCATAGTCAAAGTAAAAAAAACCCATACGGCGACCTTCGCCAAAGGTGATTCAATGTCTCTATGTAAATTCTCAAAAACATACCCCAATATACGAAACTAACGCTTCCAAGCGAAGTTATCTTGACAAAATTACGCTAGATACAATTGCGTAATCCTTGAACGGGAGGCTAATGGAGCAGAGATATAAATTAGGCGATCTGACGATACCACGGGGCGTAGTAAATTGGCTTGTCTCCCCTATATTGTCTACTGAACAATCTTCTACAGAGATGTTATCTAATTTCGTGAGACTAAGAAGTGTTTTTATTGCTTTAATATTTCGATTAGGACCTATTACGTAGTTTGTGTATGGTCATCATCATGATACTCTTCTGAAATGGTTCTAAGCAGAAGTTAAGAATTAGGTACCTAATATTCTTAAGTTTTTAACTCTCAGGTGGTATAGCGTGTTTTAATGGGAATGATCCATTTTACAAGTTTTATCCTCCCCTTTCATAGCCACATTTCGGGCGCTTCCATTTAACTTAAGTGTGCTTATAGTAAGTGACATTTATCTTTCTACGAAAAGTATTATGTTGGTATGTGGTGAGTTTTAATTCCATTGCATTTTGCACTACAAAATATTGTCGCTACGTAAGAAAACACAATTGAGCAACGTTACTGTTGAGGCCGGTCACGCGACAGGTAACTTGCCATATGGGAGGTCACATGCTTATAACACCAACTTTTCAAGGGCAACCTTCGACCTTAAACCGCGGGTCGACTCACCTCATCAAAATAATCAGCACTCTCGACAGTCAATCACGTTTATACAACTACAACGGAAGACACTACGGCAGCACGTCAAATCGCGTGTTCCTTCACCGGGAAGAGTTTAGCGCTATTCAATTGACATGTTAAAGGGCGCTCTCATTGAGGATACTTTCGCGAGCATCTTTTTATTGATGAAAGGCTACGTTGAGGAGACGCGGAGCGATCGGCAGGCGAGCGCGCAAGCCGGCGCGCCGCCTTACTTTGACTGAAATACGCGCTTTGGGAGCGTTTTTTGCGCAGACGCGATACGCCGCAGGATCGGGCGAAATTCACCCTATGACTCACTGCGGACAACGACGTAACGACCGTGCGTGAGCACTGCAAAAGTGATACTTAACCTAACTTTAAAACGATCAAATTTGATCGCGCGCCGTGATCGCATTGTGATATTTCGTAGAATTGAATGCGCGTGTCGCACTGCACACGCTGGTAATTAAATATGTGTTTGACAATACAGCGGAGGCTGTGCCGCGAGACTGATGACGTCAATGTGTCGAAGAGCGGGAAGAATGCGCGATTGGTTGGAAGCTGGAAGTTGCAACCGCGGGCTTTCGTTTCTTTGTTCGACACTGACTTACATTTGCCCTTTCTAGCTTTATTGTCGCATTACACAATAGATTTTTTGTACCTTTGTAATCATTGAACATCGCTTTGAAAGAACATAAAGTTTGATAGTAGCTTTTATTCAGAAAATAGAAGATTTGTCTTCGGAACGCGATGCGACCACGTCAGTAGACTTCGCGTCTTCTCTTTCTATCTTTGTTTTTACTCTTCTTCAAATGTTGTAAAGAACTGAACCGTTGTATACATACGTCATAAAAATATATTGAAATTAGGTACAAGGCAACAAAAAGTAAAGATAAAGTTGTAATAAAAACAATATGCTAAACAACCATTTACCAGGGGGCATTCATTACGTCAGGCGTTCAATCTGAAAGAGTTGGCCATAATCTTATCTAATCTTACGTTTTGGTGATGGGTGGTCTAGGCGAATATCCCTTTTTTTTTCTAGGCAAATATTTGCATAAAAAAAATATCCCGTAATGTTAACGTTTCTTTCGTTTGTACAAGATAGAAAGTGTTTTTCAGTTTCTATTCTATACTAACACTACAAGTAAAATGGGAATTTCTGCAACAGTGTGGAGTATTTTAAGATCTGTTGTTTGCATACGCTGGTCGTTAGGTCAGCGCTCTTGAACCGTTCATCTATATTTGGGAACTGCCTTTTATTTTAGACATGGATGTTGTCATCCGAAAGCTGCTGCGGTGGTGGTGGTGCCCTAGAAGTGGGGTAGAGAATTGGAGCGTAAAAGAAAAATTATTGGTAGGTTTGCCTGTAAATGACTCTAGTACTTATAGTAAAATTTCTCGAAATTAAAATTTTTACTACAATTTGAATTTCGGTTGATTTACACTTTGGTAAGTTTTATGAGGTATCTACATTTATTTGCAGCGTGTTCGATTACATGAAACGACTGTTTCAAACTGCTCGTGTATGGTATGGCGGTAAGCTGAAACAACTGCTTGTAAAAGCGAGCGTCGACAAACATGAAACATCAAGCAGTCAGTTTAGGGGTTAACCTTATAAATATAATTTTGTTCGTGAGTCATAGATTATGTAACGACGCATTAAATTTAATATGGTGCCCTCTAGAAGGAAAAGTCATGAAAAAAAAAATTGTGGTGATGAATAAAAATTCGATACTATCGTAAAAATCTTCCTTCGAGCCGGATTTGAACCAGCGACCTATGGATTACAATGAATCTTACATTCCTCTACAGTCCACCGCTCTACCAACTGAGCTATCGAAGGTTGAAAGCTAGTAATGAAAATTTAGACTCAAATATACAAATGTTCTAATTATTGAAAATAATTGCAATAACTAAATTACTTCATTGCTAGAGGATATTTAATAGTAACGTATTTAAGTAATGATCAAATCCCATCTTTGTTAACCATGATAAGAAAACATCTTACTTTACTTCAAGTACCTAATGAAATTTTAGTAATATAGTAAAACACAATGAAGGTAAAATTAAAAACTAAGTTAACTTATGAGTTATATAACTGAAATTATAAGTTAACAATAAATTAAATAAATATAGAAATTAGGTAGGTGCCTACTCTTAAATAAACAGCAGGTTTAGTAATTTATTTCTTAAAAAAAAACTTTCTCTATGGAAGGTGATCGATCCTGTTGAAGAAAAAAAATATCTGGAATTATTATTATTTCACAGAAAAAATCAAAAACTAAATCTATTCAAATTCTGCATTATTTCCTCTAATTCATCATTCTTTTATCATTTCACAGATTTTTATATTGTGAAGAATCATTTTGATAGGCAACTTTTTATAATGACCATAAACATTGAAAATTATTGACTGATAATGATAAAAAAGTACCGCTGCGGACAGGATTCGAACCTGTGCGGGCAGAACCCAATGGATTTCAAGTCCATCTCCTTAACCACTCGGACACCGCAGCACATAACGAGGTGGTTGAAATAATGATTCAGAAGTCGTATTGAAACCATCCAACTAAGTATCTTATTGGGTTGAATAAATAATACTCATGTAATACTTAATTTGGGTAT
The DNA here is from genome assembly GCA_001278395.1 of Lerema accius. Lineage (NCBI taxonomy): Eukaryota > Metazoa > Arthropoda > Insecta > Lepidoptera > Hesperiidae > Lerema > Lerema accius. Next base: position 792,830 of record LGAG01000208.1, read on the forward strand.
TTATCTACACTTCTACATTTATTTAAACGTATTCAGCAACCTTATCATTTGTGGTTCTTTAAAAATTGTAATATTTGTGATATACATGTTTAAAGGTTTACTATTCTACGCACATATCCTTCATCTTATATTAATAGTTAGATTATACAAGTTGCATGTAAAATAAAAAAGCGTTTATTTCTAAAGCTTTATTCCAGTTCAAACAGCGCCATCTATCTTATAAAGAGTTATTGCAATGTTCCTTGTTCATAATATATGCTATTCAACAATAGATGGCAGCACAAGTTCTGTTGTTTCTACTCGCCACTAGATGTCGCTACAATGTAATTATACGTTTTAACTTTCCGTTGTTTATCCTGCCACGCTCGATTGCTTCATAATAATTATTATTATTTTAGGAAAGGTATTGTATGAACCAACCTTAGGCAAACATTACAAATTACATGTACATTTTTCTAAACTTCCAATCATAACTTTTTTTTAATTTTTTTATTATTTTCATTTGTGAACATACTTATATTTTGTATGTAATTAAATCGCAATAAAATTGTCGTTTACGTCATGTTACGCATTAGATGGCTAATATATGCCTATTTATATTCTTCGTATAAATGTATCTAGTCCTTTTGTGATTGTATCTTCGAATGAAGCAATTAATATAATATTGATCGAACTTCACTTCAAGAAGTTCGTTTGATCAATATAGTAATCTATCTCAACTTGCCCTTTTTACAGGTGTCAGGGCCAACTTACCTTGAAAGGTCGCAGAAGGAAACTTGCAAGAAAGTGGTAACTCACTTGTCACACCACTCACACCCGCTACAACTTAAACTGGACACACAGTAGCGTCAGCTGCACTTTCATACGTGTTGTATCTACCTTTCCCAGTGTTTCTCAAAGTTTACGGTAACCCTTCTTTTTAGGCACCACTGAATACCGCTAGGGACTTGTATAACCCTATTTTATAGGTACCTTAGGGGCGAGAGAATATTTGTCAAAAATTGAAAGGCGTTACAAGTTGTTCTGAAACGTCGTTTTAATTAAAATGGATATTTTAACAAGAAGTCAGGTAAGTATATAAAATATATTGTTAAAAGTAATTTAAAGAAATAAAAAAAAAAACTTTTACTTTTATTATTCCTAATGGCGTATAATTTAGATGACGCCAAAAAATAAAATTCAATGCGTGTTTAAATAAATAACAACATGAAGTTTGAGAATCAACGACTAACATGGAGAATTAAATGAACCGGTTACAAGTAAAATAGAAGCTGTGCTTATTGTCAGATGGTAACGTTTTTATTGTTGCTTCGATATTTAATTAGGACGTTCCTTGGTTAATAATACTAATTAAATGTGTAATTGGTTGAGTGTATAAATTTTAGTCTTTAGGTAAATACTTAATTAAATTATGTAATAATAAAATTTAATAATCAATGGTGACAGCGGAATTAAAAAAAATGGAGCATTTTGTTTGAATAAAAACATCTATCGATTAACAAAAGGATTGAGTTCTTACTGAAGTAAGTTAAGGATTTTGCTTACTTTTACTGGCAAGGTAAAAGAAAAACTGAATTAATGACATTTTCGCAATCCGGAATCGTTTTAACCAATAATTTTCTTATTTACCAGAAACGGATTTATTTACTCATTCAGATATTTTTTGTGGCTTGACAATAACCACTTTTTCTAGCTTAGTTATTTCCCAAAACTCAATGACAGTAGGAAATCCAGGACGACCTTCACGGTAACGGTTTAATTGTAACAACTTACAAACAGACCTTTTCCCATTGTTAACTAAATGAATAGATTAGATCATTTCATTCCGTTAAAACAACCTTCGCTATACGAAGCGCTTGTTGCTCAGCAGTGTATGATAATAGTGATAATTAAAGTTTACGACTGTATTAGTGCATAATAATAATGATATTATTATGTTTACGACTGTATTATGTAAGTAACTTCGGGCGCGGTCAGTTGTAGGATGAGTGACCGTAAACGGAATGCTCTGTGCAACGATAAGCTCTTGTGAATACTTACATTTTTTGAAAATAATTAAAGTTTCTACCTGTTTATTAAAAGTATGTTTGTTGTATAGGAGCCCCCCTTTAATATTTACTTTATTTTTATTTTATTATTTAATTTGGAAGATAATATACAACTACATTATTTTGTAAAAAATTTAAGCGACTTTTCAGATCGAAAAAAAAGAAAAAAAAAATACCTCCCTTTTTTGTGCTGAACACTAGTATTTTTTAGTCTAAGGTGTCGTATTAATATTTATTATTAAGTTGTATGGACTTACTAACTACATTTTTCTACAATGTACAAATCTCTATACTTTTCTAATCGTGGTCAAACGCAAGTTAATACAAATTTAAGTATGTATACCTTCGAGATTTAAGTCATAAAATGCTAGAACATAAAATTTACTACGTTTCAGTTAGGGACAGACAGGCATAAATACAAAAGCGTACAGGGATGGATCGTAAAAGTTACATTAGACACTGCTTACTACATGTAAACAAAACAGTCGCGAGCAAAACTGCAAATAACATAACGGACAATTACATAAATATAATTATATATATCTTTTTATTATAACAAACTTTAAAGGATCCTATTTTAAAAAGCTATAGAAAAAATCGTTTAGCTTTCGAATTAAATTTTTTTAAAGCTTTCCTTAATATACATTGGTTCTTCAGTCAAGTAAGTTCCATAAGAAATCATTAGGTATTTAGCTACAAATACTAATTTCGGAATTTCTTATTATATCATCCTTATGGTTAGGTTTATGGTTGCCTATGATTAACTTATGGTTAGACGACAAAACGGTGTCAACGGTAGAAAAAAAAAAATGAATAAAAAAAATTTTCTAATTATAATCATGTTAAATTTTCTCTAATCCTAATACCGTTTGGCCCAAGCTTCTCGCATCTAATAGGTAAGTAATGCTGCGATTGTTTAGGAATAAAAAATATTTAATTCTAACACTTTTCTTTCCGTTAGTATTTCGATTTAACGCACCAATTGATGTAACATTTAAGGATCGTAGGCGAAGCGATCCATCGGTACAAGAGTTTTATAGTTATTGACTTAGCATTGTCTATAGCATTAAAAATAACATTCGC
>LGAG01000208.1:819496-830809 GCA_001278395.1 Lerema accius
CACCAGGAAAATTTACCTGTTAACTCATTGAACAGTTCAGTTCTTTAATTTGGAACTAATGCCGTTTGAGTCTTCGGTTCTTCTTTCATTTTTATTCTACTTCATATTTATGGTTTTCAAATTTGGAGTTTTTTTTTAATCTAATTTTTTACAATATTACTTTTATAATCAATTTCCAATTAAACTTCTTTTAGGTAGTCCCTGTTTGACTATTGGTTACGACAGTTTTGATTCCTAAAATTACTAAATCTTCGTTAACTTTAACGATTTCATCAATCCCCTTAATTCCTAAGTCTAATTAGTGATTAACAATACCAAGTACACAAATTATTAAATAGATTATACTGGTCTGTTCAAGTTGACATTTCACAAGGGTTAATAACTTGAATTACTTCAGTCTGGATGCAATTGGCGTGACAGACAGACAGACGAGACAAACTAACAAAACAAGTGCAGTTACTCGAGTAAGAGATACCATCGTTGATTGATTGCAGATGTTAGCTGCGTGGCTGTTAAGTGCGCCTGTAGTCAATTTAACTACAGTATAGAGACTAACTATATTGTGATTAAACTTTAGATGGACTCGATACAATGATACAACCCATTCATTGCTCCCAGTTGACAGTTGTTAGTCTATATCTTCAAGGTTGTCTTTGTTAGGTTCTTAGAATAACAAATCAAATAAACCAATGATTGATCTAATGGTTAAATTAGTTTTATTAACTTCCTCTTCAGGTGTTTTTAGTGAGTTATGACGCGGTTTTTTTGAAAATATCAATAGATCAATACTAAGTTTAATGGTGTTCGTGGTAGATATTTAGCATTATAAAATTAATTAATACAAAAATAAAGCTTTAAGAGATTTCAGATTCTAGTTAACTTTTAAAATTGTGTATTTAAACTTATAAAAATGATGACTTAAATATTTGTGACCTATACCATTTATTATGATTTTGACTACAGGTTAAGAATACTAAATTGACAGAACTGAAGAAAGCTAGTTTATTAGAACAAATTATATAATGATCTGTTACATAAATGAAATTAAGAATAAGTTATGTATATTGCAATATAATTAGTTGTTATTATGTTATTGTAACGGAAATCAGCAATGTGGTTGTAAGGTAGATTGATCTTGATTAATTAGGAATAACGTCGTAAAATTACCTAACAATATTAGATAGTCTATTGAGCAATTGTTTCACCGCTTTGAGTATTTTCTTTCACGTCAAAAATGAGCCTTGTTGATAGATGTTGCTTAATTTGGGCAACTTATTTATATGTTGTTCATAATTAGGTACGTTTTTGTTTGACACGAAGAAAAATTAAGAGGATTTCTGTTTCTAATTAAAAAAAAAATCAACATTGATTTTTATTGAACGTCATTACAAAAAATTGTACTATGATGCATTCTAAGATGGCAACAAGATCATTTATAAATGGTTTAAAACCACTGTTAGTTACATTTAATTCTAATTAAGGTTTAACAATTTCGCTGAGATGGTAGCTGACACATGAAGAAGCAAATCCCTAATCAAACCAGCTGCTGCAAAATGACTAATAAGAGATATCTCTAAAAATACGCAACGCGTGGTTCATTTCAGTCTAAAAGTCCCCTGCGGTTTAAGGTCCACAACATTTGTAATATCAGTCTCCATTACTGACTCGGTTAGACTACTCGTGACCCATTTCAAGTGCAGTAGGCAATGTATTCGTAACATGTGATATAAAAGCCACATAAACTTAGTTCTATTTCAGTGCGTTTGTCTCGTATCGCTGCCCCAAATGTGTCATGTGTTGACTCAAGCGGGATGTGTTATTGGGATTTTTTGCAGTGCTGTACTGTGGCTTTATATGATTGCAAAATGTATTGTTTAGACCTGGTTTGAATTTATACTAGCTAAGCTGTGAGAGATAGTTTTGCAATTTATTGTATACTAAATAATATTTTTTGTTTCGTATTACATATGTAAGAGAACTTTCGCTAGTTTGCTATATCTCTTTATAGAAAGAAGTTCGACATTAGGACTAATTACCGTGTCATGTCCAGATTTTTTTGTGAAAATCTATCTAACCTATTAGGAGTTCAGTGACAAATATACATACCTACGAAAGGTTTTTGTATAGATAGGTTTTTATATATTTGTTCGATAAAATTGTCCTACTGGTGCGATCGGGTAATTGGAATCTCATAATAAATTGAAGTGATCCAAAGACCATTATTATGATGTAAAGTTATAATAAGTAAGAAATCAGATCTCTGATATCTACTACCTACGTTCAAAATCTTTTCTTTTTAATCAGTAATCTCATATTGTATGCCAAAACTTAAACTTTCACTATCGACATTTTCATACGATCGATATTTTACTGAAGGGCGGCCATCAAATGGAATATTTATGGGACTGCATAATGCAATGCCATTTCCTGATACGATCTCTTCAATATAAACACTCGATTATACTTGCAAATACATTAATTTGATTTGAAAATACATCAAATTGATATGACTTTCTTTTTTTTATTTAATAGTATGTTACGTGTAAAGCTTTGCGTTATCCAAATGTTTCTATGGAGGTAATTTTTTTTATCTGGTAAAGAAACACAAATGTCTTCTCATGGTTTTAACAACTTAAACGTAGCCATCAGAATTATGAAAATAATTTTATTGCCACATCAAATAAATTTTATGCAGATCAAAAAGAATCTAACTAATAAATTGGATGAAACACTGCAATAAATATTGGATAGTGGGATAGCCATATCCAAAAATTGTGGAAACTAGCGGAAATCGCGTGTCAGTAGACAATAATTATTATTATAAAGTTGGCAACTAAGTAACTACGGTTTTTTTTTTAGGTATGAAGTTGTTTTTTATCATATCACCCTGGAAGATACAAATATAATATTATAGTAGGTAAACGCATAAGGATTCAAAGATACTTAGTTTAGTAACGAAAATAACAATCATAGCAAATCTAGTTATTATAATGAAACATTTACATTAAGAAATCTTCAGCTACAATAATGTGTCTAGACAGAAAATTTTACGACGAAACAACATTTTTGTAAGAAGGAAACAAAGTCGCATGTAAAGCTTAGTATAAAACGAAGAATACAAATATGGGGAGTCTTACAAAACCTTTTAATATAGAAGATATATTACAAAGATATCGATCTCAGCTAATTGTATTTTGGAATCAATAAAATTTAATCAAGTGGAAAGGATTTTTTATGAAGCATTTTCTTTTTATACTCGGAGCATGTTTCATATTTATCGGATATCTTATAGATCGGATAACAAGATATAAATAAACGATTTACATTTTGAAGGTCTCAGAATAGATTCAACCCGTTAGAACGCGTAACAACTAAAAGTGTTTCTTTAAGAGTTAACCGTCTTTAATACAAAATACTGAGACGTATTTTGAAGATTAAAAACTTTTATTTTCTGATGTAACTCCTTAAGTTTTATGTTAGTTAATGATTATTTTAACAATACTAAGTTACATAGTTTTCTTCGTATTAATAAACAAAACTGTAACAACTCAACATTGTTACAAATGATGGAATAGCAATCGCTGTTTTGCAACGATAACAAATAGTTAAATCAGGCCAAATGACCACCGGCTGTGCGAGTAATACTTTGTACTAATATATAAATAACACAGTTAGGCATTATAGTAAAAAATCAGGAAGTTTTTATCAATAACAAAATTGACCTTGGCGTTAGAATTGTAAAACAAATGTATAGCAGCTATATAAGGTAATGTTAAAATCGTTTGCGAAGTACATTTACAAATCTTCAATAGAATATGGAAACTGATATGGACTTTTTGATACCATGTTTATTAAAAAGATAGGTTTATTTAATAAAAAGGCAAAAAATATTTGACTTAACGGTTTGATTAATTTGACAATATTATGTAATCATTTCTTTTAACAACATTTTAGACACAAGATGTCTTTAGATGACTGATTTTATATTGTTACTTACATAAACCTATAAGTAAAATTAAAGAAATATTCAGATGAGTAACGAATAACAAATACATTAACAAATCTCCTTCATCCATCTCAATGCAATACATTTTAACAGTCATAACATGGAGATAACAATTGTCTGTGTCATCGGTTAAGGTTTAATACTTCAGGGCCTTATTAGGAGAGCTTACCACCTACATTGTCTACAGAATAACTGACAGTATTGAAATGGACATGCTTGTTATCTTTTCTTTAACCACCTCCACCTTATTACTCATATGTGTTATGTCAAGGACGTATCTACGGAATCTACGCTGTAGACTAAAGTTCAAAGTAATGGTTGATTTTATAAACTTTATAGTTTATGTAGTCGTTTCGATATTCTCATGGTCAATGGGAATTGTAAATTATTATACGAATTTATCAAGTGAAGTTCGATCTTGATTATCCTGTTACAGTAGAATTTATTAAATTTCAATTATTGATTTTATAGAGTATTTTCAGTTTTCAACTTGGAATGATGTGAGTGCTCAAGTTCACAGTAATTAAAATTATTTAAGTTTCAATCGATATTAATCTATGGATTAGAAGAACTAATATAGATAATGACGTACTGAAGCAAATATTAATGGTACTAGCAGCGCTATGATAGAAGAATTAGCAATATAAACTTTGATATGGACACGATTGCCAAACTAAGGATTATGTTTTTGAAACTAAGCAAGACCGCCCTCGCTTTGCTTATCAACAATAACAGTATCAATACCAAACTGGTACCAGTTACCAATCCACTTACCCATATTTGGTGACTGTACAACGACCTGGTGATCCAAATCATTTCGACATTCATAACTATTGATTTTTCCCCCTATCGCCGTAGACAATGTAGAAAGTTGAGTATCAATATCAATGAATAGATAATGGATGATATTATTTGAATTCCACCACACCCTCTTGTTGATTTTTACAAAGGAACCATTATAGACAACAATAATGAAGGCGCTTTCATGTTTGTTTTGGTTGCACTTTATTAGTGTCACCAAACTTTTCTACCTTTAGATATAAATTGTTACATCTTCGTATTTTCTTTGAGGGTATTTAGAAAACTACCCTTTGACAGATACCAACGGATCTTAAATTCTGTTTTTAATGTCATCATAATCTTTATTTATAACCAAGGGGAGACTTGAAAGCGCTACTGAAATTAGTATGACGAAGGACGAAGAAGTCCACTCTTAAACGACTTTTCTCTCACATATTTTGATGTAATCTAATACTTATTGTTATGGGATAAGGAACTTTAATGCAGTGTGCAACGGCAAATATATTTTGGTTCATGAATATTAATGTTGTGTTATTTATCTCTGTTGAAATAAGACGGTGCGGTGGTAATACAGAGAACCCTTTTTTGATACCTATTTTAGTCACCTCCCGATTAACATGTTGGCATTATTGTAAATACGAGGATGCGCTGTTAAACTTTAAGATGCTCACTTTAAAAATGGACCTCTTAAAGGAATGAATATTAAAAAAGGAAAAAATCTGTCAGTGTTTGGAGGAGCAGACCATACAATGATAAGCATTACTTATACCTTTTTTCTTCTAGGTCCATTGGCTCCGGCTTCATTGTTTGTAAGTCAGTAGCCGTTACCGTTTTATTTCTTTATTTTTCTAATTCTGATACAAACCAGATGAAGTATCAGATGTACATTGTACTCAGACTTATTCATCATTTATCATAAATGTGCGTAACATCTAGATGTAAAGCTTTATAATATGCACTTTGCTTTTTATAAAGAAATTGACGAATTACCTAATTATGTATTTCACATTTAGTTATAAAAAAGTAAGACTAGAAGTCCAGAACGATTTAAACGTCACATTACAGTTGAATTTGTAGCTCTTTATTACCTCTGAGTACTTACTGATTGAATTGTGAGTACTTACTGATTGACTTCCGTGAGAGCTTAAACTATAATGTAACTTAACTCTTATGGAACCGAAGGAATCAAGATGAAAGATTTTATTACATTCTAACAAAATTGGTTTTTGTGAAATGATCAGAGCGGTTTACAACATGGAAGGTAGATTTAATGACCGTCATAAAATGGATTTTGTAGACTTTAAAAACGTGTTTATTGTTCAATGTTCATCTCTAGAAAGGGGAGTCAGTTCCCAAGGACATAATTTTGTATTAATATCACGTGGACCTCACCTTACGAAGGGTAACAAATTATGGGTGCAGGCTGCCCTTTTGTAATCATAAATTAAACCAAACCAGACTCTAAGACCTTGAATATAAATGTGAAATCTCGATAGCGTAATCTTGTTCAAACATCAAATGTCAGACCACATGTTTGAGCTGTCGGTAATACCTTCTCTGAAATCGCTTTGAGACTTAAGATTATTTGTTTTAAAAAAGAAAGATAGATGACAGAAGAGGTGTGAACTAATCTCGTCAACTGATTTCGGTGAAACAATCTGTCAACGGTAGGCAAGTGGTTGATAGAGGATTAGGGAGAGTTAGTTTATGACGTTTTACTTCAAGCATTTCACCTTTAGATAAATAATAACTACATTCTTCATCATATTCTTCCGAAATTCCATTTACAAGTATTCAATGAAGCTAAGCATCGACTGGTAAGTAATTTCTCTTTATTATTATAGACCTTAAACGTATTCTATCACATAATTTCAAAGAAAATAATTTGCTTTCATGATTTGTTTGAAATACCCTGTTTTGAATATTCAATTATGTACAATTATATTGAAATTTTTATTCCTGTAGGTCTATTTAAAAGTTATCTTACATTCAGAAGATATCGAAAAGTTTCAAAAAGACGCTACGTTTTTATCGGCACATACAAAAGATTGAATACCACGCAATAAATTCCTTCATAGCTTTGATTTCGACACATTTTTAGAATGCATCCATTTTTTTATTTGATAGAAGACAGGTAGCGTTGGAAACGTATCGAAGCGATTAGAATCATCGTATATTTTCTTTAGTCAGTTTTTATATCAAAGATGATTTATGGGATCAGAGTTTGTACTCAAATTTTTTTTTACTTGTTTCGAATGTCAGTATGGTAGTATTATGTTTTTGATTATTTTAAATGATAGTGGGTTTGAGTATAAAATGCCTTCCCGTGATTTTTACATACTGTTCATAAACTACTTCTTCTGTGTCTGTTTAACTTATCTTTAGGTCACGTTAAAATAGGTTATGTTAGTTTGAATTTGAATTAAACTCAACTTATTCTTAATTCCCATTATTCCATTTTATGGCAGGATTTTTTCTTAAGAAGTTTCGGTTGGATAGCTTGTCTCTTGTTGATCGTAACTAGTTTAACGTATGAGATGATGGTCCTTTATAACCATTGAAATCATGCATAATCATAAAATTCCTTAAAAATGATAGTTTTAATGATTATTATAATAGGTAGCAATAACAATTAAACCTATTTTAAAAGCAAGCGTTATCTTACAATAGAAAAATATACGATCAGTCGTAAACATCTCTTTTTGGGTCGTTAAGTTTTAACGACTTCATATTTAGGGAGGATATTAAAGTCCCTTATTAAATACCACCCGCTATACAAAGCTTCGAACAGCTGGGCTTGGAAGTTTATGTTATGAATAAACATTGCAGAAAATCACAATTCGTATAATTATGCTCGGTATTTTACACTTCCGCCCTTTTACAATGTCCGTGGTTATTTTCAACTGTTTTGCACAATAATTTTAGACTTGTTGCATTGTTTTTTATTTCATAGCTTCATTATAAGTATCTCTTCTTTATAATATATAAAAATCTTACGTACACACGTTTTTCCTTAAACTTTAACGAAAGTTGAATATAATTCCAATACAACGAAGACTATTGAACCATATGGTTATATTAAACCAAACCAAATGATATTATCTGTCCGTCAATCCTTACACAAACAGGGCCGTAATAGATCAACGTCAGTCCTCTACAAACATGTCTGAGGGCCGGCGGTCTCTGGACAAATAAACTAAGCACGTTTTAAGGATTGACCTTAAAGGTTGCGATAAATTGGTTTAAGCCTTTGCACATGCGCTACTAAAATAATTAAAGTGAATGCTTGGCAATTCTATGTGGTGAGAAGTAAAGTTGATTTCTTAGATGGTCAGAATACTAGGTTTGAAGCCTGTTGTACCTACTGTAGATAAATTGTGTTTCGTTGACGATTGTGTTTAGTAAATGAGAATAGGTATTTATAGATTACGAATGGAAGGATAGTGGGCAAGTTAAACGTCTTGTTAATAATAATTACTAGGTACTTTTAATATTTACATATTTTAAGTTATTGGTGAGTGGTAGTGACCACTTCTCGTACCAAACGTTGCAAATTGGATATGACTCAGGTTTTACTTTTTAAAACAACATTTATCACTGTGTTATTCTTAGTGGGTCGTATTCATTAAAAACGGATGCAACAATCGCATCGTCTATAAAAACCTTATACTTAAGTCCGGCCTGTCTGTCTGATAAAACCTACCTATTGGTATTTTGGCTCATAGCAGTGAGCTCATCTCACTTTATTTTCTAAATAAGCTTAATGGACTGTGTCCGGAATTAAACATTTAGAACCCTAAATCTGGGTAATAGATCTAATGTCGGCTGTTTGAATAACATTCTGACTCTTTCGATGTCTTTTGGGAGGGCAGAATGCTAGTCAAATTAGTCGATTTGTATTTGAATTAGTCGATTGTATATTTAATTTTGTATTTGTTGTATTTTAAGTTAACGAAACTATGTGGTCGCTTAGCAACAAAGTTTCTAAATTATAAAAAAAATAAGTCGCACATGTGTCATTGGCGCCAACGCCAGGCAAAGATAAAAAAATTCTTTGTTTTATCAGTTTTAAATGGTTGCACTACCATAATTGTATTATTGTCCAACATTTCTAAACGAAATTAGTCGCCTAATGTGTTCGGCGCCTATTTTTTGTCGAAATGTTAAGGAGAATTGCACTACATACAGACGTATCTACCTTGTTTTGAAAATTGTAAAATATTGAGGATTCTTTGTACATTGTATTTACTTCTTAACTGTCTTAACTTTCCTGATTGTAATGCACTATGGATTTATACGTGAATATTTCGCATTTACAATAATATTACATACATACGTATCAAATTAATAGCCTACTTTTCGAAGTGGGTAATAAACGCGAGGTTAGTTCTGTAACTTAAGGTAAAAAACCTAAGCTACGTGCTTATTAAGTGAGAATAATGCGTTTTTTTATCTACATAAGAAATCATATACCGGTATCAGGTGTCTGCAACCTTGCACGCTATTGCCTCTCGGATGTCGAGGCCTTCGCGAATAATAAACACTTACGAACACCTATTTGTTACAGATTACAGAAGTCAAGATATTTTTGTATTCACATACTACTATAAATAATGGCTACCATAGTCCCACAGCAGAATTCACTTTAAAATTTTTGTCTGTCTGTCTGTTTGATCCGGCTAATCTCTGAAAAGGCTGAACCGATTTTGACGGGACTTTCACTGGCGGATAGTTGATGTAGTAAGGAGTAACTTAGACTACTTGTTTACCTTCGTTTCGGCATAGGTTTACCGAAACGAGGGCGGGTCCACTAGTTGTATTATAATAACTTATTACAATTCCTCATTAATAGATATCTAACATTCACATATATCTACATATAGCATCAGTTATTATTCAGATATTAGTTTCTAAAAGTCAAGATTAATTTCAATATTCTGAACACGTCCCTACTTACTTTTAGAGATTACCTTCAACATCCAAACTTACAAGAAACCTCTTTGTAATATTAATATAGATATTATGAGCTGAGGATTAGTCACAAGTGTTCTTCGTCTTGTGTGTAATTATTTTGTTCATTCGTTGTAGAAGGTCGGAATAGCGCGGAGGCGGAAGATGCGCTTAAAAAATCTACTTGTCGACGAGATTGGCAAAAATCGGTCAAGTGTAGGCTGCCTGTACATTCCTTATAGGTTCTACAATATTTCGTTATAAATTTAAATTTTGAGCGAGTTTTACTAGTTTTGTTTGCTCGTATTTTATTCAAAAGAATAAAGCTTACGTATGTACTAGACCAGATTTAATACTTACCTATAACAATATTCTACATGTTTCACAGTTACCGCCTAAATAAGAACTAAGGACAAAGTGCTCAATTATGTTAAACATTAATTTTGACTTTAATTTAAATCCAAAGAAAAAAAAAATATTTTTAAATTTTTTTTGTGAAAAAATTTGATTTTTTTTACATAATTATTTTACTTCAAAAACTAATACATTTTATGTCACTGGCACGCCAATATAGTACGCCAACGGATCGTATAGCCCTAACTAATATTAATTTATTAATCGATCCAAACGTGAAAATCGCAACCTTAAAAACTTATTTCGTGTTTTCAAAGTTATTTAATTGATTGTATATAATCTGTGTTATGCCACAAAAACAATTACAGGCAGTATTTAGTTTGGTGGGAACCAACTGCTCGTGATACACTGCAGCCTTGTTAGCTCATTGATTTGGATGACAGATGAACGTTTGTTCACGAGTCTCGAATATGTTAATTGCTAACGTGTACCTTTTATAATGAAGTTAAGGAATTTAAAGGGTTTATGGTTTAGTTGCGACAAAATATTACAACCTGAATGTACAAAAAATTGTGCAAAATTACATTAAGTTTTTATTTATTTATTAGTAAGTTGATTTTTAACTAGACATCTTAAATAGGCAGACGATAAGTTGTAGCACATTTAATAATACTACGAAAACATTGGTATGATTGGTAATACGGCAACGAAGAACAGTGTTTAGAGTCAATAGAAATTTTAAATAATACCTCAGATATTTAGGTATGTCTACAGGTAGTTAATAAATACTTACACTAAATATATAATATCCAATCGTTGTATTTTAACAATGTGGTAACCCAGATCATGATAATAAGTTCAATGAACAACAGGGAAAGGAATTTAAGTCAAACAAATTAAGTTTTGTAATAGTGTTACTCCGCTGTATTTAGATGTAAAGCAATTGTCGCACGAAAAGCGAATTTTTTTAATTCGCTTGAGAACTATGTATTGATAGGATAAGATAATGATAATTTGTTATTATAAACCGTGGACATCTGTTTCTGTAGTACTAAAAGCAATTACTGATGCGTTATCGGACTAAAATAAAAGAAACGAAAATTATTGCTACGGCATTTAAAAATTGTCGCAAAAGAATTAGCTCTTTACTCATTTATTCATTTTATTTATTTATTTTTTAATACACCGAAATACCTATTATA
>LGAG01000208.1:844893-869258 GCA_001278395.1 Lerema accius
ATAATATTAAAGTCCGAAACATGTACTGTAGTTTCCGATTACTTACTCCAGTGACTTCGTTCAGATATTTAAAGTACGGATGCTTGAAAACGACTATCAATGAACTTAACAATTAATCGATAACTATAAAAATAGATTGAAAAAGATAAAGTTAGTATAGTAAAATAAAAGTAAAATAAAGTAAACGCTAACACCAACTCATACCCCCGCAGTAGGATTTCCTGTGTCGCGGGTGGCAGGCACAACACATCACTAAGACCCATGACCCGAGAACAAACATTTATCTGTCACATAAATATCTGCCCCGGCCGGGAATCAAACCCGGGGCCCTTCGCTTCGAAGGCAGGGTCACTACCAACTAGGCTACGGGGTCGTCAAAGTACCTAAAGAGAGAACTTACTAACAAATGGTCCATACAACCTTTGACTAAAAGAATAGGTTTCTTTGAACAGAATTGAAGTAACTGAAAGGTCAGTAGGTACATTTTGCTGATAAATGAAGACATGACACATCGAGGGCCGACGCACTTGAGATAAAGTATTGATAATGAGAACGTATGTCTTCATTGTCCTGTGATTTTATGGACGACTGCTTAATGTACTACGATTTGTATTTCGAAGTCGTGTTTCTGAGAGAGGAAGCTTCAGAGGATAGCCACCATAGCTATGAACGGTTTGCTCGTGAAAGATTCGAACTCGGGAACTCCAGTTGGGGAGACTAAGGTTCAAACTGTGTTTAAATCACAAAGCTGCTCCTACATTCATAGTTGCTTAAATAAAATAGGACTCAATTTAAGCATTAAATTAAAAATCAAAATCTCAAAAATCATTTATTCATGTAGGTATCACTAATGTATCTAATTTGTTTTAATCTACCCTCGTTTCGTTAAGGTTAAATATGGAGAATTTTCTTTAGAAGAAAGGGGAAAGAAACCAACCAAATATTAAAAAAAAAAAAAAAATTGAAAATACCCAAGACTAATGAAAACAGTATAATCGAAAAAGAAAGAAATAAAATTTTAAAATCCCCCGACTCAGGGAATATTACAATTAAAGCTTCAGATTGGAAGCTAAGTGGTGATTCATTCCAAAAGTGCTTCCGGTAACAGATATTTGTTTGAGTACTTTTCTTATCTTGTTATTCGGAATTCAATAAAGTAATATTTGATAAGATAAATAAGAACAATATTAAATATCATTTACGCAGAGAACATTAACTGAAGGGTTTGTTTCCGGTATTGTTTATTAAAGCTTACTTAATAAATAGGTAGGTACTTACTCTGAGAGTGTTTATCAGAATGTTAACCAATAAACTTTAACTGATAACTAATTTATTTTTAATACAAACACAAAAAACCCGTCTGCTAAGAAAGGGGAGGATATAATTAACAAATAAAAACATTAATACACATGCTATATAAATACACGTTGTATTGTCTGTATACATTCGACCCCTGTTGCAATTTTCTTATTAGTAGATAGGTATATTTCTGCTTTGCAATTCTAAATGCATACGACATACCAGATGGTAAATTGTGTCCATTGTCTATTGACGGGTTGAACACCAAAAGAATAGCTAATTTATAGCATTATCCTTCTGAAATAGAACCATAACCCGTACCTATAATATAACTTTTTATATCAAAATTCCCTCTTATAATCTCAGTCTACTTAGGGGGGTGTTCATGTAGGTAATACGTAACGCAATTTGGGGGAAGGGGGGTCTTGTAAACGCGTTACGTAACATAGTTTTTTATTATTAAAAAAACTTAGAGAATATAATTTTCCTAACTCGCCAAAATAACAAAAATTTTAAGTAAAAATGGTCATTTAGGAGTTACGTATCGATTTATGAGGGGAAAAGGGGTATAGAAAAACGTTATGTTGCGTTACAAATCGGGAAGGGGGTCAAGAATCATCAAAAATTGCATTACGTAATACTTAAACTCTCCCTTACTTTTAGTGCTCTTAATCTAATAACAGTCGTAGCAAAAACCTCTTTTCCTAACAGTCTTAAATATACGAATAAGTCCATTCCTCTTTACCCTGAGATCCAATGTAAATAATAAGTCCTTTTTACCCTAAAATCTACTGTAAATATTACTTGTCTTTTTTTCAGTCATACGTTCCTTCTATTGCAAGTTCAGCAACCTAGACATTTTTCAATTTCAGTCTAGAATTTAATATTGGAAACTTTTCGCTCGCTGCATTTTGATCAAGGATTTATCCGATCTCGCCGCATCTTTGAACGGAAAGGAAATTTAATCACCAACACGAGTTATATCCTGCCCTAAAGCCTCAGGCAATTTAACTGAAATATATAGATCCTGCAGACGTTAAGGTAACTAGATTACCTGATAAAACCTACTCGTCTCCCGCAGGCAAATACCATCTTCTTAATCACATTTCCTTAAAGCGATCGCGAATGGATTTTCGATAAAATATTATTGTTCAATTTAAAAGAAGTGAAAGATTTTAAAGATTGTGAGTTGGTTTCTCTTTTTGGATTGTTTTGTGTATAGACAATTTTTAGTAATATTAGAAGGTATACAATAAATACAATAAAAAAAGGTATTTATAGAAATATAGATTCAGCGAAAAATAAAAGATTACACTAAAATTAATAAATTAAATAAAAATGCAATTAGCTGGTCGTTTGGAACTTGCCAAAACGTATAGATACACGCCTAATGGAGTCTTTGAATATTCACTATATTCCATAAATCGCTATTATATCCGCTATTCGCGTACAAAGTTACAAACGGACCATACCTTTTGCAGCCAACAAGCCGGTCAATGGTATGCGAGTCGCGTTACAAAGCGCCCGACAGCTTGAACGATAGCCATTAATAAATTAAATTATCTGCGGTACGTAGCTTTGTAAGAAATCGTATCGGGGCCATGTAGGCATTAAGACAATACAACTACTGGTATAAATCATTCGAATTGAATTTCATTGCACAACTTTGTAAGGCTCAGACCAAAAAATATATAGACTTAGCCTTTGGAAGTAAAAAACGCACTCGAAAAAACATATTTACGATATGTTACTTACGATAACAAATGATAACGTTTCCCGGTACATTTCTCGGTAGGCCGTACTCTGAGACATACGGCAAATGATAAAAAAAGAAAAAAAATTGTCCTCACTTTTTTGTTCTGAAAACTGGGTCTATATACTTTTTGGTCTCAGTTGTAATAATTATTACGAGAATAACTTTATGCCATAGATTTTGATTATCCGTCGGATAAAAATGGCTTCACTTTGTGGTGAAACGTACCTATGGGAGTTATTGTAAGCAAAATTATCCTTAGTGAAATCGGTTGTGTAAGTTTCTGTGGTAGGTCAGTGATGCGGTGATCAGACTGGGAGTAGGTACCAAATAAGTGTTCAGAGTTTAGTAGGAAAGATAAAGCGAAGGAATTATTGTGTTTAATCACACAGAATACTACAACAAAAAAAGGATCCACAAAATTTAGGTCCAATTTAAATTAATTATAAATACACAGACGCATAAAAACAATAGACGGAGCCATCCAGCCGAAAAGTGATGAACATCAAAATGTAGCTGCTCGAACATAATGAAGCCGGCGGCTCAGTAGTATACGGCGAGCGCGTGACAGATTTTTGTTCGTCACTTATTTAGTCGTTTTTTTTTGTCTTGTGTATAAACATTTTAAAATTAAAGATACAATAAATACATAAACAATATAGATTAGGTCATTATAAATTAGATTAGGAATTTAATTGTACCTGACTGTAGTCAGTAGTAAATAGTATAGTCAACGTAAACATGATCTTGAGAGTACGTTAGCGACCGTAACAAGAGAAAGTATTGTCTTATCTTCGAAGACAGGATGTTTAATATTTGATACAGCATAAATTGGATCGTTTGTGAAACCAGGCCACGTTTCCGTCGAAGAATCGTGCTAAGGTCCTTAATCACTCGTTGTAGAGGCAACGAACGAACTACATAACGTCGGTAAATGATCAAACTTGCTTGACAAACTTGCAAGTCAAACTTGATGTTTTCATCAAACATGCCTGCACGATTAAACGGTACCGCCCAGAACTAAAGCAACAAGGCGTCAATCAAATTTTACATCAACATATTTCATTAATAGTGATTCAACTATCATGGTGACAAATTATTTATTATTCTGCAATATAATTTTCAAAATTTGAAATCAAACACCTGTATTCGTAAATAAGCAGATTAAAGCCCTGTGGCCCTGTAGTTAACGAAATGGTTACATAATAGGTAATGATTAGGTAGTAATAAATAATACACAATAGTCATGGGAACCTTTACTACTTCAAACATATTTTTACGACATAAATAAGTATACGATATCAATGTAGTATCTTCGAAATATACCTCTATTCTTGTTCTGCAATTAATACTTCAACAGCCAGATCATAAATTGCTTTCACGAACTGTTACTCGTAAAGTAGTCTAAAGTTAGGTTCATCGTTAGTAGTTGTTCGACTGTTGTTGGCAACTTCAATGTCAATCTCGATTCAATTGTTTAAACCAATTATTTCGATTAAATTACAATTGGTAACAAGGTTACGCTCCAGTAAGTAGGTAGGTTACAATATGGTCTTATATCATATGAAATATTCCGATTTAGGTACATTACTAGGTATTGAATTGTGAGGCAACTTATTGCTTTGGGCATTAATTTTGATGAACTGCAGAAAAAAATTGGGAGGATATGTTCATAACTATATTTAGGGTCATTATTAGTTGACATAAGACTTTCATTAAACTTCTGAATCAATTAATTTACTTACATACTATCTGTATTTTTGTTGGCAAAACAATATAAGCTATCATAATTTTCTGATTAGTTGCATTCTTAATATAAAGAAACCTTGTATTTATCATTTAAATAATAATAAAATGGCAGAACATTGTTTAGCTCTTCAGAAAACATAATTTACTTCAAACTCAGTATTTTTTTTAATTTTTAATCAATAAAATACTTACATAGTTTTACTTGTCAATGCTTTGATATCCACTTTGCATGCTTCGAGCTATATGCTCCATTATTTCCTGCACAGGATCGTTACAATAGGAATTTTATAATACGACCATCAGTGGAATATTGATTTGATGGCGAGGATAACCCAGACTAGTTAGTTTGTAATAACATTCCTACACCGCGGGCATTCATTTATTCATTATGTACTTTTCCGTGGTAGGTGAATGGTTATTAGAATAATATTAATAAATATATTGAAGAATATTTTCACTAATTCGCACTGGACTAGAGAAGTGGAGTAGGTATGCTCTAGGCCTCCTCAGTTATGACTAAAGGCCTGCGTTTTTTGTGCTGGGCCATTAATTTATATTCTAATGGAATATTATAACCGAATTTATTTTGATAATAAGTTTATTTTTTACTTTAGGTATCTAAAACAGTTAGGGCTGCTAAAATTAATACTTGAAATTAGGCAAGTATTTACCCTAATTTGTAACGAAATATTTACACTTTTATTATCTACTAAACTTTAAATTACAGTCCATTAAATTATTCATGCAAAAATACATAGCTTTGTAGTTTCACTGGACGATTCGCTTAGAATAGAATTTACAAAATTTTATTGATCTTTATACATAGAAAACCTGTTCTGTCAACCGTCAACCACACACACCCAAAGCTGCTACACGCACTTTAAACATCATTAGCACACGCAAAGCTATTTGGTTACAAATGGTTAGTCTGAGTGAGGTCGAAAGCTCACTTAGCAGTCGTGTGATATCTTCTATTATAATACTAGCACAATAAACAATCGTAGAGATGTGCTTGACGGCAAATAACTCGCGTGCGGACTCGTCAACGGTTCAGTAGTATGCTTAGATTGTGACTGCCCTTAAGCTATAGTTCAGGGCTTAAATAAACGATTTATTTATTTTTCTTCTATCTGGATACCTATCTATAATACTTTTGGTCTTGCTAATTTGCATTGGTGATCGCTTATCAAATGGGTTGTGCCTATTTCCAATAAAAAATATATAATTTTTTTACGTTACCTATTTGTTATTTAGTGGTTGTAGTTTACGGTGAATATTGTTAATATTGAAAAATATATTCCCGCTTTTTCTTAAATATTCGTCCGATTTTTTCATAATTTTCTCACAATTTAATCTTTCCCTACACTTCGACGAATTTTTCAAAACAAAAACATTAACATATTAATACAATATAAATTCATTTATCTACATTGAATTCTAATACCCTTACATAAAAAATTCAAACAGCATACAAATCCTAATAAGGATGTCTGATTCAAAATACCAATCAAAAGTAATAATTACAAAACGTCCTTCAACTCTTTGCCTATAAGACAATGGGGCGTAGGTACACAAAATTCCTACGCGTCATCCGACATGAATTAACCATGGTTGCGTAACCAGGCCTTGGTTGACCGCAGGCCCTGTGTACGTGCCAAACCTATCGCTAAATTTATCTAGATCAAATGACAATGCACGTTAAGCTTAAGTTGCAAAAACAGAGCTAAATCGAAGTTGACTATTGAACAATGAACTAAGATTCGGTAACCAGATTATGCGTTACAGGTGGTAACGAATCGGTTAATTTAGTTACATACTTATTAGGGTTCGGTATTTTTTTATGATTAGGATTATTGAGGTTTTACCTTTGTTTGTCTATAACATACTATTAGTTGAAAACGAAACCAAAGTGATGTATTAATTTTTTATTTTATACGTACCTATTTATTAGGGTTCTGTTCTTCTTAATGTTTTTATGATTAGGATTATTGAGGTTTAACCTTTGTTTGTCTATAACATACTATTAGTAGAAAACTAAAGCAAACCAAAATTTATGGGTGACTACTAGAAGCATAATTTTTTTCCACTTCCGTGCCTTGGAGGGTACATGAAGCCTTCAGTCACGATTGTTATGGTTAGTGTTATTTGACGTTATCTGTAAAATCTGAATTCAGGGTCTAATGGAACGGGTGAGAACGGGAATGGGACCCAACGGGAATAACCCGTGATACTCGTAGTTGTTAAACTATGTTGATATCCCTTACCTACATTATTATTCTATTAAAAATGTCTGTATGTTGATGGATACGGAACTCTAGAATAACAATTAGGTATGTGGTATATAGGTACTACCTATTAGTATAAAGTAATTCTTACTTTGTAAACCTACTCGTAACTAAATTATAATGGTCTTAGATAATTTTTTGTAAGCACTTAAATAATACTTTTAAGTTGTTTGTTTAATTTGTTATTAAAGGAAGCATCAAGATAAATCATATTTTCGATTCGATTAGTTGACCTTGGTATTTATTACTTGCAACGATGACTGTTAAATTTAACTACTAACAAAGAATTGAATCGGATAAGCATTCATCGAAATGTAACATTTGTTTAACTGAGAGCCAAGTTAATAACAATTGAAAATCACTTTAATTCAAAGAGTATATTAGAGTTTACCTACTCCCAGCTTACTCTGTCTTTAATAATACTGTATCTTATTAAACCACAGATAAGACATGGATTAAACTTCATCACTGTACATTAAAAATGGGGCTAGTTATTTCGTTTATGAATATTTAAAACTTATCATTTTTGGGCACAAATTATAAAATATTTATTTTCCATCCTATGCTTTAACATCTAACAGCAACGCCACTTACCATAAGATAGGGACCACTACTTACTACATATTTATGTGACCAGTTTATCACTTATCATGATTAAAAGAAATTTAAAATGAATGAATGAATACTTGTAATGTTTGAGACACAAAGTATAAAATATTTACCGTCCATCTTCGGTTCATGTCATAACATAACAGTGTAAGTGAATCATTAATCGACACGCATGAATGGTGCAGACTAAAGAGGAACAGACGATGGTTCTAATTTTAGCGTATATCGACCTAGCGATAGCCCCTAACTTGTATGAACATTGATGTACACAGGGATTCATTCTATAGTACAAAGTTGTTAACCTGATTAGTACATTGTATATTTAAAAGATTGTATTGTAAGTTAAATAGATATGTAAGTAATTCATTAAAACTAACGTTACGCACTCATAACGTCACAGTATCCTTGTATTATGGGTACAAGATCATGACGGTATTGTAACATACACCCAGACCGAAAACAGAAATTTAAATTTATTATGTCAAATATTGATAAGGTTTCACAAATTGAGATAGAAACAACACCGTAATAAGTGTATCTATAACAGTTATTCAATTATTTGGTACAACTATTAATAAATTTAGGCTTATTTGTTATGCTACCGCTTGCATATTTCCATAAACTGGCAAGGCTGAAATTGCTCTAATGGTAGTTTATTACATCAATACAAAACAAATTATGCAACAATATGAGATATCAGATACCATGCACAAATGAATAACCGTAGCCAATGAGAAACATACGTGCGATCTCCGCTACTTCACAACGCAACAAAAGCTCAATAACAACGTATCCTCTGAAGTTTTATTTTAGCACCCAATTACTGAGCAAATTATGTAAAGCTGCATATCCACCGTATGAAAGTTTCAGAAAAGTTAATGACGTACTAAGGAAATCTCTTATTGGCAATGTAAAAGGAGGATATTTTTTTGCATTCAGCAATGGATACGTACCCACCTTTACAGAAACTTTTGTCGCTGACATAAGTGTCTTGGTGGTGTTGGTGTTAGAGAGCTTAAAACCTTGATTGGGAGAACAAAATAAACTAGTTCTATTAAAACTGACCCTATATTTAATACAATATTTGGTCAGTTGACAATACCTTAGGTAAAAACATTGTTTAACATTGAAATAAAATAACAATCGGGTTAAAAAAACCAAAGAGACCGTGTTTGTTCGCCTAAACAGTTATCACCTTTTAAGTGGAAACCCAGCTTAAGATCAGCAGAGCTCACACACGATACGATCGTAGGATCATTAAAACGTGACTGCGTAATAAACAGAAGAACATGAGCTCTAACAATCTCGTATCCAGCATCAAACTGTATTCGTGATCCACTGGGCATAGACCTTTGACCCAAAGTACATTTTTCGAAGGCGTCATGATCGACCTCGTAACATTTGTCAGTTGGCGAACGATCGTGTATTGTTTACCGTTGCTGATTGGGACGTAAATAGTTTTTATGACCGTACTTCATAGCAAGCAGTTAGGTGGAGTGTAAGGCCATAATGATCAGTGGAACTAATGCCCTATGAAGATCATTCGAGATTACTTTATACACCATCATACATCTTCTGAAGTAACCCACAGATGTTCGTGGTAATCCACTTATTACCTACTACTGAGGTTTTGAAGCCAGTATTGTTGTCCTAATAAATTGGGTCTAAATGATTCGGTTCTTCCATGGTTCAGTCCTTTCTAGTCTGGCACACCTTTTTTTTTTAACGTGTGGAAAGACCCTCGTCTCGTCCATCCGGCTACGGGAAGCCGGACAGGTATGTGGGACTTGAACCCACTAAAACCACACGGTGTCGACGCCTACCGCTTTGAAGCCGGGACTGTTTGCTATTCTCGCTCCACTGCCCCGGCGCGAAGTCTGGCACACCTACATTATCAATTAACTCTCGCATATAAAGATAGCACAGTATGTTATCAAGTAAATCCGTTCACTATTAAGTCACTTTATTGATCGGAATACTCACGTGAATATCACTAATTGCTTGTCGCTCCCTTCCCTTGGCATACATGCATGTCACTGATTCATATCGAGAACTAAGTCTAATGTATTTGTAACCAAGTGCACTTTAATGACTTAGCTATTGTATACGACTTTGTAATCATAGGCCACGTTAAACCATCGGTTAAACCATCTTAGTTATATAAGAGTCGGTAACTCATGTTACAAGCTTTGGGTGGCATGAAAACTCCTAAAATCGGAATTGGTGAGTAACCCCTCACTAATCCGCATTGGTGCAGTGAAGTAGTGTGGCCTTCTATGAGAAGAAACCAAACCCTCGTTCCTTGTGCTCTTTTTTCATGAATGTACCGATGCCATGTCAAAATATGGACGCTTTACATCATTAGAAATCACATTTCCACTGGCATGTTCATTCATGTGCAATCAGTGGTCAAAACTTTGCATAAATTAGTCAGTGAGCATTAAATATCAGGTTTTATATACTTATCGGGTTACTCAGGTATATTTCATTTTTATTTGGTATGGTATTTATTGGTATACTGTTCATAAATGAATGTAATTGGTGTAAACGATTGACCCAATTAAGCAACTGTGTGCGGTCGACAATTGAATGATGATTGCTAGGAGCAATTTTGGGTGCAGTCGGGAAGAAAGTTACGTAACGTGACTTTACGTAAGTTTTTCATAAAAGATACGACATGTTATCTTGTTTTTAACCTGTTATTGCGCCTAAAAGGTGTCGTACTAATTAAATTTACCTCATTTAATCTTAAGGGCCATTCAAGTTTTACGTAACGCAATTTCTTGACAATTTTAAATTGTTACGATCCGTTACACAGGTAGGAAGGCGGATCGCACACCGCGTTATGTAACACTGCATTTTTTAAATAAGGAATATAAATGTGTTATGTGTGAATATCGTGTGTTACCTACATAACGTTTTAGGTTGCAGAAAAACGATACGGCGCGTTACATGGGAGTTACATTACAATTTACAATACCTTTTTTCCGCACTGGATCGTTGCCAAACTCCCAAGGTTACGTAATAATTGCTAAAATAAACGCAAACTTAGATTAGGAGCTTAAAACAATCATTACCAGGTAAACAACATTGTGAGCTGAATACGAGACTCGAACACAGCTTAGAACCTTATCAGATGGAAAGCAAAACACGTTTGTCGTGATGACGGACTGTAATGTGTTTATTTTGTTAATTCCCTGTAAACGAAATCGATGTTTAACGAGCGTTATGTAATGTTATCCCAACACTTTAGCTTTCTTTCTTTACGAATATCATTGGCACATGTTCACTGCATACATTACCTAAAGCAGTAAATTTAAAACCTTTTGCATTGCTAGTTTGTATTGTGTAATGTATATAAGTGTTAGTTTACCTAGAATTTTGTCATTTCATATATATTTTTTACATAAAATTAGTTAATGTGCAAGCAAATGGCGGTGTTCACCAAGATGGTGAGCGCCCAAACTTAGAAGCCTGTTTACTGTCGACTTGCTTGAAATATTTACAATGAAAGGATGAAATGAAATGAGGACAAAAGGGATGGGTAGGAATAGGAAAGGAATAGTGGAATTAAGTCGTGTAGTTCCATGTCACACTCTCTAGAATCTATTTTACATCATGACGAAAACAAATGATGATTCACCATTTCATAGCTCATCTGTTTATTTGTGGGCCATTTTCATAAACAATATATTAGCTCGTCAGTTCATTTGTAGGCTAATAGTACTACTCTCTGTCGAAATAGGTACTTATTTAATCGGAAGTCTTCATTACTGTTGACTAAACAGTGAACATAAAAAAGTCAGAGCTCGTCGTGAAAGTGTTACGTGATTTGTGACCTTTTGTCATGCCGCCCACAGCGACTAGTTTGATGTTACTGTAGTTAGGGTAACCATAGTTAACTGTGGCTTATAATAGTTAAACGGTAAGGAATTTGGCGTTTTCTATACTATTCCTAGAAATGGGACGCGTCAGCACTTTGCATTGCCATATATTTACCACCATCGATGGTACCTATGTTACACTTGACTCATTATGTTGTAGCTCAACTTATCTTCCAAAAAAAATATACTTATATTAATATAAATAAATAGGTACAGATATTTTTAAGGACTCCCCAATGCTTAATGTAGTTACGATAGTCTACGCTCGTCTATATCTATACTAATTATATAAAGCTGAAGAGCTTTTTTGTTTGAACGCGCTAATCTAAGGAAATACTGGACCAATTTGCAAAAGTATTTAGTGTAAGATAGTCCATTTATCGAGGAAGGCTTCTATATACATCACGCTAAGATTATGAATAGGAGAGGAACAGCAATAAAAAATATTGCGAAAACGGCAAAATTACGCAGGCGGAGTCGCGGGCGTATGCTAGCCGTAGGTATTATGAAACCCATAAGTGTAACCATATTATTTTCTATTACATTCCTAACTTCTCAATTGAATTATGAAATTCCTCTACAACTCTTTCATATACTTACATAGTTACCCTAATATCAGCACACTATTCTCATTTTAATCTGACAAACGAAGACTGCACGACACGGAAACGTAATCTTAATCGCGTTAACAACTGATGCGATAATTCGATAGCAGCGAAAGTCGTATTGAATTACGATTGACTAAACTAGTAGTTTGATTAGGAAAGTTACGAGAACCCTATTTGAGTGCAAACTTGGGAAAGACAGTTCGACTTCGTAAGCTGTATGCGCTGCCTAAATATTCTTTCATACCTACTTAACTTACGAGTAACTTGTGATTGTACGTATATTCCTACTGTTTTATATTATTGTAAAATAAATATATAAATTGTTAGAAAAGTGGAGCAATTTATCGTATCGAACACTTGCTGAAAAAATATAAAATTTTTGCTTGTCTCTCTAAATGTCTGTGCTTCATTTGAAAAAGTAAACAAGAATTTTATTTTCATCATAATGAATAGAGGAACTAATTCTGATTCTGAAGCTATACTTATAATTCTTCCCCCTTTCCTCTTAGAAATTAATAACCAGAACCACAGATTAGAAAATAGTTACTTTGTAACGAACATCCTACATCTTAAAAGTTTCACCTTACAAAAATTATGCCTGAAAGATACTATTACATAATAATATCAATTTATTTTCAATGCGGAACTATTTCTTTCTACAAAATTTAAATAAAAAAATAGCTAAATTTTGCTATTCTTTTCATCGCTTATAATAAGACCATTAATATAATATTTCAAAAGATTTTCAATTACTGCCCTATATTTCGGTACATAGTAGCTTAGTGGCACAATTACTCACTGTATAAATTGTATTACAATACAATGGACGACGTGTTACATAAATTACAACGAAATTAATTCAGTGCATCAAAAATACAAGTCACGTTCTCATAGTTTCGTCATTTTTGACTGCAGATTCATTAGTTTTAAATTTAAAGCATCACGAAATGCTCTTACATCTTTGAGGCCAAATCAGGGTTGCCATTACAAATTATTATTATTGCAAAGGGAGACAAAACAAAGTACAGAAAAGTACATTATTATAACTACAGAGAATGCTTGACAACAATTTCTCTTAATGGTAAGTACTAATGTTATCTAATAAAAAAGAAGCAGTGCCATGAAAACGGTGATGAAAAGGTCATACTGAGCAAGTTTCGCTGATCTTTAGTGTGATCTACGATAACGTGTTAAGCAGAGCGAATTTAAATAAATTAGCTAAATCTAAAACTAACTTAATTTAAAATTAAGCTGGCTGAAATCTAAAACTAAACTGGCTGAAATCTAAAACTAAACTAGCTTAAATCAAAAACTAAACTGGATAAATCTAAAACTAAACTAGCTTAAATCTAAAACTAAACTAGCTTAAATCCAAAACTAAACTAGCTTTAATCTAAAACTAAACTAGCTTAAATCTAAAACTAAACTAGCTTAAATCTAAAATTAAACTACGAGTAGCTTGTGATTAACGTTCCTTCTTCTTCCTTGTTGGTTGGCTTCTACCAACTGACAACTGCCAACTGTTACAAATACATACGGCTGACCAACAAGTGGATTGGTTATTTGTTTAGACAACACAACACACATAAACAAACTACTTCATTAACATAAATTACGTTAATTTATTGAAAGACGCCGACGATGATTGGTATAATTATGCTAATTAATCCCATGTTGCCGTAACTTTCTTACCGTTGAAATGCCTTCATTCGTAAACGATTACGACACTCGAAAATATGTTTAAAGCAAAGTTTGTATTTCTGTCTGTTTGACGTAAATACATACATACATACATACTACAAGTTGTTATATTAGTATTTTATATATAGAGCTTTGTGCCAGGAAAGTGATTTTTTATGGGGCATAAGTTTTAATGATATTATAATTTTTTTGTGATCAAAGTAATTACTCCCAAGTAGAAGTCGAATCGAATGACACGTTATAAGTTAAAACCGTTAAGCCGTTTCGTCGGTACAACGTACCATGAAATGGACATACAATTATCTACATACGAGTATGCTTAAAAAACAATACCCTCGTTATGGTGCAGTCGGGTAAAAAATTATCGAACCCTAAAAGCGTTGACGGTTGAAATCCTAATTACCTAGTTCCGGAAGGGCTGATTCAAGGTTTGGCAAAGTAACACAATTTTACTATAATACGCACAGTATCAGGGACCACCCGTAGTTCAATTATTTGCCACGTCATTAACTGTGTATGCCATGGAGTGACGTGGGAACTTAATAAGCGAACCCTTCGAAATATGAACTCGCACAATGCCACTCATATTAAGTAGGTACCCATACCCATATATCTCAGACGAAAAATATACATATAGGTAGACTCCGCCTTCGAAGCAAAAAAGCGTAGTCAAAAAACATAACGTAAATAACATAATGATAACGTTTCCCGGTACATTGATCGGTAGACTGTGGCCGGTGACGTAGTTACAACAGATTGTAAAAAAAAAATAAAAAAATTGACCTCACTTTTTTGTTCCAAAGACTGAGTCTATAATACTTGTTGGTCTGAGAAAAACTTCCTGCTTCAATCGAGAAATTCTTAGTTCTTAGTCACGCATCATGAATGAAGTTTGAGCTTCACTTTCAGACTCAGTGAAGCTTCAATAACTACTGAAGTTAGTAAAATCCTTCGTCAATAGTTGGAACTTCAAGAGTCGTTGATAAAAACTCGCTCGCCAATCGAGTTTCGAGTGGGGTCCGGATCCGAATTGAGTTTAAAACTTAGTTCAAAGCTGATTGCAGGATCCGGGGTGAATTGTTGTTTGAATAGTATTAAAGGAAATCCCGATAAAGTTTGAGCACTCCAGTTCTTGTTTTAGTTACTCGAGATAAATTTTACTAAATTGTTAAAGCTATTACAGCGAAAGTTTACAAATTAATAACTAATTCAGGACGAATTAGTGGACAGTGATATTTTATACTACTGACATTTTAGTTCCTAAGCTTTTTAACGCGATACACTCGTAGTATTAGGATCCCCAATGCTAGAGAATCCATATTCCCTAGGATACTCGTATTATACACATTAGAATTCCCTATGTGGAAAACCATGGACAATCTTGAAAGACAAGGACACCAGACTGAGAACAGAAAAACACGTCATTAAAATTATTATTTAGACTACTGACATTCAAATATGCTTTCCTATACCGTCAACGTATTCTGTTATTTACGACCGAAACGTCTGATAAACGTTTGTATGAACGTTTAATAAATCAATCAAATTAACACCAACCATTCTAACCTCTCAATAGAACTGAATTGAGCCCAGACAACCATAAACCTCTCCAAACCGGGTTATTTTATAAAATTTCACAATGAAAGCATTCAAGTCCTAGAATACAGACTTCACCAGTCTCTTATCTAAAATCATAAAGTGAATGTAGAGATTACATCTAAACGGTGTCTGGACAATACTCTAGTGGCGTATTGTGTTGTCGTTTTAAAATGTTGCCAAAACATTGAGATCGCGTCTCAGATACGATTGAGGTGATGTTTTATTACCTGTGTCAACTACCGCGCAATTATTGACTGTGGTGCTACTCCGTTAGTTAAATAATGGGATTGGGGTTGTCCGTTCTGAGGTAGAATTTTGACCATTACTTATTATGTCAAACAATAGTCTGTTAAATAAACTATAGACTCGATCAATATCCGTGCTGACAGCTGTCAATGACAACGTCAACAGTCTATCAACGGAGTTATTAAGTGACGTGTGTGTTTTATTTTACGTTAACTTAAACTTGCAACACGATACTAATATTTTTTAACTTATTACTCCCAATATAAAACAAGCAAATAAACATTGGTCAAGAAAATACTGTTGTGCAAAGTAAACTGAACGAATTGTCTTTTATTCTTAAATGAAATAAACGATTTTTTGATCAAAGGCTATCGATTGGTAAATCATTTGTGCAATAAAATAGAAGTAAAATTTTGATAAATGTCGTCTATTCAATCATTGTTTGTAAAAAAACCAAGTAGGTTTTCATTGATGTTGACAAAAGAAACCCGGGAATCACTTTGATAATTCATCATTGCCAATGTAATAAGTACGCATAACGATATTTCTTACAATTTACACTATACTATGTAAAAAACGATTGTTCACTGACGAATTTCTGTGTGAATGAATTTGACGGACTCCCGCTGGATTTGTGAATGACAAATGGATCGAAATTCGTCACACAGCAGCATTTTAACGGCCACGAGCCCAAACAGACACAACAGACTATAAAATTAAATATGAATCGAGATCCAGTAACTGTAAGTTTTAAAATAAAATAAAAATATGGTCAATTAAAATAAAAAATAATACTTACTTTTGAAAAAAGAACGATAGGATCATAAATGGAAAAAGAAACTGTCATTTGTTTTTCTATCGAAGTAATACAAACGTTTTGACGGCAACTGTTGACAAGTTTTCCTTACATATTAATACGGTTAACACGATTTCCTCACGTATTCGTAGTGTCTCAGTGCAACAACCTCAATAAATGTTAAGGACATAGCACGTAACGCGTCAAGCAGACCTTGCTTTGAACTTTATCTTATTAAAAAATCTACTTTATCTTATTAAAATATGTATATCTAGTAGTCTAATCTGGGACTTGAATTTCTAAAGACAGGTATTTAGGTTCCTACCTAACGCCATGTAGGTATAGCGTTTGGAAAGAAAATAAAAAAAAAGATTTGGAAAAAAATTCTATCCTGGTCAGCTTTACATTCAATATGTCACATATTAAGATAATTTATCTCACTTTGCAATACATTACCTAATATTAGGTAAAATGACTTTGAAATTGTAGACAAAAATTTTAACGTTTAGGTAGGAAAATTACAAAGCTATTTAAACAGAGTGTCTTGTCTATAAATAGCAAGAACCAATTACCATCTTCATACAGCTGATAATGAGGAAATTAGCTACTTAATACAAAACCATTTTTTCGTCAAATTAAACCGGAACATCATTAACTGAACTGCGAACGAGTTGCAAAAAGACAGATTTCCTGGAAATAGAATTAATGAGTGGGAAATTGTCCAGCGCGTGACGGCTATCAACCTGTTTGTTCAATCGTGAACAGTGAAGCAGTATGTCATTGTGTGATTATAACTATTATGCGTGTTACTTTCAGTTGGCTGCAAAAAATACTTGACGCATAATCACTTGTGGCATAAATCTACCACAAAATAAAGAGTAACAGAAGTTAAACTAACATTATGTAGTTCGTTCCTAATACCTGCTCTTAGTGTGCACATATCTTTACGCTTTAGTTTTAAAACTCTTCCATACAGGAGCCGAAATCTGTTTCGGTAAACATAAAAATTTAAGATAAAAATTTGCCACATAACGCCACGAACATTACCACAGACATTACAAGTAAAATTAAACGGTTTGGGGCACTTTGGGGTAACCGTTAGAAGAATGATATTTTTTTAAAATACATATAATAGTTAAGAAAACTGTTAGTCTTACACCTACTTCACATTTACAGGTAAAAACTGCAAAGTAACTTGGTGAGTAGATATGCTACACTTAAAACCACTTATAGGCCAACAGACTAAACACACACACGTGATTATCATTGCCCTGACTTAAGTACACAGTGGTAGCAGCTGCAACAAGATCGTTATTAATTTATCGCACTAATTCGCAAATGTAGCCAACACAGATTGATGCGTTAAACTCAAAATAAATTACCACCTGAGTTATTGACGCTTGGCTACAGCTTTGAAAATGAAAACGGTAATTAACTCATGAAGGCGCAAATGTAGTAATAACACTAGCTAGGGTTTTACTGACGAAGAAAGCAAGTAAGAACTAAGTACTCGTGAAACTTAGAACTTTTATTACTCCGTCAAGGATTACCATAAACCTCAATTTGATAGCTGCATGTGGTGGGTCCTCGTCGAAATTTCACGGAGATCAAAGTTTCGATTGACAGGCAGGCGTGGTGGGGAGACAAAGAGGTCCAGAGCCTATTATACCATTACCTATTATCCCTTAATACGAGCCGGGTCACCGCTTATAATGGGACGTCTTTAAGATGGATTGATTCGGATTAGGAATGCTGTCGTGTAGGGTTGGTGGATTGTGTATGTAGGAAGGTGTGTTTATTAGATAAGTTTCGTTGTATGGGATAATTAGAGATGTTAAGTAATTTTTAACCATTGTAAGCTAGAGTAAGCTAAACAATGGCATCGCTACGTTTGCACAGTGATATTTTGATTAATAGGTCGACCAAATAATTAAAAACTAATGATTTAATTACATAACATTTTTGAGCATCATTTTTTTGGCGCGCTGATTAGTTTGTTATTGTAAAATTTTATTAATTAAAACTAATTTTTTTATAAAATATTTAATGTATGAAAGTAAGATAACCCTCATGTACAACCCTATAACTGACCGAGTTATAAGATCCACTGGTTGGTTTTCCGCTACGACGTAGGGAGGGTTAATGGTGTATTTTGAAAGTGTTTCGTGCCCTCTTCTATCTACTTATGTGGGGAAAGTTGTATTTTAAGGCAAATAAAGAATTTGAATTTGAATTTGAATTTGAATTTTTAAATGATACGAAAGGAGATGACGTTACTATCGCAGTATCAGTGGGTCAAAATGCTTGGCATCCAATATTATAGAAATGTATTTCTTAAGTGAGCTATTGGTTCCTAAGACGAAATAAATGGTTTGATTTTGAATTATTTTTCGGAGTTAATATTGAAACTTTAAACTATTATTAGTTATACTATTAGTAATATGTGCAGTGCTAAAACACAAGTTTTTCCATAGTGACAATATCAAAAACAAAAAAAAATATCTTACCATCAACGGTCGTTTAGTTTGGGAAAGTAAATTTTCTTTTAGAGTTCTATTTATGATAGTAAATACTCGTATCGTAGAAGATAATATTAAAAAGGAATTAGTCATCACATTTCTGTCTAAAATAATGCAAGTTTAAAGTCGTGATTGCATCTTCCTAATGAATATTCTAGATGCATTCGTCTTCGTCATTCGTGACAACGAATAAAATAATTTAGGCATAGTTGAGCATCTATATTGGTGTTCCATACTAATTACATTTATTAAAATGCAACGCATTGCGCATATTCCGCCAAGAAAACTTTTCATTTCTAAATCAGTTTCTGATATCTATTTCTACGTCATTTTTTGTTCATATTAATTACAATATACTTGAAAAGCTAACTTAATATAAATGTATTAGGTATCTACCTATATTTGTAGATAAAATTAAGATAAATGAAGGCAATAACAGAATTAACAATTCGGAAATATAAAGCACTTAAATATCTTTGTAAACACGTAGGTAATGTATCTTTCCTATTCCAATGAAAAGCAATTGATTGTTCTTTTTTCTTGTAAAGCCAATAATATATCCCATTTCTAAAAGCTGGAAACACGAAAAAACAGTTGATCCCGTAAAAAACTTGTATAGCAAATTATCAACTACACTTAATCCCGGTTCACGTAATTCAATCGTAAATAACCTAACGGCAAAAGGAGCATCGCAGTTATAGATAACACATTTCTCATCCCTTGTCCAAAGACACCACCCCTTGCCATCACAAAGACATAGATAAACGCACAATGTAAACAAGAAATAAAGCTGGGATCATTAAAACGACACATTGGTTAAAAAATCCGATTCACGCGGGGACGAATCGACAAAGAAACCCTCATTCGAATCGGCCATCGCGTCTCGTCGTGGGAAAGTAGTGGATTCGGTAGCGCATTTGCATTAACTATTTTTTATCCTATTATTGTGTCTAGGGGCACAAAAGTATAGGTGGTTGCAGTTAGATGACGGTAATGAGTCGGAAGGGCATTGTTTGCTTTGTCTGTTCTTCCTCAACAGGAGGTAAAACTTGTTTCTAGTACGAGACGTGATGACAACAGCCGTCATTTTATTGGTAGGTATCTATTTAAATGTGTGTCAAAAATTAAAAATAAATATTAAGCTAAACACAAATTGTTATAATGGCCGCTGTGTAATTTTAAATAACTATATTGGCTGCTTTAAATAAATTTAAAATATGTAATTAATGGATATTACACAAATACATACTATAATAAGATTTAAAAACTATAAGCTACACTTATAAAGGTTCAAATTATATTAACAAAAAATATATTGAATTGGCTTCTTTTAATTTTATTTAGTTTTACATGTAAAAATAATGAAATAACCAGCTATATTTTGTGTACAAACTGGTATAGAGAGAGCATACCCAAAGATTTTCAGAGCATCACTTTTCACAATTGCTTAGTTTTGCTCCAATTAGTTCGTATTTAAACCTAATAAGCAATATGAATCGCAATCTGTGTTTAATGATTGTGGTTGTGAAGATTAATTGCCTAACACTTAATTCTAGTACAAACTATGGTAAGTGTATAGGTATCTAACTAATTATACATATAAAAGACGAGATGTTCTTCAAATTATCTGTAAAAAAATCTGGCAGTCCTCTGCTTATTTCCTCCCAGTGAACCATAGCATAATTTGGCTTAAGTATGTGCTTTTCTTTGTAATAATTTTTATTGTTAAAGTTCTTAATTTCTAAGTGAGTTGTTATTTCTTAAAACTATCGTAATAATCTGTCTTTGACTGTCAATGAAACAAATGACAAAGAGTTTTGCAATCAAACTTTTAACGACTAGATTGCTTGTAGGATTTGAACCCAATTCCTCAAGAGTTAACAACGTATCAACTAAGTTACTCGTATATGTATATGCGGCATCAACATAAGACATTTCATAACTTAAATACGTTAAACGAAGCACAAAAATTTATGGAAATTGCACGAGTCCATTGTCTATTGTATTTGCAATAGGATGACGTTATGCATCATAAACATACGAAATAATTAGAAATATATTCGAATGAGGCCATAAAAATTGCATGTAATGATACAGTTTGTTTATTTAGTTGCGCGTTGTATGGTTTTGTTGCATATTTATTATACAATAAGGTATTTTTAACCTAGTAGCTTGAAGGTTGGTAAATGGAATCATACATAGATCTATATTTTGTTCGATAAAAACCAACTTATTTATAATTTTTTCAATAATGGTAAGTCTTCAAACCTTAAAGATATTTTTATATTGTAAACTGTCAGTTACAATAAATAAAACGATTTATTTAATAGTAAAATAATACCTACCTTGGTGTATTTAATGATAAATATTTTATGAAACAAAATTCTACCAAGAGAGACAGAATTAAATAAATTGCCAAAAAGCAAAATAATAAACTGAGATTATTTTCTGCTTTGATTCGTAATTGAATACAAAAACTACAATAGACAAAACTTCTAATATCTAAATCAACAATACAATTAAAGACCTTGTACTATCACAAAACTAATGAAGGTAAACAGACGATTGAGGTTTCATTTCATTTGCTTTACAGTTGGACAAAAAGTCGTCAAAAAACTCGTAGTTTTAAGCCGCGAGACACAAAACCTTTTCGAGACAGGCACAACTCCGTCTGCATTGTTACAGCACAATGCAAGTACGGTAGCAATGCTTTATTGTTTGTGCTCTGACGGTTGCTGACAAGAAATCTCTACCATAAAATAGTTTGTATTTTGCGGCTCTACACTTTTCAGCGTAACTTTCAGGTGGGTATTAGAAGTAGAAAACTTTTTAAGACGTAACTAAGCTTTCAATTTTATTGTCAATACTAGTGGAACCGCCCTCGCTTCGCTTCGGTGTATGTTTTTTCAAAATGGCTGACCACGTCAACTGACAGTCACATCAGTTAGCTTTAGAGAAGTCCCATACAAACTTAAAATTTTAATAACTTTTGAAAGAGTAGACTGATTTTATTAAAATTAAGCCTAAATACCGCCCCAAGTTAAGGATTATTTATGTATTTAATCCATTGTTCTGTCAAATCAGTCGTTTTTACGTGATTCTCTTTCAAACACACAGACAAACAGAGCCCCTCCAACTTTCAATTTTATTATAATGTATAGATATAGATAGATAGATGAATTTGCGTCGACGATCTAATATTTCAGAACGAAATAGAACCCGTAATCATTTTTCCTCTGAGATAGTGGTTACCTCCAAAATAGGAACTATTAGTTATTACATAATTTTACCACAAATGACCTCGGATTTTTTTACTTTCACTAAGTATGTCTGTTCGTCTCTCTCGTTCGTAATTCGTACCTACTTGAGATTGCGTTGATATTTACTAAGATATTTGATTTGCTAAAAAATTCACAGAGGTGTGATAATTACACTGTTTGAATTAGAAATCAAGCATTATTAACTTATTTAGCAATTTAACACCTTACCTAATCAATCACACTTTATTAAGTGGTGTAATATCTAACTAATTGGTAATGTTGCTAAAATTTTGTATGAAATTGGTAAATCTTATGAACCCATTAATTTCAGTAAAGTTAGTGCAGTAATTTCCGAGTCTTTCCGGTACAGATAAACAATGAAAAAAAAATGTTTTGATCTGTGTATCGATGATAAAGCCAACTTACGAATACGTCCAAAAATACATTGAATGTACAGAATTCACCTATTACAGTCAATTAATAGTAAAAACAAAGGTATCTATAGGTATACACAGAGCCTTATATTCCACATTCTGAAGGTATAAATAAGCATTACAAACGTGTAGTTATAATAATTGCTTAATGGAATAAATTGCATTAAGTAGAGCGACTTCTCGACTAGATTTTCCTTATTTTATAAGCAGCTTATGTAAACAAAGAAGCGATATAATAATCTAATAATACCGACAAATTGCCATTCATATGAAATACTGTGCTTATGAATAATAGGCACAACTATTTATTTATCTATTTAAAACATTACATACATATCGGACGTAATCGTAGCATAGATAAATATAATTATTTATTTATCGAGATGGTAAACTAATTAATGAAATCGGTTAAAGAGGATATGAAATCCTATCCTAAAGAAGAAATTTGTTGATATAGACATGATGTAAGTACCTACTACTAATAAGTACCAACTTCCTATTGTTGCCTCCCCCCCCTGGTGACGCCCATGTGTCATACATCACGCATGAATGATGGTAAACATTGCTAATGAGTTTGTACCCAACAAGCCTAAGTCAACCTAATCACCTATTTATTTGATATCCGTGAAATAACCTGTCCGAAGCCACGATACGGTGTAATCTAACTGATTATCTATCATTAGTTTAACTAAGATATTACTCAATTTAAAATGTAAAGTTCTTACTTAGACGGGTCTGATAGTGACTGTCTCATTCATGTTTTATGAAAAAGGTTTTAAATTACGACCCCGTAGCCTGTTACCCTGCTCGCAAAGCCCACGTTTTCGGGTTCTATGCTCTATAAGAGCAAATATTTATGTGAAAGACAAAGGAATTTTTTTCATACATATCTGGAGGTATTGTATTGTCGAAGCCACCTGCTTAATACACAAGCCTAGTAGCCTTCAAGTGCTTTATCAAATTATTTTTTAATCAATTGAATGATATTTATGTATCCTCAGATTCTTGCAGTAGTCAAAACTGTTTGTTTACTTTGTTATTTTTCTTTACTTTATCCTTCGAAATTACTTTCTAAGTTTACATTTGTACCTTTTAAGCGCTGCTATATTAAAGACAACTATACTACTAAGTATGGTTGTTTGTTAAACTGTCGAACGGTCGTCGTCTCTTACCCGGCTTACCCGGTCGTTCCCCGACGACCCGGGTAACGACCGGGATTGTCGACTGTCAAAGCCCTTTGGCGAATCCTTTTTTAACCGGTCGAGTTTTTCTCATTCCCAGGGGCGACTATTAGGCGGAACAAGCGTCTCTTTTGCTACGCTTTTTAGGATTCCGTACATAAACGGTGACGTTTGGACTTTAGTAAAGACACTTTGCTGTCTGTCTGTCCGTCTTACCGTCAATCATAGGGCTCTTTAACCGTAAATAGTGTAATGTAAATAACACATTAATTAAAAAAAAAATTCACGGCCTTCCTTTGTCAAATTGGTTGACAATTTTAAAACAAAAAACATACAGTTGTGGACAACTAATTAAAGACACTTCAGGGAGTATTTGGTTAACAGATTTTCAGATCGTATATTTCAAAACTTAAATAAAATAGGAACTTGTAACAATATTGAC
>LGAG01000208.1:869474-882078 GCA_001278395.1 Lerema accius
CGTTATTGTGCTGCATGTGTCAAAACAGAAGGTGTCTTTAATTAGTTGTCCACCACTGTATATAGAGTGTATAATCTATATAAATAAAAGCTACATCTTTGGTAGAAACCAAGATATAAATAAATAAAAGATAGAATAACTTTTATTTCGGTGTATTTGAAAAATCGCCATGCAGATGCAATTACACAGTATATTACGTAAAAATTAAACTTTCGGTTTAATTTTATACATCGTTAATGATGACGAACATTGAACTTTGTCATATCCTGCGTCGCCTTTTTAAGTACCCTAAAATAAATAAATCGGCCCTGTGTGAGTCGTATTTCCCCTCGAAGGGTTCTGTAGAAACGTAAAATATTTACTTAATTTAAATTTCAATATTTTTATATTCTTAAATATTCAATTTTGTTTAGCAATACTATTTTGTTATCATAGATGCAATAGTCATTTTAGCTAACATGGAAAAATAATATTAAAAATCTTTTTTGACTATACATAGTCTGTTTTACTTAAATAATTTAATATCTACGTGAGAAAAAAACATGCTTATAGTTGGACAGAGACATTATAGAGAAATAGAGATTAGAACCGATGGCCGAACCCTAAAAAACTAGCCAAGTTAATATTATGAAACACACAATTTATAGTTCCACAATTTTATAACATCAAAAATTCAAACCAATTTCTATGCCCCATAAAAACCCAGAACGAAGTAAAGTTATCGTAAGTATTGGAGGGTTAGGTTATGTATATTATTATTTTTCTTGTCCAACGTAACCCTATAAATGTCTGTAATGAGTAACCAACAGGCGTCGTTGGTAATTTATCGTATTGTAAGAGATTAATTCGTCTACCGAATTTCCTGACTCACTCGCAGCAGTCACTGCCGTGTATTCTTTATTACTCTACTTAATTTGGAGTACTCTGACTCAAGAATACGTCATCAAGGGCAAAACTTCGTAGTTTTACAGTTAATAACTTCGCTTTGACCCGGCAACGAATAAGCTTAATTAACGTAACACGTAGTTTTTAAATGAAAATTGAGACCGGTAAAATAGTTTCTTTTATCGAATGTGTAGTTTCTCAAAAGTTATCAGTATTAGTTTGTACAAAAATGAAGTTCAATAAATTTTACCAATATGTATGTGAAATATGTAATTTTGGTTTCATCCTCAAAGGCAGTAGACGAAATAAGTTAAAGGAACCCTATGCTTTTATTGCAATTTCGATAGTACCTATAAAATAAACTAAGGCACAGATATTTTCAACCAAAAACTTTATAACTAATCTTAACAGATGTGAGTTGATATCTACTACTTACATAAATATTTTTGGCAATATCCTTTGGTACCTATAGCTTTTTAAGTATTTCATAGGCAACATTTACTTAATATAATATTGAATGAAATAACATTTACTCGCATACATGTACATTAATGTCCCAATACGTCGTTTGCGAGTGACTGTACGAATATTGCGCAGTCATTGATTGTAACACCGCAGTCTAGTCCAAATATTAACCAATGTTTTGTTTACAATGGGCTTTTTGCTATACTAACGGTTTCTATATTTAAACCACAAATGATGACTGTATTAAGATAAGCAGTACAAAGACTATTATTCAAAACAGTATTTGTTTTCTAGGTCTCTTTAATAAGTGAAGGATTCAACTTTGGACTGGTTATAAGGAAAAATGTAGGCTAATAGAATTTGGAGATTTAGCATAGATTATCCACGCAAGACATTTTGATATCATTCATCAAGTTGTATATTATAAAGATTTAGTATTTTTTTTACGATTTGTCTCATCGTTAAACGTTTACACGGAAACATGTTCTTATGAAAACTAGATTGACGGACAGTATGACATAAGAATAATTCGATTAATTTCTTTTGTTGTCCTCACCCTTTCTCCGATTGTTTGGATCTTGTACTGAGATAATCCTACAATTAGACCCTTTCTCCTAGATGAAAGGATACCCTCTACGTGTACATGCAACGGATAATAGTCCTTATTCAAATGCAGTTAAGTGTGGTTTTCCTTTCCACGAACTCTGTAAATCTCGCTACCAGTCTAACAAGTTCTCATAGTTAATAGGATAATTGAATACGGTGTCTTATATTGTATTTTTAATCTATGAACAAAGGTTTTGTGAACTAGTAGGATATGCTTACTCGCGCGGTTCGCGTTCTATTAGGACGATCCCTAAAGGTACCTTCTACCGGTTCTGTTTTAAAAGGAGTTAAATTCATAGACTATCTCATGGATGACTGTGGTTTCCTTCTTCAAAATATGTTTTAGAAGGAGATCCTAAGAGGACTAATAGGCAAAACGGCAAATAGTAGAGGAAGGGCAGTTTAAACCGTCCAAATTAACTCAGGAAGTTAACTTCAGGTTGAATAGCTTTATCATTACGTAGTAAAGCACCGGGTAGTTTTATGAAAATCTGCATGTTAGGTAATAAACTAATAAGAGTCTATAAGCGTGAAGTGTTCATAGACCGACGGCTTTTATAAATCCGAAAAAGATTTACATAAGTGCCTTAAAATTCTATTGATAAAGTAACTTTCGTTGTAACTACAAAGGTGAAGATATAGTGTCCAGTTATTTTTATGGAATAGATGTCCTTGACCTTATAAAAGTACCATAACATGTAGAGCTGTCATTACCATACCATCCAAGTCAACTCCCTATCAAGACTGGGAATTTATGTAAGTGGGTCACATAAAATCTTCAAATGGAGCTTTCTACGACATTAAATCTTGTTTTTAGATAAAGGAGTAGTAAACCTAACGGGTTTTATTGAGTCGAAAACTCAACACAGGTATTGTAGAACAATAAACGATCTTAAAATAACTGCATTTCATTATATTATGAAGCGCTCATAGCCCAGTCAGTGGCTTGCGTCGATCTTAATTGATCGAAGAAGCTAAGGGATTGTAGAGGAGATCAGAAAGTGACTCATTTGGATTGGTCAGTAGCCTCTCCACCAATCCGCACTGGAGCAGCGTGGTGGAGTATGCTCTAGGCCTCCTCAGATGAGAAGAGACCCGTGCTCAGTAGTAGCCGTTAAACTAAATCCTCAATCACATACCCACAAAAAATAATTGACAGAGCGATCGTATACATTTGTGACGAAATAAATGACGCATCTATCACTCGCTCGCCATAATAATATAATACTAGACGATGCCCGCGGCTCCGCCCGCGGAAAAGTCGATAAACAAAATATTGATTTTATCCCAAGGGAGCTTATAATCGGGATAAAATGTATCCTATGTCCTATTCCTGGATGCAACCTATCTGTGTACCAAGTTTCAGCTTAATCCGTTCAACGGTTAGACCGTGAAGGAGGGACAAACATCCAAACATCTTTACAAACTTTCACATTTATAATATTAGTAGGATAATAAGTAATTGCTATTTTCTTGGAAACAGTATTTTTTTTGAAAATCTGTATATGGGGAACCAAATTCTAAGATTATGGATAGTCTCCTAAGACCATTTTCTTGTAGCTGCTACGGATAAGGTTCTTTCCCTCACTGCCCTGCTCAAAGTTCCCACCCTGTAATACTACTAAGCGACCGGCTTCATATGGTTGAACTGCTACATATTAAAGTTCATCACTTTTCAGCTGGATGGCTCCGTCTATCCTTTTTTATGGGTCTGCGCCCTTTATATTTAATAAGGTCTAATGACGCCCTCATTTGTTCATATGTTCGAAGTAGCCCTACGATTGGGGTTCACATATCGTCAATTAAGAGCGTAGTTTCCTGTCACTCGCCATATGGTGGGACACCCGCATCGGATCAATGTGATCATTGTACAATCCTAATGGACTATTAAAACATGAATATTTTGTTTGTATTTCTCTTGTTGAATGATACAAGCTGTCAGTTGATGTGAATGTCTATAAATGTGATCATTTAATTTTAAGTAGAGCTGTGAATTCGATTATAACTCATTTTGGATTAGGATCTTCAGTATTAGTATTAAGAAATGCGTTACAGCGAAAACCTAGGAAATTACCCTATTCTTAGCATCGTCTATGGAACATATAGGAAAACACCATTATGAGAAAATCTGGGTCTGTGTGAGTTTCGATTTATTCTCTTAATTGAAGGTATTTGTAGTATATATTATGCTGTTATGTTATCTGATTGTGCCCAAAAGAAGATCAAGTTTTCTCAAGCTTATGTATGTAAATATAAATATTATTATGTGCATTTCTTTGATACGCTCTACAGCGTAAACAGCGTAACTGAATTCAACCTGTAAGGTGTCATTGGATTCGTCTTCGTTATGTAAATGACTTAGGCTAGTACTTTTTAACAAAGGACCTTCAACGCACAAAACAATTCTAACGTACTCGTATGTGTCTTTTGTTTTCCTATTAACTATTACTTACTTGTATTAGAGTATAACATTATAGTTATGGCAACCTACACCTACTGTTAAGAACCAACAGGCCATAATAATTGGTAAGTGGACCGCCATTGTGACTTGCAGTAGGTACTTTGCGATTTAGTTTAACTGACTGTTAACGTAGGCTTTGGTCTGACTGAGCGTCTT
This sequence comes from Lerema accius, assembly GCA_001278395.1. Lineage (NCBI taxonomy): Eukaryota > Metazoa > Arthropoda > Insecta > Lepidoptera > Hesperiidae > Lerema > Lerema accius. The sequence continues at coordinate 874,048 of LGAG01000208.1, forward strand.
AATGATGTCTGAGTATTAAACGAATTTTGGTAGTGTACGTTTTGTTTGTCTTACCTACTAAGTATACTGTAATTTTCTGCACTTGTTTATTCCTTTACGTTTGAATTAGTTTAATGTAAAACTATTATTAAAAATATTTAATATCAAGCAGACTAGACTATCCTTCGTATTTCACTTTTAATTCAACTTCTTAAGATTAAATCCCTCAAAATCCCTTCTTTGTATCTCCTGCCGGCGCCGCTCACATTGTCCAGGCCTACCGTACCCTTTGTCAGATTTTTTGTAAAGATTGAATTACGGGTTGTGAGGGTGAAGATCATTCGTCACAGCCGCATTCCGGGTAGTAATTTGGTGGCATCAAACTATCTTCGTTGTGTTAGAAAAGGATAGGTGTAGTGTTACGTAATGTAAAAATTTGGCCAATTTCAATGTTTTTGAGAGGATTATTTAATTTCTTGCGTAGTAAAAGTATCTTGTTCTTTTGTACAAGAATTCGCCAAGTTCACAATATTTCCTTGCTGATTAATTATAAGAATACTTTTAAATCAAATTTCAAATGTTTAACTCTCAGGTTAAGTTTATGTTCTTAATCTTCTAATTTTCTAGTTTGTTTTGGGTGTTTGTTATTGAGTTGATAATCACGACGATTCATGATTCAAAGCGAACATTTCATCTGGCGATATCTAAGGTTATTTTGTGAATTAGAAATTAGTTAAAAAGTAGTATACCTACAGTTACTTAGAAAAAAGCAACAAAATTATTCATATATGGCTTATCTATTTCCCGCGTTATCAGCGTCAGGTTTTAAATTCAATTTCAGATAGAAACAAACTTGGCGTGAAACTGCCGAGCACCCTAGAATCTATTGGGTCGGCCGAATGAATCGGTTCATATTATGTTTACAATGTTCTATTCACTTGAATGAATGGTGGTGAGCGTGCAACCTAACACCAGAAACGTATTGTAGCTCACACTTGCAAGAAGAAATCAGTTAATAAACTTGTTTTAAAATGTTTGTTTACATACCCTATAGGCTATTTAGATACTAAGGTCTTTTTAAAGCTATAGTTATGAACAGTAAATTATTAACGAATATGTCTTCTACCTTACCTATCTTACTTAGGTAGGAGTATTATCGATTTCTGGATCATGTTCTACTATATTGTTGAATTTCTTTAGTGGTGTTGTGGTTTTCTTTATATTTGAAAACTTAGCGTACATGTGTTTGTCCTTCTTAAATGGCTCAGACTTATTATGGTTTAGTACTAGAGTGGTGCTGATGTTAACCGTAACAAAAAATTGTGTAACGCAAATTGTGTTATAAAAACCTTAATTAAACCACATAATGTATATATAAAAAATGCCAATGACATAAAAAACAACAGTAGGTGGTAGGTAATTACGTGTAAGTAATAGATACAGTTACATTCAATGACCGCAGAATATGAAAAACAGGATGTTAAACTGTATTACATTGTATTCATAACACACGTGAGACCTGTCAATGAGTTCTCATCACAAGGATATTTTAACTGTAACGGTAACTTAATGAAGTTAAAGTTAAATTTACGAGTTGCGAGAGATTTGCATTTTGTAGCGGTCAAGTAGGTACGTAACTCAAGTTTTGATGATTTTTGACCAAACCTCTCATCAAACGCGCCGTAGTTTTTCTATTCCCTCCTGCCCTTCCCTAAATGTTACATAACACTCAAATGAACATTTTTACAAACAAAAATCATTTTCCGGACTTAAAAGAATTGTATCCCCTATTTTTATTAAAAAAACAACGTTAAATAACACGTTGTTCGATGTGTACAATATGTAACGCATCATAACATTTTACAAGACCCCCGCCTCCCTCCAAATTGCGTTGCGTAATATTTGAACGACCCTTTACGAGTTGCAACAGTTTTGCATTTAACCTCCAAAGTTTAATGTCATACTGGATTTTAAACGAATTCTAATGACACTCATTGTCCAGTTGCTAGGTGAAATATTTATACTGCTTCTATTAAATGCCATTCGCAATTTTGTAAACGAGTTTTTGATATGCTCGTTGGCCGTATTGTTATGGCTTATAATGCACTGGGTTTATTAATGATTATTGCCCGGAAAATTATTATGATGTATAAATTTTGTCTGCTGTTAAAGATTGTATGACTTATATTCACTAATGCGTTTATTAGACCACAAATTCTCATCTTACCTAACGTCCTTATACGTTTCTGTTGTTTTAATTCCTTTATTAACCTTTTATGAGGTCACCATGGTGGATAACAATTAAGTAAATTCTACTTGTTAGATGTTACGCTGCTTGATTGAATATTTACGTTAGTTCTCTATTTATTGTAATAATTAAATCGTGCTATTGTCATGTGTGTTGTGTAATAAATGTTATTTTCTTAACAGCATTTTTCTTTTGATTCCAGGAGCTTATCATTAAACGGGAGTCAGAAAAAATTCCGTCCCTTGGAATAGCCACTAATCTTTCTACTAATATGAAATGTCACCGCAACGAAGAATGATCTTGCTTGCTTGCTTCTTTAGTTATGAGGAGAGATTTGTGCCCAGTAACAGGTAATAATTAGGTTGTTTTCTTTTTACATTATCGTATTCTAGAACATAATGAGTTCTATCTATTTATCTTGTGTTTTGTTTACTTCACTCTACTTATTTGGTTCTTAGACTTAATTAAATAAGTAAATCATCTTATCAAACCTATCAGACTTGTTGGCTAGAGATTGTTCAATGTAATTAACTATTATTTTATAATAATTAAGTCAAAATGAGTCATTGCGCAAACATGCACTTATTGTAATCTACTAACTGACGCATTTGTTTTATCATTTTCGGAAGCGCATCAAGAATTTTATCTTTACTAAGGAACCAGGCATTCCACTTTCGTTTGTCGGTTTCTAACAATAGAAAAGTACACAATAGGAGTCACGTTTATTTTATTTAGATTGTTGTATAACAATATACCCTAAACAAAATAATACAATTTTACGGTTACTGTGGAATACTAGGTTTTGAATCAATCTTGTCATGAAATCACATCGGTAATTAGCTCTTCTTTCTCTGAGTTTTGTATTAGAAATTGACTACTTACCTGAAATTGTGGTACAAACTTATGGCAAGAGTTAAACTAGAATAAACTTCAATAACCCTTTAAATAAACCTTAACTTAACCCTCCTGTGTCGAGAGGAAATCCTATCTACAGCTCTTAGCCTAATACTTGTCCTACATTTAGACAATACGACAATGACGTAAGCAGACCAGGATGTAGCATGCAACCAAACTCTCCAACCTTTTACTGATAATCTTACTCATCTCATATCTTGAAAAATAAGTGGGCAGGGTTATAAGTAAGTCACGTGACATCACCACAAACCTCAACTGTAAGTCGCCGCTTATAGCAACAATGAGTGTAAGCCAGAGAAACATTTTGCAAGAGAACGTTATTTACAACACAATGCCGAAGGATACAACGTGAGCTGTGCCGCGACCTTTGCAACGTTGAGTGACATTTCATCTGCCTATTATTATCGAAAACTGCTGTCGATGTTAAGATGACTATTAAATTTTAATCTCTAGTTTGTGTGTTGTGTTAACAGTGCTTATAAGTTTGTGTATCTCGAGATTGTATTGAATTTTCTTTCAGAAAGTGATTTTATGAAATGGTAAACTTTCATCAAACTGGTAAAAAATTGTTTCTTTAATAATTCAAATTTAACTATATGTATGACTGGGTTTTTTTTTAGGAAAGACAATGATTTGTACCAGGTAAGTGCATATTTACTGTTAGCAATAAGAAACAAATTTGCTCTCAAACAAAGTGTGACCCATAACAATAGCTACTGTTAAAATTGTCTCATGAACATTGTGCAAGAACTGTCGGCCACTTGAAAACGTTAAAATGAAGCAATATTTGTTAACTACAATCATTATAATTACAACTCGCCATTACAGTAATAAAAGACAGTGTTCAAGATAATACATTTCATTTTATTTTATATTAGGTAAATCTATTACAATACTTTTAACAGTCTTAAAACAAACGACTTAGTGAGACGAGCGGCGATCTACGCCAGTCTACCGATATCTACAGTATTTACAACAAATCGTTCAGGCGCAAGTGAGGGATGCAAAGGCGCGCGGCACGGGGTTCGGAGGCGCACTGTAGCGTTGCACACTGGCGCATGTTCCCGCGCCGCGCGCCACGGCTTCGAAGAATTGCCTCAAATCACTCACTGACCTCGTCGGCGGTGCCTGCAGGTCGTGAAGCGATGCCGCACGCCGCGGGGTCGTTTCCGCCACGGTCATCGGCCGCGCCAACTGCTCACTACTCCGAGCCAAACTTCCACCACTTTGGGATAACGATTCGAACAACGCACGCCGCTCCCGCACCGGAACGTACTGAGAAACCGCCTCGTGCGCGTTAGGAGAACAAGACCTCGCGCGGTTCTCCACAGACGAGGTTTTCCGTCTCGCTGCCTCCATCGCATATCTTCCCCGCTCGGCTCCGCCTGCCGAGCCCTCCCATCTTTTCAAATACCTGTGTCTTCCTAATCCCGTTTCGCCGAATCTCGTAGATCGCGGCAGGGTGTGATGAAGTGGCGGACTCGCATTTAGCTTGCTGCAATTGTCGCATTTAATGACCTTGGCTTTCCGAACCGGCGCGTCTACCACGTCGATAGTCTTTAGAGCGTCGAGGGACAGTGAAAGGTCTAGGCTGCGATCGGACGATGAGTCGTAGTCGTCGTCTTCTACGACGATGCCCTCGTCTGTTGCGGCAGGGGAATGGTCTCTTCGGGGTATCGATGTTTCGGAAGAAGTGAGCAGCCTTCTTCGGGCTCTCGGCGGCGGTCTGGGAGGACACGCGGGAGTATCCTGCTGAGAGGACTCCTTCTTTGGTTCGCGATTTGAAGTATCTGCGGCGGACAACACGTCCAAAAACCGTACTTGTGGTAGCGGTGTCTGACCAAGTATTTCAACGCATAGAGCTCGCACCCACCTGGCGTATTCCGTCGCATTGCATGCCTGCAACAATAGAAAATAGGGTTACTGAAATGTAAACACACATACAATTTATAGCTTCATCCGAGACGGGTCGGTTTTGGCGGTAGTAATTTGAATATTTATTCTTATAGTTAAACCGAAACAGCTTAACTTGCAAGGGGCAGTTAAGCTTTTGATTGGTAGGAGCTAGCTCGCCTATTATTTCTGATAGTACAATCATATAAAACCGCTTCTCCCATCTCAACGTGTTTCCCTTACGTGTCAACACCTTCGCATTCTAGCCCTTCTTATGGTAAATATACCCATCAAAAGGTCGTGATTTACAAAGGGCCATGATTTACGGGTGTTTTGCTTTATAGAAATCTATTAAACTGCTCGACTCGTGAGAAAGGCGAGTTTCGAAGGGGCCCAACGTCTTGCAAGACGACGCTTTTTCTATTCACAGTACACATGTCTTTAGAGGTTATATTTCTGCTCACGTAGGTACATTATATAACAGCTGATCATATCTATAGATAGGTACTACGGTTTTAAATAGTCATAAGTTTACCGGCAAAACGACAAATGTTTTTTATGACAATGCAAAATGCATTCTACCAACGAATTTATTAAATTTTATTTTTATGCTTCTTAAGGTTTAATTATTGTCTTTTGTCAAATAAAATATGATATTAATCTATCTACATAATCCTAAATCGAAACATAAATTAATGTACTATTTGGGCTATAATTTAGTAATAAACAGTTATCGCTGAATCGTTCGAAACTTCGATACGTACTTGGCGAATCGAGGTCAAAATATTGCAAGCAGCTCTTTCAAAATTCGCAATCGAAACTGTACGTTGCTTAAATACAATCCGAACTTGAAAATTTATGGAAACAACAGACAAACGAATAACCGAACCACGAAATATTAAGGGCATCACTAAAGGCATCATCGATACTTTAAATAAAATTTTAAGCCGTCTCAGGAAATGTGCAACATTGTGTTCGTATATGCTTAAACCAAATATTATAATTGTTACAGAAACGTAATGAAAAGCTGAAGTACCTATTACGCATTTTTTACAGAAAATAATGATTAATATCAAGTTTCCACAACTGAATTATTTTTACCTGTGACTTCAGTAATAGTTATATTTCCGTACACTATATATCTTAGTATAGCATGGCGACCTGTCGCCACGGCAAACTTCGCCACGCTAATGATCTGATTAATACCTACGCCTATAGCTGTTTCACATCAAAAACTTGAATAACAAACTATGTCAAGTCAACAGTCAGTAAGCATTTTGAGAGTGATTCAAGCAATTGTTAGCTAAGAGTAGCTTTAAGAATCATTAAGACTAGATATAGAGACTATCATTAGTACGATCTTGGTCAAAAAAACAAATGATGATAATCATCATGATCAATGTTCATGATCATCTTTTTAAAATGATATTTAGGCGTTTTTGCTATCTCGATGCTTAGATTTATAAACAAAACTCTATTACATAATGTTGTATCCAACGCAAGTTGCCGATAACAAAAGGCAATAATTCAATCATATTGCGTGCGCAACGAATCATCTCTTACATCTCGTGTGTGTAGGGTTACCATCATGTTACCAATTTGTCGTACCAGGACATATATTTTGTAGTTTCGTAAACCCTGGGCATTTGTAGAAACTCATGATTTATCTCCAGACATTGACAAAAATTGTGCAATAGAAATAACAGTTATAGGGTCGGTGCTTAGTGAATTCGGAACCCTCATAATTTAGCCACGTCCTTCTTTCGTTTATCTTTTTGTTTTTGTATCTTCCAATAGACCTGCTTTTCATCTGAACTAGGTTGTCCTAGGGGTATCCGGGTAAACCCAGCCTGATGGCATCCCTACACGTGGGTAGTAGTGCTACCACTCACGTATACTGGTCATTGTCTAACAGCGACAATGCCTCATAAATAATTAGCAACGGATACTGTTGATCTACATGTTACGTGACTCTGTCAATGTTGTCGCTAACGAACTGGTTATAATTAATTATGTATGGAAAACAAATTAATAGCAGTGTGAAGTCGCTAGTCGGTACTCGGTACGTCTTGCTTCAAACTGACAAGCGAGTAATTGGTTTCGTACGTATTTTTGTCAAATGTAGAATTTTCGTGCTTGGATTTGATCCGGTATATGCTAACAAAATCTTAAAAATCTAAAAAATTCTTTGATAATAATTTTAGCAGTATTCTTTAAGAAACAATTTTGTAATTTGTTTGTTTAGTTTATTTCAGTAATGCTACTTCAAAATTTACGTTATCCTCCACTTTACATTGATATGGTAAAAAAATCTTATACTTATAAAAAAATTGTGATTGATGAATTTTGTTACCCATTTTCTTTACTTAACACCAATTTTTGAACAACACTATCAAATGTCTAGAATATTAATTTTTACTTGATTTATGAAAAATACAAAATCTATATCAAGTCGCATTATTTTTAATAACAATGATAATTTTCATAATAATACTACATTATTATGATTACTAGTCACATTTGATTAATCCTTTGCAAGGAGAGGAATGTGAAACACCTCGCACGTGTAAAGAGCTGACTCGTGAATGAGAATGTATAATTAATACTTAAGAATCTAGTAGGTACTTCTTAATGAATACTTAGCTAACTACATACTTATGACGTAGAGCTTTTAACATTATAGTACGTTTCAACCATTTGAAATTTTATTCTCATTCTTACGGCCATATTTTACAGTTGCAACTCATTTGAAGGAGAACAATTTTTTTTTTTTAATTTTCATATTTGATTTTTATTTTTTTTTTCCGAAATAAATAATTGACAATTGTGATTATTTATCGTCATTTTTATTTGCGAAAGTTTAGAGTACAGATAATGCTTTTTGTATCGGCAAACAAACTTTTTTATCCTTACTTTTAATATGGTTTCAAAGTAAATAAAATAAAAAAGAAATGTATCGACTGAGTCACTTTCTAATATACTGAAGATATAGTTCG
>LGAG01000208.1:883089-893771 GCA_001278395.1 Lerema accius
ATAGTCACATTTGATTAATCCTTTGCCAGGAGAGGAATGTGAAACACCTCACACGTGTAAAGAGCTGACACGTGAATGAGAATGTATAATTAATACTTAAGAATCGAGTAGGTACTCCTTAGTGAATACTTAGCTAACTACATACTTATGACGTAGAGCTTTTAACATTATAGTACGTTTCAACCATTTGAAATTTTATTCTTATTCTTACGGCCATATTTTACAGTTGCAACTCATTTGAAGGAGAACAATTTTTTTTTTTAATTTTCATATTTGATTTTTAATTTTTTTTTCCGAAATACATAATTGACAATTGTGATTATTTATCGTCATTTTTATTTGCGAAAGTTTAGAGTACAGATAATGCTTTTTGTATCGGCAAACGAACTTTTTTTATCCTTACTTTTAATATGGTTTCAAAGTAAATAAAATAAAAAAGAAATGTATCGACTGAGTCACTTTCTAATATACTGATGATATAGTTCGCGTGTAAGTTATCAAGGAATGTATGGTTGCAAAACGAATAACATGAACATTAACAATTTGTTCGCTCGCCATAATCGGAGAGCAACACGCAGGATTCTATCAAACACTTCTTACCGACAGTATGAAAAAACTATCCGTTCCTTACTTGAGTTAACGATTAGTTTTTATTGTATTAACGTCAGTACGATGGATGGATAATCATTAATTTATAATTAAGAACAGTTTAGATGAGCATTAAATAATAATTATTATACGGAAATTTTGTAGCATTTAGCATAATGATTTGAAAATTAACTACAAAACCCGGTCTATATCCGAAGATTGTAACGCTAACATTATTTAGATTGTATGCTATTGAATCATAAAAGATGTGATTGTGTCAGTTTTTTATATAAAAAATAAATTATGAAAACTAACTCACATTTTAAAACTAAATCTAAAATTAAAAATATACCGAAAGCTGAACCCTCCTCATATGAATAATTATACAGTTATTTATGTGTGAAATAACCCTTTCCGATGCAGTATACTCCTTTACTGCATTTATATGATTTCCGTAATCCACCAGTCACTAGGAATAAGTACATACCTACCAACATTAAGTGAATCACACTCGACTACAACATACTTGTATTATGTGATTACAACATGACCTCTTCCCTCAATATTCTGTTATGCAAAATTGTTTCTATGTTATTAAGTTATTTATAATATTATGATGATTATTATGATGCCTTTCTAAACTCAGACACTTAATGAATTGGTCTACCTATTTTCTAAGTTTCTTAACTAACAACTAACAACTCAATTTGAAATCTGAAAGGTAATCTGGAAATGACAAACTTAGTATTCATCACTATCGCCTATATACATATAAGTGAAATAGGAAATGTCATCAATCCAGAATGTTCATAACAAATAACATTGAATATGAGTAATACTGTAGACTATATAGTATATGTTATTAGTCATAAATACCTATATCGTCGAATATCATTATGTACCTATGTTTTTTCAAAGTGAATTTTTTACTTCAATATTTTTAATATTTTATTCAATGTTTCATTATTGTTAAATACTATATTTGTAATGGTACTTTATCAATATCTATTAATACTATGACTATAATTATAAGTGTTAAAGGTTGCACAAGATTTGCATTAAGCCGTTATGCCCTACACGTGATTACTCCACGTGGCTCTGATGTATACTAAGTGGTTTGTTGTTATAAGATATATTGTCGTTTCCTGTGTGAATGTATTACCTACTTGTGGTTTTATACCATCTGGTTGCAACATGCGTGGATTGCAACTTAGTTGTTAAATTCATCCAGAAAATAAATCGGTTAAAATTCTTTACAGATCTGTTGTCTAGTGTGGTAAAAATCCGATCGCGTACTAAGATTTTTGAAAAATTATAATTAAAAAAAATCTTTTTGATACTGCAATATTATTTAAAGTAATATGTAGAGGTACATAATAATTTTAGTATGCCGCTTTTTATGGTATAGAATATGGGCTTGCAATGCTAAATTGCTAACATCTCCTGTCGCCCCTCAAGAATCATTGTCTCCACAGAACCACAGATGATGCAAAACTTGATTTGGACTAAATAAGGGGACTGTTAGTTGGTAAGATCCTGATTGTACTAGGTAATAATGAGAATATCAATTTTGGTCGCTTTTTTACTTCGCAAATCACCAGTAAGCAATCAAGGTAAACAAAACAAGGATACACTACTTCAGCCTGTTAACAAGATTTAACTGTATGATTAAAATCTAGCCTTAATCGTCTCTAGTTATAGGTGGAAGTACCTATAAATGTAAGGAGGAAATTGGTCACTGCCACTCTTAAGCACGTAATATCAGATAACTAAAGTAAAGCCCATCTCATGATCACAAATGTTATGAGGATTTGTTATCATATCAGATAGACACTATTATTGACGTTTACCTAGATAAGTTTGACTGAGTGTGTCTCATAGATTAGTTATCTACGGTTGATGGGTCCATATCAATACTGGGTATTGATGATGTGTTAAGACTATGACGCAGTATGAGATGTCCTGAACATGCCTGGTTTATGATTACGAAAGAACTATCGCTGAAATTTATTAGCGAGCTAAGAGTGCAGAGGCTACTCTCATATTTTACACTGTCATTACAACCCATAACTGTCCCACTGCTGGGCTCGGGTCTCCTCTCACAATGTGAGGGGCAATTTTACACTGTATTTTTTTACAGCCAAAAACAAACACTCGTTACCCGTTCCATATTCGCTCTGCAAAACATCGATGATATCTTTGGTCTTGGTTATATCCACGAGTAACCTTTTATCTTAAGGTAACATGTCTTTTTACTATATCTACATAAGAAACACCGATTGCCAGCTTACAGTCCCTAATGAAACTAACAAAACATAAATTCGGTGGACCCTATCGAGGGTATCACCATCAAACAAAAGTAAATCATACGGTACCTGAAATGTGGCGACAGATGCGTCATCGCGCAGCCTGGACAGCTGGAACGCGTTGGGCATTTCTCCAGCTGGTCGGAGGTGCAGGTGTCGAAGCGGCAACCTCGCCGCCGGCCGCCTGGGCAGCGTGCCCTCGCGCCAGGCCAGCAAGCAACCACCTCGTACCGCCGCGCGCACCCACGTCCAGGATACATCGTCGTCGTTGTAATACTGTCGAAGGACACCTGGAATAGAGGTTCACTGTTAGGTTCCAGGTTGAATGACGTAAGTTTAATAAATTCGTTAGACGACACGTATGGCGCAATGGTTACCCCACGCCGGATCGCCGTTCAAAGGGTTCTGTGTTCGATTCCCAGAGAGGCAGAAATTTAAATGGGTATACGTTTGTATGTTTCTGTATAGTCTATAGCACCCACAACACAGGGAATCCTATTTTGGGGTTATGAGTGCATAGCGTTATTTAATTATTCTCATCAGCACTTCTTATCACACAACATTGAAAACCAGCGGCCGTGGCTTACCGCGATCATTTACGTCGAAAGTATTTTACACTTTTTGTAATGAAGGGTAGAAGTTTTTACCAGCCCGCATCAGAGATATTATTGGAGTTGACACATGATAATTTCTTACTGAAAAATGTGTAATACGCACTAAAGTGAGAAAATGAAACATCATCAATAAAAAAACATTCAATAAACAAAACACATCTCAATAATACTGAACTAGCCAGACAAATAAAACATCAGTTAGTGTTTTTTCCACAAGTGAAACCTAGTATTAACAAAGGTCAAGAAACGTTCTCATGGACGACGCGTTGTGTGAAAATTTATTTTTTTCACGCGATTTCTTCCCACATCTCATTGATGGATAATTGCGGATAGAAATGGAAAGTTTTAATTTGTCATCGATCAAGGCGACGCGGCGTAGTTTTTATTAGCATTAGCGACGTGACAGAACCGGACTCACAGTATCTTGTCTGTCCTTACTAATAGTAGGTATAAGTGCGAAAGTTTGTTTGTATGAACGTTCCGTTTTGAAGTCAAAACGGCTGATATGATTTTGATGGATTTTAGTGTAGAAACAGATTGGGTAAGTAAGACGGATATAGGCTAGGATATAGGAAAAAGAGAATCCTGATTACTCTGAGCAAGTGATTATTTTTAAGTTGAGGATACAAATGTGTTTTTTTATGTTTGACTTTTTATTTATATAGTTTATTTATATTGTAATAACCACTTAGACCACAAAGAAAATTGTATTGAAAATATAATTTCCGCAAGCAAAACTGCGGGTAACAGCTAGTATTCAATAACTACATAGATCAAACGTAGCTAATGATTATGAAGTTGTAGCTACATCAACTATAGAACTGTAATATTACCTACTCGTAAGTAGGTACATTATCAACAAATATTGTAATTATAGTTGTAGGTATGAATAAAATACGTATAATTAAGTATGTGGTATTAAACAACATTTCTTCCTTCTTGCTTTCACAGCCATATAGGTACATCGGGGATGGATTTGGAGTTATTTTATTTACCAACGGGTGGTCAATGGAATACTACTAACACTATTATGACAATTGTCTACATCATCGTTGCCAGACGTCTAGCTTCGGATGGGACGTCAAGATTTAAAAAAATAATTAGATGTCCCGCGCGGGACAGGGATTATCCCGCTTTTTGGGGATTAAGAAACTATTTTTGCCTTTAATTGTCTTTTGACTAAAATCCCGACTTGTAACAAAAATTTGGCAACCCTAGTCTACACACACACATACATACACTCACATTCTCACTGTTAACATACACTCAATCTAGGCCATCACTGATTACAGTTGAAATATAAAAAGTATTCGACACCTATCAATAGTATTGACTCAATGTGTCGTGTATGAAGTCGACATAACTAGCTGGCTTAACGTATGCGATAACATCTCTAAACACGGCAGACCGAAACACCAAAGTTGCTTAATGATTGGCAAACTATTGTGTGGTAACACTATAGACATTATGGTAAGTCACCACTTGATTACCATTGGGATTATACATAAGTTATTTATGGTTATTATGTTCTTGATTACCATTGGTATCATACAGGTAGGTCTACACATAACTGACAATATGGGAAGTTACCAATATGATTACCATTGGTAACCAAAACGATTAGGTAGACTACTATGAAAACGAATAAAGTAATGTAATACTTAAATAGAAATGGTAGAATTTTCATTTCGTACGATAAGATATCGGAAATGATAAAACTTTCCATTTGCGGAAAAACGACGCCAACATTTTTCCGCTTTAGATTAATCATTACCATAGATATCGAACTGATATCATTAGGATATATTTCAAAGGTAATGTTTAACGTGAGTGATATTAAATAACAGAAAAGCTTAGTTTCCAAGATCATCTCCTATACAAAGACTGACTTAAAACCTAAATAAAAAATATGACTTTATACACACAATAACCATTTATTGACAAGCAACAAAAAAAGTTCTAAAAACAAAATCTTATAAAATTAAAACAGCTAATAATTACTCAGATCTTTACATAATTAAATACGCAATTAATCATGTCACCAACATTGCAATCTACGTTACAAGTTAAACTCAAGTTAAAATAAATATCTACAAATTAAATGACAGATCTATAAATCAAACGCGCATAGATTTAGCTCACAAATACTTGGAATTCTACAAAGGCCAACGGGTTCCACCGTGCCGGTTTTCGCAACCAGCCATCAACCGTAAATTTTATTGTCTATGACTTACATTATTATTAAAATTCTCCATGAATATTATGCTGACTTATGTAATCATGTAAATTTAGAGGCGTTAACCTCGATTTTTGCATATCGTAAGGGAAATTTAGACTTTATGTACCAGAAATATGCGATTTTAATTGATACAATGCGCTAGATTAATTAAGGTTCTGTATTTTAAACTAATATAATCTACATAATAGGACATCACGTTGACTAACAGACAGAGTAAGTTAAAAATAGCTTCAATAGAAGTATACATAATATTAAGGACATGTCAAAAAAGCTGCTCCAATGCCGATTTCAAATATTTATTGACATTATTATATTAAGAGGATTTTAGTTTACTAGCTTATTATCTTTTTTATTGAAAGGGTCATACTGTTTTTAGTAGGAAGTAATTACATTTTTTATACAAGTGTCCTTTTAAGGCAATCGTCACTATTTCGTTAGGGAGATCCATCAAGTGTGACACCGGGAAGGGTGTAACGCCTTGTGACCTTTTGTAAAATCATTTTTTATAGTAAAAATAGATGAAGTGAGAACTAAGGTTGGCTATAGACGGATAGCTTCAAAGTCTTCAAACAATTGCTGCCAACAGCCTGAAACAGACGGCGTATGAGCATTGCTTCAAGGTGCTCTTGTATTACTTGAAGATGCTGATGCTAACTACTTGAAGCAGTTAATCTATGGACCACCCATGGTTATCGAAAGCTTAAGGATTCTCAAGGACGGTAAGTCGTACTATGATTTAAGGAACAATTAAGTCTTGAAGTTTTATAAGTAACTTAGGAACTTTGGCATCCTATTTAACATCATTGGTAGTGACCCTGTTTATAAAGCAGGACGTCGCAGGTTCGATTTTCGACTGACAAAATAATATTTATGTAATAGATAAAAGACGTAGGAAATAAGTCTGCGATACTAAGTTTATGTACGCGTCTTCTCAAAAGTTTTGGAGAAGAAACACGATACTTAATAATTGATTATTTATAGGATCATGTTTGTAAGTTCCTCCCGGAGTGATCAATACCACCTGCATTCTTATTATAGAATCAAGCTGTTCTAGCCACGAGCCGACGTCAAACAGGTGATCAAACACTCCCGTCGATCCAGTTAATGATGTTAATATGAACCAATTTCCACACACAGATGGCCCATTTATCTCATTACGTTTTCCGTCCATTGACAGATGTTTCTCTGGCAAATGAACTAATTTTGGTCGTGTTTTGTTTTTCTAGGCTGTAGCAAAAACTATCGCGGAGTTTGCCATGTTAAAAGTTGCTCATACGCGGTTTCTTACAATTGTATGTTTAAAATGTCTGTTTAGTCATACGATCTAGGTTATGCCCTAATTTCTAGACGTTATCTACGAGTATCTGTGTGCCAATTTTTAAACTAAGAAGATTAGTTCGCAGAAAAGTTGTTTTGTATAATGTCTACGATCAATCCCAGGGGATCTTACTTGAAGAATGATGATATAATCCAGGACACGGTTTGCGTAAATGTCACATTTCATAGCTAGAGCGTCCTCTGGGGCAGGATGATTAAGTATATAAAAAGTATTATGATTAATCAAAAGGAAACCTATTCATATGACGCAGAAATGGTGATTGATAAGTGTAATCTTAATTAACTTTCACATTTATAATGTTTATGAACAAAATCCCTTTCCTTCATATATCCAGTTATACTGAAAATGGAGGTAGTTGGTAAGGTAAGTATTGATCGATTCGCAAAACATTTTGTCAATAATGTACTGGCGGTTTCTGGTTATTTTAGTGCGCCTTATCATGACATTGGCTTGAGGTGAATGCCACATGCACATTTATTCATATCAGGCTTACCAGTCCTTGAATATTATGACTTCACGAATTCCAATGAACCTACTGAATAATTACTTACAATAATTGAAACAAAATACCATCAGTAATCTATACAATAATATAAAGCTAAAGAGTTTGTTCGAACGCGCTAATCTCAGAAACTACTGGACCGATTTGAAAAATTATTTTAGTGTCACATAGTCTATTTATCGAGGAAGGATTTGGGCTATATAACATCACGCAAAATGAATAGGAGAGTAGCAGCTGCGGGCGATTTTTTTTACGAACAGGGGACGTTGCGTTGGCTACAAGGACGTACATTCAGATAATAAATAAATTCAATGGACTTAGTTTATGGATAGATCTTAGACAATGATTAAATATTCGGTCACAGATTGTAGGCGTTTTAAGATGGTTTATCTGCGCATAAGTGACTCCTGTTCATCAATCCATCCATGATCCTCAAATCAGCCACATTGTACAAATCCTGGGTTCCTATCATTGGGGTAATTACCCCTGCGGGGGTAAAGACGCTATTTTATCGGGGTTACGAAGAACGTAATGACTAATATCGTAAAATAAAAAGTTACAAAAAACAGTAACTTGTATGAACTATTGTTGTACGTTTTCATAACATTTTAAAGAGGTAAAATCAGTTTTCCTCGTAGGTCACAGGGGTAACAATATTGAAAAAGGTTATGAACCACTTGTCTAAATGATAGGGTTAATTGTTATTTAAGTTACGTATTTAAATTATCCAGAGATAATAGATTCTTAATTGAAAACGGTTATTATCCAATATTGTCTTTGTTAGAACATCAGATATTACATAGGTACATTCCTATTGATAGGTACATTCCTAATGATGGTATGATAACAAACCTTTATCATACTAGTTATTCATATCAGTTTCTAGTAAAGATTAGGTAATAACTCATGTTCATCATTATCTTACTACTTAGTAATAGTAATCTATTGTCTGTGTGTGCCTATTCAACAATCACATCTGTCAATAGACTAATAATTCAACCCTTTTAATTAGTTAGTAGTAATTATTACTAATAATAGAACAAGACTGAAATTGGGTTAACTTTGTTTGAATTATTATTGTCGGGTCATAAATTTAAAGTCGACTAAGCATTTAATAATGTAAAGTTAAACAATTATTCTGAAATATACTTTACAGCTTATAGCATAGAGTCGTATATTGTGAAGCAAAGTAACTATTATTCTACCTCAATAAGCTTTGGGATTAAGCATCTAATACCGGGTCTTTATTGAAGAAGTTCCGGGTAATAATCCCTTATTACACTTTAAAATTCTCTTGGCAAAGTTTCGTCACATGTAGATAACTGAAGTGGCACTAGAAATTCGGTTGAATACTCCGGTGTTGATAGGTATCTTTTTTTTTTAATATTTACTAATAGTCTCCCAAAAGAATACGTACTCTTCAAGAACAAATACTTATATTGCTATTGTAGTTATTGTCAGTTTTGCATTTACCATATGAGTACCTACCCTACCCCCATAGCCCCCAATTGCTGACACAATTAAATTTAAAATCTACTGAAGGAAAGCTGTAGAATTTATATTTAAAGTTTTTGCGAAATAATCTATCTAAACAAATAAACAGGGTTATAATTTTTCGTTACTTATTCCTTACCAAAGGGCTCCAAATTCGTGTATGTCCAAGTACCCCGACATGTCCTAAGACGACTCTGCCTATTTTAGTAACCCTATGTCTATTATATTTTTTGTTGAAATAACTTGGAATGGAATTGCTTCAAACAACTATGTGTAAGTATCCCGCCAATATTCGACACGAATAATGTAAACAATGATATTAAAAGTGTCACATGCCGTGTGAGTTACGTCCCTGAAGACGTAATAACCATTACCAATAATTATGAATACTACAAGAATATAAAAAGGTAAAAATACCAAATTGTATTAATTCGCCCTAACATCAGTAAAAATTATTAAACAAAGTTTGCGAGTATTTATCGCTAATACGGGTATTTATCGTATGTATTGTGTTTGTTAGGTAGGTATCACACTATAATAATTGTAGATAATAACACCGACGCGTTTAAAATTGATTGTTTTCGTATTGCATTGTAAATTATAGTACAAATCTTTTACATTCCCATTCAATCTACCTTCCCATTTAACCAAATAAGTTCTAAGTTAACGCGGTCAGAAAGGGGATAGATGATCGCTAGTGGCGAATTTTGTCGTGAACTTCTACGTTTCGGAGGGCGCAGTAAGGTTGGTCCCACTTGTTATTGTTCTAATGACTTACTTAAAAACTTCTGGACTGGAGTTGGCCACTAAGCCCTTCATCAATGTGCACTGGATCAGCGTGATAAAGTATACACTTGTCAGAAGACCTACACAGTTACGAAAAGAGGCCGTTGCTCAGAAGTGGGTGATTAATTTTTGAGGCTTTAATATAACTGACCTGATATCCTGATACTAGGATCGGCCGGAGTAGGAACAGGGCCTGGAGTGAGCTCAGGTCTTAGTTTCCTTAAGCCAGCCACCACCCGTGGCGCCGGTGATTGCTCTCCCACAAGCATCGCCCGTACCACTAGCACTAATTACCACGACATCGCACCACTAAATTCACAATAACATCCAATTTTATTCAACATCACAAAACCATCTAGAACTAGGTTCGTTATTTATAAGACACGATTGAGTCAAAATTGTCAAATGTCAAAATCTGTCCAAAATTTAAATTGTAATGTTCGTTATTTTTCCCGCGCAACACATGTTGACGTTCGTTGAGGATCGTGTTGTGAACTGATTTATCCTCGAGTCCCGCTACCTACTCGCCGGCCAGCCGGCGTATCAATGAATGGATGAGGCAACGACTGAGTTGATTTGTTCACCCCACTTCTCGAGTACTACGGCGGCAATAAAAATACTACAGCGTAGCCATAGATTGCAGACACGGTTATAGCGCCATCTGTTGTCGAGTAGCATCAACTCGCGCCAGCATCTCAATAATATAAATTATTTTCCGACAAAATTATTATGTATGTCGTTATTGAAATAAAACGCACCACTTAAAATTATTTTAAATAAATTATTTGTAACCACGGAAGTAAGAAGTAAGTGG
>LGAG01000208.1:901134-935939 GCA_001278395.1 Lerema accius
TGTATTAAATGTCATTTTGCGGTCACTGCCAAGGGAACTGAGTCGATATATATGTCACTTTTTTTTTATTAAAGTTTCAGCAATCTTTATAACTACAACTCCTGTTTTAGCTGACGTAGTGTTAGGTAAAAACATGTAAACTGCCGAAAGACATTTTTTACACTGGAACCAAACTTTTTTTACATCCTTTGTTATAACTTTATAAATTATCTTGTGCTTATAAATATCAATACATCGACTACTTACTACTACTTTTATGTTGACTGTTGATCAAAATACATATTTTGTTCCTTTTGACCTTTTTCGCTACTAATTACGTAACTATTACTTAAGTGTTTTGGAATTATTAACATTTTTTGATATATTTTAAGGGTTCTCATCTATATCCCTAGCAGATTTAGAGTAGGTATTTGAAATGTTTGTTGGTACCTACGCAGTATTTACTAATACTAGGTGTCTCCTTCACTATAAATGAAAGTCAACGAATGTGGGTAAACACGTCATGTTGACAGAAAGTCGGTTTCCTATCGTTCACATCACGTGTCCAAATAATTGCTTCATTATCATTAAGTGAAGATGACAGCCGAATGTCGAGACGTGGGTGTTTTTGTTTGCGGCCGTGGCACGCGTGGGAAGCGAACTTGGCGGTTCGTTCTCACAGCACCCAGTCATGGTTGCCACGCGTTGGTTGTTGCATGTTGGGTCATGTTAGGGTTTCATCTGGGTTGTGTTAGGGTTTCATGCGTTTAGAATAAAAGGGGTTATTAATTTTGGTTTTGGCTGGTCTTACAATACTTAGTCATGTTTGCCACGTGTTGGTTGTGCAGATAGGTTATGTTAGGGTCATCTGGGTTGTGTTGAGGTTTCATGTGTTTAGAAAAATTACTTATTAGTTTTGGCTTCTCTCATAGCACCCAGTCGTAGAGGTCACGCGTTGGTTTCACTGGTTATGATAAGTTTTCATTTGGGTCGCGTTAAGGTTTCACCTACAAATTAGAATAGAAATGTCTTTATAGTGTTAGAATTGGACAGATCAAACCAAATTTTTTATTCAATGCATAGCTTTTGCGATTTTTAGTAAGTTTTATGATATTAATTTTTAATATTAATATTCAATTAGACTCTTCTTCTGTGTCAACCCTAGCGTGGTGTCGATGCCGCGTTATGCAGTTATGAACACAAGTGCATCGTTGCTTTTATTGAAAAATTACAATGTGTGACGGCTTCTTAATATAATGCTGTTTCTTTTGCATAATTTTATTCAGAACTGCTAAGTAAATTATTTTTAATATAATATGTATTAGTACGTTCAATGTTGTTCCCCATAAAATTCACCACTGCCAATTAACTTTTGTGATGGAATATGGCATACCCCTCATATTTTGATAGAATACTCGAAAAATCTTGAACTTTTTAATGGTACCAACGAGTAGCCAGTGATGAAGTCGCATCAAGTAATCTAAAAATTCAGATTCCTTATTAGATTTTCGGAAACTTAAAACATAATTTCAGTTTCATGAATAAGACTATTATCTCTACTCTTAAGTTTTATGTTAGCAAATCTTTGTACGAAATAGAACTTTGAAGCTATTATAATATGGAAGCATTTCGATGTAACTTTCAATACGAAATGGTATTGTAACAATAAAACAATACTGTTCTAATAAATGGTAATACACTTTATGATGCAAGATCATCACAATACAATTAATGCTGAGTTGCAAATACACTTGCAGCCAAAGGATTGGTCACCGGACATTTAATTAATTAATTACACTTGAATTAAACAATTATGCTGACAACCTCGAGGAGACACTAATCAGTGGACGTACAAAGTTGATCAATGAAGGAAATTATTAGGTCTATTTTATTCATGTCTATTTATAAACTAAGGAAGTCTTATTTTTACAACTTAAAGGCGGACTATTAATTGACAAGTAGATGTAAATAGTCGCCAAACAAGCAGATATGAATGATGCTTGGGGTGTAGAGTATTATATTTCAGATTAGAAATTATATTCATTTTTAACCGATTTCAAAAAAGAAACAGGTTATTTATTTTAAAAATCGCAAACTCGTACTTTCCTGCATTATTCCTTCAAATATACCGAAAGTCGAATAATATCATGTATTAATGTAGGTATTTATTAAGTGCTAGTATTATTTGATAATAAAGCAAAAATATTTTCGCTCAAATGATTTTTGGTTAGGGTCTTGAGAGGTAGTAGGTACTTTTGTTTTTTCTTCTCTCTTTGTAAATGATAAAGCATCGATAATACTTTTAATGTTACTTATGTCAATGTTCGATTAAGAGCACTTGTTCGTTTGCGGCATTTTCCATTAAAAATACACTCTAAGTGCGGCAACATTACAAAGGTTTTTCGTTAAAATAATTCGAATTGAGCACGAGCCTTTTTACTTTGGACACGTTTTCTAAATCGCCAGTTAATTCAACCGGAAATATATCGTGTGCCCCAACGATTACGAACATAGGCAAAAACTAAACAATTTATCTTAAAAACCTTGCTATTATGTATACAAAAGAAAACGTCTCCAAAAAACAACGGAACTTTTTCTCAGTTTACTAAGATTTATGTAATACCGACACAAAAATCTGATTCTTTTAAAGAAATTTTATATTCGGCGCTGCACGCTTTCCTTTCGCTCTGCCTTTTTAAATACCTAAAAACTCTGAGTTTCATTCACAGTTTTCAATTGATATCCTTGACTTCATTATTTCCTCAAATTTTATAGGTTGTAAGCCAAATAATAGCAGATTAACCTTTCGGATACCGCGGCATCATATCATGGTTACTATTCGGTGCATAAACTGCTTGCTGCAAAAAAGGGTTAAGCTAAGTCCTATTATTTTTACCATATTGTTAATTGTTACTTTACTTCAATACTGTAGTGTTGAAAATTATACTACAGGTTTTTGAAACCAGTTAGCTATAATTACGGTCAACTGTCCCATTTCTTTGTCGGCTGTTATAAAAACAACCAACCTTACCCAAACGAAACCAACCGAGCTATCAACCCGTGCGTATTGTTTACCTCCATATCCAACGAACAAGGTACAATTGTGTACAGTTACGCTATAATGAGCCGTAAAAACAAAACAACTCGTATGGGAGTCGTATTGACGGACAGTTTATGGAACTAGTTTGTGGCGCCCGCGCATAATTAATAGACGATCTCGTGATCGAAGCGACAGCAAAACAAAGTCACTTGTTTGAGATTATTTTTAGATTCGGGACTTCATAAATAACGGATATTTTTAGAATTGAGTATAGTGGTATCGTGGATAATGTATTTACCTACTGAAAAAGTACCATTCAAGTATGTTATTTTGTTAGAAGTAGGCACCTACTGAATAAAAATGGACTCTTCCCAATTAAAGCTTAAGGAGATGCTTAATGCTTACATTACATCTGCACAGCCCATAATACCTACATGAATAACACGATAATGTTAAATAACTACCCAACATTGCAATTTCGCTACAAAATAACTAAAAATAAGACTTTATTTTTAAAACGAGTATCGATGTTGAATTTATAGCACTATTTCGCACTTAATCGATGGTCATTCTGACGGAAGCGATAGCAACAACATCGCTCATGTCCCCGATATAATCGACAGGCTAATTAATCGATATTTAATATTAAATTCGATTAAGGATCAAAGTGAACTTTAAAATAATTACATTGAAATAATTTGTGATATTTATCGCGCGTGTGTTTAATTTAAAGCGCGATTGACATGAAAGTTAAAACAATTAATTTCGCATCAAAGGTTAATTTGTTAGGTTAGCCTGTATAAGGTTTCCTTGTTAAGATTTTCTTTTTAAAGCATACAGAAATTAATTAATACTTATGATATATTTAATTTAAAAAAATGTAATAAGCGCGCTCAACTTGAAGCGACGACTAAGATATGCCGTTAATAATAAACATTCACCTGTTTTTGTTAATAACACTGTTAAAATAGATTTTTTTTGCACATAAATAGTTAAATATACTCTTAATAGTTGAATATTCTTTAGAAAATATAGTCCTATAGTGCCAACCATCTTAGTCTTGATAAATTTATGACAGTTTACCACGATATTTCGTGATTGTCGTGAGGTAACTGACTATTTTCTTGTCATAGCCAATATTGTAAGTAGAGCTAAAAATACCAACATTTTGTTTCTGACAATATTCATGAAACCAAAATAGGTAGGAGATTCTAAATAATACAACTGGGCTTCCATTATTTGTAGTATCAATTATTGGAAAAAGGTAAAATATCTATGTTAAATTTAAAAATAGAAAAATATTTAAATAGACTCCTATAAGTTTTTTTTTAAATCTTGCCATTTTCTTATTCGTCCATCCCCCATAGATCAGCTACTCACCTTTACGATATCAGTCAGCCTATCTGGCTGGCTACACTCATAGTAGGTTGTACCTACAGAAGAAACACAAAATTAGGTATGTAAAGTTAATAATCCTACTAATATTATAAATGTGAAAGTTTGTAAAGATGTTTGGATGTTTGTCCCTCCTTCACGGTCTAACCGTTGAACGGATTAAGCTGAAACTTGGAACACAGATAGTTTGCATCCAGGAATAGGACATAGGATAGATGTTATCCCGATTATAGGTTCCCTTGGGATAAAATCAATATTTTGTTTATCGACTTTACCGTGGGCGGAGCCGCGGGCATCGTCTAGTATAATTATAAATAAAAAAATAAATAGCTACTGTTTTCCTGTCGGTACCAGAGTAGCTAGTATTTCTGTAGCTCGCTGTCAAAATTCGCCTCGGCCGGAAACCTAGCCGTGGGAACCGGAGAAGATTAGCTTTCTCAATAAAGTCGCGAATAACTGGTGTATCTCAAATGATACCTTTATTCCTTTTTTGTCGATCGCTAAAACGCTGAATAACGTTCTCTTTTTTGGAGATATTGTTTGAGTAACAGTTTTTATTGGTCGGTTCGAGCGATAGATAGGTACCTAAGTGTTAACTAGGTTGTCGTTATAAAGAAAATATACTGTGCGTTTAATAACCTTTAGTTAGTTATTAATATATAACTTGTGTTTATAACTGTACTAAAAGTGACGGCACCCAAAAGTTTCTAATATTATTTAAGGTTTCGGATTATGAGCTCTTTAAATCCTGTCTATCTTCAACAAGTTGATTTTATATTTAATTCGTGAAGATTTATGATATTTCCATCGAATAACGACTTTATCACTTCTCAATAGTCATCTCGATATAACAGATCATAGTCATAAAATGCAATAGGTATAAAATGTAAAAGGATGCAAATTAAACTAGTGACTTGTAAAATAGTTCAGTAAATTTTACGACTGTTATTATGTATTATTGATTTTTTATACTTACATACTTAAAGAAGCTGATTAAGCAGCTATGTTATTCTGAAATTTTTTACACTAATTCTAACAGCTCCACTTATAACAGACATATTTTTTGGCCAAATGTAAAGATATACCTACAATCCACTTTTTTAACTTGTCCTTTAACAGTTTTACGGAAATATTGTAATCGAAATCACATAATTTTCATGTTATTCCCACTTTTCAGCAATGTTTATGTTCTTTTTTGTTTGTTTATGATTTCATCACTTATCACATTATGCTTAAACAAAAAGTGCTTTGTAAATGAATATTTTTGTTTTAAATATAAGACAAGTTAGAAAAAAGGCTACAGATACCTAAGTAATTTTATTATGTACCCATATACCTACCCATCAAGATTTCCCTAACATCGACAATCTTAAAATTAGAATTTATTTTATGACCTTGTAAGTAGATTTCAAAATACGATGTCAAACATTAAAAGTAGTGTAGTTAGTCGTGGGAAGGTAGTTTTAAACGGTAGTTAAAAGGTCAGTGAGTACTGAACTGAACTTGCTCTTTAGATAACTGGATTTCCATCCGTCTGCATATCCGGATGCATACTAAACTGGATTACCATGAATTTATGTACTATCTATTCTCTTCAATCTAATGCAGATAACTTATTTGCTACTAGTTATTACCTGTAGCTCCTCTTGCAGAATTAACTTTGTATTCGTGATTTAAAAAAAAAACATAATTATCTCATTCCTATAACTTTCAACTCTTTCTAGTTTTCATAACAGACGATAGCTTTTACATGAAAACCAGAGTTCAAGAGACGTACACGAAAAACTCTCATTTAAGTCGCAATCTTTATGTAAAGAAGTAATTTTATTTAAATATCTAACTAGTTATTTTCATTTTATACTTGTCGCGAAATTAACAGTATCTATTTTCTTTCTTAAAAAGTAAAACCAACTTAGTTACAAAAACTTTTTGGCATGCACTGGGTTTTTGTAGCAAAATATTGAGTGTGATATAACTAATGGTTTTCTCATTAAAATGTAGGCGAAGCGAACTAGCAGCTAATTTAGTATGAAAGACCGCAAGGGGAGGAGCCAACAGTGATTATAACCTTATGATGATTATAGTGATAAAGGGGTCTGTGCTTCTCTGGTAGACATTTTATTATACCCTTTGAAAATTCATCCTTTGTTAGAGACCTACGAATATTTTAAAATGACCTACCATTTTATATTAACTCACGAAGGGCTTAATTTTGGACGTCTGTGGTTGAGATATAGAGAGGTTAAAATGCGGTTAATCTTTTAAAACATTACTTTTATCAGGTTTAGTTATAATGGAATAAGAATAGTAGGTACAGAGTTTAAAACGGAAATTAAATCTTTTTATGGCGTCTGAAGCACAAGCCATTGTCGCAATATTGAAATGTAAATATCGACTTGAAACGGATCTCTTCAGCAGTTTGCGTCATAAATATCACTTCCAAGTGACCTCGTGCAATACATATTTTTTACTCAAAGTAATGATCCGGAAAATTCGGTGTCTAATCTGCATCTTTCTAAGTCTATTTTGAAATAGGTTTTCGGTGTTTCTTACGTTCGTTTAGACTCAGAATCTAATTTAGATAATTACCAAGCGTGCCTGCCTCCACGTAAAATGAGATGGTTTGTTAATTGAGAAGATATGTCTTATTATGAGCGGCGTAATAAAATCTGTGAGTGATTGACGCGGTAACTTGGGTTCGAGTTATTGCGGACAAAGATCTCTTTAATGTGGTATAACCCGGCCAAGTTTAGCGGTTAGTGTGCGTTGGAATGATTCATTGGTGTTGGGAGCTTGATGAATTGGCTGTGTAATACGGTAGGCAGTGGGGGGCGGCATGCAAATGGCAGCTATACTTGGCCACGGAGCGGCCGGCCGCGACCGTGGGAAAACTATCGCCTGTGGCGAGCCAAGCGCAGGGCCGTACTCAGTAATTGTTATTTTTTACTGTTATTTCATATTAGACTTTAGATATGAAAGAGTAAGCTAGGTTTTACGTTAGATTTTTATCCTATACTACATAGGTAAGCGCGCCCCATGACTGGCTTTTGTTTGTCATTTGATTCATAAACTTGAATATTGTGGATTTAATTTTCAGCTCAATTTCAAGGCGACTAACTCACAACAATCTTCCACGTTCTGATTCTCTCGACAGTTTCTGCTATGCGAGTTTTAACCGCTCTTCTGATGTCTTACCAATCCACGATGCCAGACACGGTTTTCTAGAAAGACGTGAATGCTCAAGTCCAAAGAAGCATTGGGGTCATTTCTGCTGTTTACTTACGATTACTTACTGTAAGGTAACCTATCTGCGTCTTTCCTCAGCTCTGTAGAGTATACAAAAGGAGTACAAACGTTTGTAATCCCTCTCTGGCCGCTCGTGCAGCGCTCGCGGGCGCGTGACGACGGCGCGCGCCGCAATCACGAACTCTGAGTACTCTGACGCGCGACTTCTCAACGCAACCGAGATTGCCTGCTGTGTGCTGTGGTGTTGCTGTACTCAACAACTAGCAAATATACTTATTTTTTACCCGACTACGCCTAGTAATGTTTATCAAACGTCTGTATGTATGTATGTCCATTTCTTTTGCTCTTATACGTCAAGACGGTAGAGATATCAATGAATACCCATTCTTTGGATTCGTCTTCTATTCGACATAGACTATTGAAATACTCCCAGCTGTCGGACTTTTATTTAAAGTCGTAATAAGGCAGTTAATAGAAGCCTGCGTGATTGATACTAACTTAGAAGTGCATCCACTCTCGACAATTATCTTATTGTATGACGACAATACCCAAATGTGATCATCTTCAATTGTACAGTTAGACTGATGATAATATTTTTATAGACCACCGTTAAGCGTTCTATTATTTAAGTTAAGTAGACTTAAAGAAACGGAACCTAAGATTATGGAAAAATACCATTACCATTATATTTGTACCCCTGATCTAAAAATCCGAATCTAGATTAAAACGAATTAAATCATACTTTATCTTGCATCCTTAAAATCTACATTGCATTTCTAAATATAACCAGTTTGTAATGAAATTGAAAAAGATATTGCGATCTAAATGTAATTTCACATCACGAATCGCTCACTCGACTTGAAAAATAACCATACAAAATAATTAGAAACGTGACGACCTCTGGTTGGAAGCATTCCAGTTAATTGATTGTAGAAAAAGTGTTTCAGTCGGTTATTTACGAGTATATGTATATACCTAACATGTAATAGATACTTACTATATACATAATACACAGACCAAAAATATATATAGATGCAGTCTTCGGAACAAAGAAGCGTAGTAGGGAAAAACATGATGTTAATGACAAATGATAACGTTTCCCGGTACATGTCTCAGCAGACCGTGCTCGGTGACATAATGTCAGATCGTAAAAAAAGAAAAATTTGACCTCACTTTTTTGTTCTGAACACTGAGTCTATTATATTTTTTGAGACCTTTTCTGAGACCTACCTACTCATATTATTATATAACCTAAGTGCTCTTACCTCTAGGTATGGTTATTATAGAATAGTTTTAGGAGTTCTCTAAGAAAAGAGATATTTTTTAACACTTATTTATTTTTTAACACCCTCTTTCGAAGCCCTCTGAATTTAAAACCCTTCCGATAATATTTCTCGTAGATATATACGCGTAGATACATCTTTTGAGCTTAGGTCTAATTAAAAAAGTTGGATGGTCAAACTTTTACAATGCTTTCATACGTCGAGGAGTACATTACCGTTGCTTTCGCAATGGGAATAAACATATACCTAACTAAAGACAATTGGAAAGCGCGACAAAATGAATGTATTGCAAAACATACATTGAAAAATGTTTGCTATAAAACTTCATGACATACATTAACCTAAGCTCTTATTCACGCTTGTACAATCAATGTACAATAATGGAAGAAGTAACCATCTTTCTATATTTAATTATTTTGTAGTAATTCATGCTACCGACTGGTTTGTTACAATGACATTAATAATGCATCTATGAAATAAGTAAGAAATTATTCGTCGGCGTTGAAGAATTGTTTATTAAAAAGGTGTCATTGAAAAATAATTATTATTGTTCTTACTAACAATACATGTAACTTCTGTATTTTTCTAATTTTTGATCCTAACAATTAAGTGCTTCGTTACCCCTGTAAAAAGGCTGTTTACCCCCGCGGGGGTAATTACCCCCACGTTAGAATCCCCAGCTCTAGAACATATACCTACACCTAGAAAACGCCACCCCCGTCGCATATTCGCGTAAAAATTATTGTTTCTCAAAAAAAAAAGTTTTCTAAGAAGCGAAGGTAGCTACTGGTTACAGAACGAAATAGCTCGTGAGATGCTGTAGCTATCAGATTGAAAGGGACTTACGTAAATCAGTAGTAGGTACTCGAAGATTCGATTCAGCTATACCCTCAACTTTTACTTTTCTGTAAGTTACGCTTTCAACTATACCAACTTTATTTATAGTGTATCTCGTTACGGTGATATCGTAAAATTGTATGTGTATCATAAATATATACATAAAGTACCTACTAGAAGACTCGACAGGCGTTGTTCCGCAACATATTTTATCTCTCATATATTGGTTGATCCCTCAGTATTCCATTTCAGCTACTCCGCCGTTATAGTAACTATTGTTAGCTAGCAGGCAAATAAGATTTGGCATGGTCAAAGTTTATCACACTACTTTTCGTACAGACACGTCACACACGCACGTCACACGGACGGTTTTGTTGATAGACACTTAACGTTGACATTAGGTAATAGTTACATAAAAGTTAGAGTTAACGAACAAGTCTATAGTTTATAATTTGAAATAGTAAGTCATGGTCGAAATTCAACCACAGATTAAATCCTCAAGTATTATTTAATTTTCAATCTGCAACCAACACTCCAGTATTATTATATTTTTCAACAAATTACGCATCTAAAGATCATCATCACTTAGTTATCATCAATTGATCACATCAATTTTACCATCAACTCATTTCATCACTTAACATCAATTATTATTACACTCACGATATCTAGATAACAATGTACCTATCAATTGCTTTGATTCCTAGATAATTTGAGCCAACTACCTAGTACCTATACAATTAAACCTTAATCGCACAAACATTAACACCAATTACTTTGTTAATACATTGTAGTGAGACAATTGAGAATTAATTAAAGCATTGTTATGACGAGAAAAACAATTAGATTAATTTTGTTGTGGTTTGTATTTGTACGTTTTTATGTCACTTGTCAAGAAAGGAACTGATCTGTCCAGTGATGGTAAATGGTCACGTGACATCCAGAATCTCCCCCTCATCCCTTAAAAGTATACATAGTTATTTTAAAGAGAACAAAATATAACTTTCTAAACTTCTTTACTTATCTATAATTTCTGAACTAGAGTTCACACCCGCTGTAAGAAAATTCCACCTTCTATATCGAAGACCTCATATACTCTAAGTATATAGGCACAAATATGTAGATACTACGCGATGCCAGCGGCTGCGCCCGCGAAAAAGTCGTTTAACAAAATATTGAATTTATCTCAAGGGATCGGGACACAATCTATCCTATGTCCTATTCCTGGATGCAAACTATCTGTGTGCCAAGTTTCAGCTTAATCCGTTCAATGGTTAGAGCGTGAAGGACAACCAAACATCCAAACATCTTTACAAACTGTCACATTTATGATATTAATAGGATAGTATAGTATAGTAGGATTTTGGACAAACTGCTTACCTACACCTAACAAGTTACAAAAAATCGATTAAGGTACAGTACAGTTTAGTCTAAGTATCACGAAATTCTACAACACGTGATGTTTTGTTACACCAAATCAAATATCTCACGGGCATAATTTGGTTGTGCGGGTATCCGTGGCATCTTGGCTTCCCACGGCCGCGCACGCAACTACCAATTATATCGAACTAATTCTAAGTGCGCCTGCGCCGGTCACCGCTAGCGTACGTAACTGCTACTAAGATCTGATGATCTTCTAATGCTCTGGTTTTGATCGTTAGCTTTTAGAAAGTAAATAAGTATTTGTTGGGATTTTACCCGACATTTTACCCGACAGCTCTAGGTAGGGTTATGTTTTTTAAGCGTTTAAATGCGCCAGACGGCGGATAATAGTTTTTTAAGTGCATCTATTTGTTTGGCACGGGTTTTATTAGAAACTAAATGAAGACTAGGGTAACTGCTTGGTGGCAAAAATTCCTGAGTGCTTCTGTATTTCCCGGGGCAGATAGGTAAGCAGTCGGTCCCGGGTGCAATCATTAACAACAACAAAAATCGTAATATGTCTAAGTTATGTCGGAGACCTTCAGACGGCAATTGACGCTTCCATCATAAGATTTGAATACTGTCCTCTGTGTCACTATATTCGTAAGGATCATTGATTAATAATGAAACGTTAACGAGTTGAGATCAAACGCAGACCCAATCATCCAAAGTTACCTGATAAACCTCATTTAAAAAAGTGTATCTAATCCCAACTAATCCATCGTCACTTCCCATAAAATTTGTTTCAGAACGCAGCTCAATTAATAACCATGTTCAGAAATGCAACATACTCCTCAGGTTCCCACGGCCGAACACGCAAGAATACTCAATTAGAAGTGAACTAATTCTACCCGCGCGTGCGCAGCGCCCGTTAGCAGTTGTAATAGCGGCTACCTTCGCATCTCGAGATATTCATTAAGTTTGGTTCAGGTTTGGTAATTTGAGGGTTCTGTAACAAATTACTATCTTACCTTTTAAGGACTACATACCCGTCCTCGCTTCGCTTCGGTAAATGGTTAATTACTTACCCGAAACATTGCTATTATTTCAAGCGTTTACTTTATTCGGGAAAAAAGTAATCATGATGTCGGACTATTGTCTCCGGCATATATTTTTTTTATTGTCTAGTAAATAACATTTAAATACGTTCACAGATTTATATAAAAATGTTTTGTGTCCCATCTTGTTTTGAGTGCTTTGTAGTTTAAATTTTAGAAAAATACTCAATGTATAGTAATTTTGCACTTGGAATTGTATACAGCGACCCAATTAAAGTAGGACAATATAACACCAGGGTATTTAGGCTTTTTCGTTTGGGTTAGTTATGAGCTTTACTACCCTAGACTATTAATCTCAAGATCCTACATTGAAGTGTGAAACAAGCACTTTACGGGTACGTCTATAAAATTAAAAAATAATACAGTAGAATGAGATATGGGAAACAATGACCCACCCTTGCTGACAGTCTTGTTTTACTAATTTTTCATTTTAACGGAAACATACCTACTACATTAATACTACTACTATCTACTAACGATAAACAATTACAAAGAAAACACGATTCTGAAGTCTGAAGTTTCAAGAAGTCTGTTTCCAAAAGAACAAATGTTTAAGCGATTTTCGACCTAATTCTATTTGAAGGGCTGAAGGAAAATAAGCATATTGGTACGTCCACAGGGTGGGTTATGAATCAATGGTAGGTACATATTAAATCAAAATGAAAAATATAGGTTTTCTCTTATGATATACCTACATAAATAATTAACACGCGCGTGTCCTAACTTGCAAGGCAGTAATGTTTTTAGTTAAAAACTTTTCAGAATTTTTACAAATAACATAATGTTAAGGTTAAAGTATTATTATTTCTTTTTCTCCAATACAAAATGAACGACCCAAGTGTACCTGCTGTCCCTGTTGACATTTTATGGGAACTTACCTTATTAGCGTTAAGTTAGTGTAGTGTTAGTAGAACAAGACCCATTAAAATAAGGTAAGTGTTTTAATGTTTGGGCCTCAGGCCAAAAAATGTGTCTATAGACTGAGTATTCAGAACAAAATGAAGTAAATTTTTTTTCTTTTTTTTACGATTTGACGTAGGTATGTCACAGAGCAGTCTGTTGAACAATGATACCGGAAAACTTTATCATTTAATAATTACGTTATGTTCCGAAGTCTCATTCTATATATATTTTTTTGTCTGTGGTTTGGTCTTATTGAGGTTACGAAGGGTTTTCTTATAGGTACCTACCTACCTCAGTATTTTCTTTCCTATTTACAAATGTTTCTTGAGTTTTATCTTTAACCTGATATTGTATTCATCAACAAAAATCTTAAAACCTTTGCGAAGGACCATAGCTGAGTGGGGATAAATAGAAAAACAATTTTTTTTTTTGGATTTGGGGGCTACGCAATAAAAACATACGTATTTTCATACTACTCCCATAGGAAAGACGAATCCAAAGACATCTCACAAGTTGAAATCCGTCAAACTGTAGAGCTGTAGAGCGTGCCAAAAAAGGAAATAAATTCAAACATACGATCGAAATACTTTACATGTACATACATACGAAAACAATGTTCCATATTAAATAGATTTCGCGTTAAAATAATATTCCTCCAAAATACGACGTAGTCAAACAACAAAAATTTATGAAAAAAAATCGAATCGAAAAACAAATAATACTTAAGTAGGTAAATATAAAATTTTTGATTCTACTCATAGTGTCTAACTATTATCTGTCTGTTTATTGAATAGTCGAAATCTATTCTCGAGTTAATCTAAGAACCGTTCATAACGGCAGTACGAGGCGATACCATCGTCGTGGGAACGACCATTACTGCAACATTCTCGTGAATATTTCATGAAACTTACCACTTTTATTTCTATCGTCCATTGTTTTGATAATAGTGGGTACGATAGTGAAGTCATAATAATATGGATACTTATTTTGGTATCTGTACTGGACTGTGTGTAGAAATTTAAAAATGGAATCAGATTTTTTTATGATGTTTTTGCAATTGTTTGGTTTTGTTTTTTTCTTCTTCCTGTATTGATTTGTACGATGCCAGAATGAATTTAGTTTTTTTTTAATTGAATCCCAAAATTTCGAATGCCTAAACGATTTTTTTAGGTAGACTATTTTGATCATTATGAAGCTTTCGGTATTTTTATCTAGTATTTAATTAATCTGTATTCTGTATGTAAGTTTAAAGGTGATTTCTTATGAGTTAAAGCTTGGATATTTTGGCTTAGGTACTTTATTAAAATGTTATTGGGCAAATTACTTTTTTTAATTTTATAGCAACTACTACACAGTTAATCCTTATTCCTAATTCCGGACATCTAATTGGAAGAGGAAATGCCTATTCAACTTTATTTAACTATCTATAAATAATATCTATCTAATAATAATTTTTATATGTAGAAATGTTTATTGCCTATTTATTTAAAAATATTAATTTAGGTAATGTAGTACCTACGAGGTGTATCTATTTTTGTGTCCAGGAGTATAACTCTACATTTCATTAGTTGATTTAAGAAATCTAAGAATTTGTTGTGCGAATAAGTCTAAAGAAAAAACGTAAGTTTTTATATAACTCAATATTTATTTCTTTGAAATGTCACTGTTTCCTGAAAGCGGTTGTTTATACAGACCGTCTTAATTTATATTCGAGCTACGTGTATTAATTAATATATCACAGTATTAAACTTAGGTGCTACGCTACACTATGGTACTTCTTAAGTTTTAAACATAAATGCATAACACCGACCCGCCAATTTAAATGAGGAATGCAAAAATAACAGATTTAATTATAAAACAAAACCCTCATTTTATTAAATTAAAAACAAACTTCAACAAGGTAAGCGAGTTCGAGCATCGGATCAACACAATCGGTTCTAGGAACGTAAACGGTTAAACAACGAACGTTTATAAAGTTATCACACTTGTCACAGTCCTCTGCAGAGAGGAGAGGAGATCACGGGAGAGCCGGGGAGGTGAGCTCATCACCAGGGCCGCCACATCGACTGGGCGGGGTCTGTCTCGGAGGCGGGGCTGTGCGGCGGAGAAGGCGGCGCGTACGCTCTTTTCGCACCGACCGCCTCGCCTTCCGAAGGCGTCTCGGCTGGTCTCTTCAACCCTCGTTCCACTAAGGTAGACCTCGGGGCTTGTGGCGGCTGAGGATGAGGAGCCGGCGCTATCGGCTGGATAGGCGTCGGCCTCGCGACACCACCGGGCGCGATCGGCTGAGGCTGCACTACTTGAGGGTTCTCCAGCCTTCTAATACAGTTGGTCAGATGCTGCAGCAACCTCGCACCGGCCTGAGGGTCCACTGGACCTTGCCGCTGCATCGCATTCGCCGCTAGCGTAGCGTTAGCGATAAACTGTGACACTTCAGTCGCGCACTGCGTGAATCCAGCGCGGAATCGTTCCGCGTACGACATCTCGGGTTTCAGCACCAACTGTCCGCGTCGCTTCAGGCTGTGGAGGTGGCGGACGGTCAGTTCCAAGATGTCTGCCTTTTCCAGTTTCGACACGTTCTCTCCTTCCGCTTGGAGGGCGGTCACCATCAGATCCTTGAGCTCGTCGAGGCATCGGTTGATGCGTGCTCGGCGTTTTCTTTCCAGCATGGGTTTCATAACTTTTCTATACTGATAGGTTCTGGAGACGGGTTCCTCGTCGGGGCAGTGCGAGGGAGGATGGAAGGCCCCGTGCGGCGGGGACATGGTTCTCGCGGGTAAGATCATTTGTGTAGCGCTCGCGACGGTCTGTAAGCGAATGGCGCGCGCGCCGCCCGCCGCGCTACTTTTATGCGCCCTACACCGATTGTGGCAAAACGCCCGTGATAAAAATAGGGGTGCCACTGCCACGCGCATCGGTTACGTTTAGTTTTGATTTTTATGATTATTTAGAGTAACTTGGAACTTATGTCAGTGATAGTAGGTATTAAAATCTACAAAATAAAAATGTTTCAGACTAAATTAATGTTTATAAAAAATTATAAAAGTTGTATTTTAAACACAAAAAATAAGTATGTACCTACGTTTCGATACACAAATAATAAATCATATAAGTACCAACGTCTATAATTTCATTATAAGAAATAACGTAGATGCGTAATCAAAATATGAAATGTTTTATACAAAATAACATTTCGATGTGACACCATTTAACTAAGAGATGCAAGTAATGACTGATTTTTCATGAAAAAAATTATATCTGTACTAACAGATGATTAATATTATTATGGTAGCAAATACTATTTTTTATTTTATAAATACTTATTATGGTACCAAGTATTATTTTTTATTTAATAAATAAAAATAATATCATTTAATTTCATCTCACTGTCTGGTCTTAGCAGCTGTTTACTACCAAGGGTGTCAGCTGATCGCACCTGGGCACACGTTCCCACGTTCCCCCAAGACGCTATAAGTCCCCTTGCGCGCACAATGACGTACCAGCTCAGGAACAGACCCGTGGCAACTCATTAAATCACTGTCATCGTCTGTAAATATAGGGGAAAATTGATATTGTTATTTTTTACGATATTAAAAAAAACAGATTAAGCTTAAATTATTTTCAGTCTCCTAAGTAATGTAGATTTTTTAACGATATTCAATTAAATAAATAATTTATATTATGTACTCCGAAAAATACACTAAAGATACCAATAAAATTTTATATATTTTTTTATAATTTTTCAGAAAGCGGCTTTGTGGCAGCCCTGCGTAGGCGGCGCAAGCGCAGGTCCCCGCGACACGCCGCGTGTTATCTCGTCGGTCATACAGACAGACAACGAATAGAAATTACTGTAGCGACTTTTTACAGCCTGGGCGTGTATACTGAGTGGTTTATCAGCGCACTTAGAAAACTTCAACCAAGATTGCTTTGTAGAAAATCGTTTTGCTTTAACCTACTTACACATTTTACGTACCTATAGATACAAGTAACTTCAAAGCGGAATTTAAAAAGTTTTATTACAGTTATTTAATTTGTATTTATTTATAATTTATATATTTTTTTCTTTCCGTAGATTTTTGCATAAACAAAAGAGTTCACCGAGTTGGTCTGCAACTCATCGGTCACATAAGTAGCTTTTACTTTCAAACAACCTACGAGTAGGTACCAGTTAATAACCAATAAGCACTGAATATACAGTACACAATTTCAAAACCATTATCTCAACATTGCCCAACCAATCCAGTCAAAATCTCTAACCCTAACTCAATCCATCAACGTCTCCAGCCATTACTCTTTGGCAGTTCAGTAATCTCAACTCGTACAACAGCGGTCTTAATTAGTCATTCAAAACAATAACATTCGCCATATCGGCTTGCAGAGGTGTGAGTCGTTCCCAGCACCGCTAGCCGACTCGACACCGACCTATTGTGCGGTCGAAACTGCCGTGACGCTACTTACTCCAATTCTGTCTCACCGTCGAGACTACGAAACGTCTTAACCGTCAACACGTTCCGTCTTACCTACCGCTGTAAGAAACCCGCACGGCGCTTAGGACGTTTCAATGCCGGTTAATATTGGAGCTCGAAAAGAAAAAGGTCGCAAGTAACGCGATTCTCGTAGCGAACCAGACGTTTGTCTTTGCAAGACGGCCTCGTGGGAAAGCCCGTGCCGCGCGCGTTCCCACACACTCGGCCGGCACAAGCCAACCGATAAATTATCATAATTCCA
Organism: Lerema accius; assembly: GCA_001278395.1. Taxonomy (NCBI): domain Eukaryota; kingdom Metazoa; phylum Arthropoda; class Insecta; order Lepidoptera; family Hesperiidae; genus Lerema; species Lerema accius. Next base: position 919,029 of record LGAG01000208.1, read on the forward strand.
TTGTGAGTGAGACGGTACTAAGAAATTTTATACTTCATCAATCGCCGCTTTGAATACATTAGCGCGTGGATCGACGCTTTGTTGAATGATGACGCAAGGAGCCGGGATCGGGACCAATTGGGACCCACAGGGATAGCTTGATTAGTTTAAGTAGGTATACTGTTTATTTTTAACGGAATTCAAATGAAATTAACTTCTAAATGCTAACTAAAAAGTATAAAATACTTTCGTCGGTGTCAGTATAGCTGTCGTTATAACACTGCACTTCATTTTGATTATAAAAAGTAGCATTAAAAAAAGAAATAAAAGAAAGAAATTATTAAAGTACCTATACAGAGTCCCTCCCTATCTACAAAATTACTGAACTGACCCATGTAACACTATTTATAGTGATGTCCAGCCATTCGGGTATAAAGACGAAGTATCCGACAAGATTTTCTTAATGATAACATCTTATTTATCCGACGCGCTGTCGCCGTTTATAATAAAATCCTCCACTTGACTTGCAGTGTCCGTTACTTCACAGAATTCCATACAATGCTCTCTGTTAACTAGACCATAGTCACTGCCCTTATAAATAACTCGACTGCCTACCATATTCATACCTGTGTCAACATGTAAATTACAGACGGATACTATTTCATATATCCGAAAATATATACCTAGTGCCTATATTTTAAGCCAAATATTTCCACCCAGTTTATACTAGACCAAATTCACGTTGCACACAAGTTTTTTTTAATAAATATCCGACAAACGAGCAGTCAGTCCTATCCTTTCCATAAAACTAAGGGACACAATGAACGCCATATAAACAGACGAGTGATTTCGTCCTCATTTATTAAATCACAAGACTCACCTGCGTTAACATTACTAACTTTCGGAGTCCCTTTACTAACAAATGAACACTAACTAATATTCTGATTAAATCATCACTAACAAGGTCTACTAACTAGTTAGTTAGTCCTGAACAGTCCTATAGTCCTACTTCAGATTTGTCACCATGTCCATTGGCAGCCGAAGATAGTAACTGTAAGCTCGTTTACTATTATGCTACAAAGCAAAAGTCCAATATCTTACATAAAAGTTACTATATTAAGGTACAACACTATTCGATTTATTGTACGTAGGTTTATGTATGTATGTTTTCGTATTAATCGGTTCGTCGACACGATGTCCGCTTCCCACAACACTGTTACAGTGAACCGTCACGAAATTCTAAACAGACAACATCTTATTGCTAAGTGATTTGAATTAACAAACGTGTTTTGTTTGTTCATTTAAGTATACCGCTTTGGAAAATAATTCTGGTTCTATATATTTTTGCATTATTATGTATGTATTTCTTCTGTGTGTTGGTCAATGAACATTAGTTCTCATAACGTCTGATAAGTCAACTAGAATTATTTTCCTATTCTAAACTATTTTAATTTTTAGCCATGTACCTAACTAGGTCAATCATTGTACAGTTGAGTACCGTATAGTAGCGTTTCTTGTATAGGTAGGTATTATGTATTAAATCTTACTTTTATCTATTACTCATTACTTTATCTTTTACTAATACCGGAAACTCATAATCGTTTTTTACTTATTCACCAGCTTTAGCTACTTAGTCACTCTTTAAGATTAATTGATCGGTATTCATTTTTACTCATAGTACATAATTTAATATTTGCAAGTCAGGATGTGACATCATCAAAGCAAACTAAAATGATTGCAAATTCAAAATTCAAAATTCAAATCATTTATTTCGTCTTAGGAACTAATAGCTCACTTAACGAATGTCAAAAATAATACAAAATAATAACAATATAAAAAATAAGGAGAAAAAAAAAATTACATCAGTAGATTAAAAAGTTACTAAAGTCTCGTTAGACGATACCTATTAATTTATTGATTGATAAACCTTTAAAAATTTAACCTCAAGATAATGAGACAAATGTAATAAAACACCAAGTCACCATTTCAAAAACATATACCAAATCGATTAGGTTTTATTAATACATGTAAAGGTACTCAAAACAGTATTCACTTGACAAAATAGTACTACTAACATGTTAATAGATGTCGCTAGTAAGAAACGCCTGTACTGCCATCTAGTAGCCAAATTAAAACACTGTATAATGCTTCCTATCTCGTTTTCTCTCGGGTAATTTATATGTCTGTCTCTTTTTGTTGTCGCTCTTTCGATTCATCGATTTTCAAATCATAACGATGCTAAAGAAGTTTTCGCTTCAAAAATCATTTTCCTTGTTGATTAAATTAATAAATATATAACATCCAATACTAATTCAGTAATAACCGATAGGCTGCTACCACGAAAACTGAAGTACGACCAAGTATCAGATTCCAGTAATTTAACATTCAATATTTGCGTTACCTAAGCCACGAGTGTATTGAACTCGGGGCGACCGATTCGTATTTATTGACATAACTTACAATATCACCGTATAATCTTGAAAAAATCAACATGAAACTTTAATATTTGCTTTCGGCACTTGATATAAAAAATATCGACGCGAGTAAACAGGTTGGTGTGCGTTGCGATACGTAAATCTGATATTTTAAAGCGTAGTAGCCACACCTGGGCACAAGTTCACTTGTTATGATGTACTTATTATAAATTAGAATCGAAATACTCATTTAATAACTCATGTTACCAATGGTTGCGAAAAATATGACATTATGTGTAGGTGATGTTATGTAAATTGTTAATATTTTTTTCCTAACTGAGCTGTCTTCTAAAACGAAATAAATTATTTTGAAGTCAAATATTTTCATACCTTTTAGGTACTTACTTGGTTTTTAAGTTGGGTGCTTTCGGGCTACAATTTTTTAACTTTTTATGAGTCGTTGGTCAAAAGGGACCACTCGGAAACGGACCGCGGTCCAGGTACAACGCATAAGTCTTAATTTTTTGTGTTCCTGAAAATATTATTATGTTCCTATTTTCATACCTACCTATCCAAAATTATAAAGCACCCTCTACTGGAGTTACCTATCTATTAAAAAGTTTTGTATTCGTTATTTTATGCCTTAGTAAATGTCAATAATAATAACCAAATGAAGGGATAGAGTTTCACGAAAAGAAGAACTCGAATACTTGCCTTCTTTTCAGATCATTTACCGTAATTTAGCAAAAGAGTTTTGGGTAAGCGGTAGACGCTTTTGAGCGTTCTTGATATGAAATACATAGGTTCTCAATAATAGACACCGACAAAGAACGGTCTAAGAACTATCTCAACAAATGAAAGAGATTATAATATGTCATGCGGAAACACTAGTTTAATAGCTATTATACGATTAACTAACAAAGAATGGTGCGAAATGCAAAACATATTTATATAGGTAATAATAAATTGTTTAATAAAGCTTAGTTCATAACCTTCTCTTCAGACACTGATTTTGTTTAAGCGTTTGAGACTTCAGAATGAATAAAAATATGTCATGAAATCTTTGTTTGAGGACGAGTACAATAATAAATAAATTTTACGCGACTCTATTAATTATGTAGAGTACCTATAGAAAAAAATCGTGATTTGTCTAACTGAAACGAATGTCCTCACTGAAAACTCTCCACAGTTTACCTAAGATAGTCAACTGTACAAGTGTCGTAAAGACATGAAGGTGACTTGTACGAAGTATGTAACATACAATCCAATAGTATACATTACGGTGTCTAAACATTAGAGTGAATGTTTGCACAACTCACATCGTGCGGGCGGGGCGGTAGGCGTGCGCGACGCCACAACCGTTCATTGTACTACTATCTACTGTGTTCCAGTATTTGTGGAACTCATATTGGAAATTTACGCATTATTATTGCTGGTCTATCACCAGGGCATATTACCAGGATGTCACTGAAAATCGGTGCAATTGCTGAGTGGTTAAACTATGTGGGGAGGGCAATATTTGTCTTTATATTTTAAGTAATGTTCTATTTATTCCCCAAATAAACCTTATTACTTTTTTCTTTCTAGTCTAATATCTCGTTTTAATCTTCACTCATTTTAAGCCCATGCTAGACTCAGTTTATACTTCATGCTATTAAACGAACATGGTTACGACGCGGGATAGTCTTTCAAAGGATCCTGGGTTTGATTCCCAGTGAGGCACAAATTTCTTTTTCTGTTCTCTATTTGTGTGTGCCATTGTGTCGTCCATGGCTTCTAGGTATAAGTGCCCAGTTGGGCATCCTGTCACTAGGTGACCTACCGTGTACCTACATTATAATAAAATGTACGAGTAAGTTTAAAAACAAATACCTAACTATGATCTATGATCAAACTGTATTGAAATCTTCTTCACATTGTTTATATCAATTTCGTTTTACTTAAAGAGTAAAGCACATTTCTTGGTCTTGTAAATAAAATAGTAAATTGTTTATTTTTACGTGTACCTACCTATGTATGTAGAGAACGCTGGGATTATGGATATTGTTACTGTACCTATTAGAGTACCTATCTATATAGAATATGTAGCAAATGCAAATCTTTCGCATTTATTTTATCTCAACTTGCAAATTTTCAAGCCTGCTCAATCCATTGACACAAATATACTATACAGTATCAAATAATCGCTTATCAATCATTCGGCGTATATCAAATACATTGAGGTGGTAGAACAATCTATTTTAGTACCGGATTAAGATAATAGCCGATAATATTTTCAAACTGAAGTGTGTAAAAGCGGCTATATATAGTCGACTAGGTATATCTTTAGTAGTACAATCGTGCCATCTGGATCGATTTTCGGTATCGATAAATTGGTTATTTAAATAATAATCTAATACCTATAACTTTGATTCTTAACATTATTAAAATATTTGAAATCGCTATCTGATTAAAAAAGACTCTTTTTTAATTTTCCAGACTTTTCTTTCATTTATTTTTTTTAGTATTAGTTATACTGGCAGGCTAGACTTATCTGTATCGACTCATAATATAAAAAAAAAAACAATTTAACAACGTTTGGATTTTTTATTATTTTTTATAAATCTTTTCATAATCACGTTCGTTGGGTTAATATTTCTGTGACCGCACGCACGCCGAGGCACCCAGGGTGTAAACCAAGCCTAATTGTGCAGTAACTTCACTTGACGTACGTTGACGTATTCTTCAAATGTCCTGCGCCGTGCGTGACGGGGGATAAAATCTTGACTTGGTTTGACCTGTCCTTAATATACTGCTACTATTGTTAAGTTATAAAAGATTTTAAATGCTCTTAAAACAGGTTTTTTTTTCTTTTAGATAAAATAAACAATCCCTCTTAATGATAACTGGCAATGTTGTATAAGATATTAATCGCATTAACTTTTCTTCTACCTAAGTATAACATAAATTAATTTAGATAGGTACTTATTATATGTTCTAGGCCTACTTATGAAAAGAAATTTTGTAAGGAACATTCTAAGACAAATGACATAAAATTAAAAAAATTTAAGTTGAAAAATTATTTTCATGATTTTTGCTACTTATTTTGCAATATACAGCTTAATTCGAGTTATTATCGAGTTTTGATGGTACATAATATCAGACAGGATATTGCTCCTTGCACTCTTGATGACTGAGCACTTATCACGACCGTGTGAAACTGGACACGTGAAAAAATTAATGCAAACCGGTTGATAGTGTGCGTGCTGCTCGATACAACTACGTCATCTCTCCTCTTTCTCTTCAATACATTTTATGGCCATTTTTAGGGTTCCGTATAAAAGTTCGAACCTTTATAATGTCTGTCGTAATCTGCAGCCGATAGCATAGAAATTCAGGCATTAAGATCAAATAAATTTTACCTTTATTTTCACCTGTGCCCTTCACAGTGTAAGATGATACCGAAGCCCAACAGTGGGACAGTTACGAGTTGTAATGATGATGATGATGATTCATAGAAAAACCTTTATACAGCCTTGTTAAAAATGTTAATTAGAAAACTAAAAATCTCGACTGAAGTGGCGCCAGGGTATCATATTACAATTGTCTGTAACAATAATCAGATATACAATTTAACATATTCGTCACAAAAAATTGCAAGTTCAATAAAACTGTAATAAAATCAGACTTTACAATAAAATAACTCTTTGGGCACGAGTCGCGTTATTTAAAACAAAAGCGGTAAAGAAAATGTAATTGTAAACAGAATCTTAAGTATAGGTAGTTCGTTCCTTTTTTAACAATATGCTGTGTGAAGGAGAAAGCATGATTGGGACTACAAGATAAATATTATATCAGCAGTACAAACTTTTGCACTTTGGTCGACATACTTAAACATTATTTACATGCATCCGCAAAAATATTTTAAAGTAAAGACGTCAGTTCAAAGTACAGTACGAATAGTAATTACAATATTTTGGTGTATAGTCTATAGGGCAATGGTGAGCATGTTAGACTGCCGCTCATTGGGTTCCAGGTTCGATTCCCGACGAGGAAGAAATGTAGAATTTAATATTGTATCCTCGGCTCAGATTGACTCTTCCAGATGTGTATTCTTTGCCCATTTGTAGACAACATAACGTCACAGGAAATCCTGTTATGAGTGTGTAGTGTTATTTTTTATTGTTATTATTTATAGCAGCCAATTTAATTAGGTATAACATTATTCTAGATTTACAAGAATCGCATCTACTCAAATGTATCTTAAATCGGAGATAGTAAATATAAGATTTCTACACATACCTTCCTACCTTCTTTCAAAAAGGACCAGGACATATTATCATCTTAACATTCAGCAGGTTATAAAGATATCCGGAATCACTCACGAAAATTGTAGAGACATGTTATAATGCCTGAAATATATAAAATGAAGTCATAAATAAAGGTCAGAAATAATGCAAGGTGGCTCGATTCTGGTTTCCGAAAGTAAATAATATATATATAATGATTATATAATGTATACCTAAGTATATTTTATATAAGTCATTAGCGCGCGTCAGTTTTCTTGACGTCGCACTGTCTTTCTAATTAAAGTCTTAGAAGAGTAATTTACTTATCAGCCACACAGATGCCTGTCGTGGTTTGGAAAAGTGTAAATATGGGGAGATAATGGAATGATAATTAAAGGATTATAAACATTTTTGAAAAGGTTCTATAAATATACGTTTCATGGTAGGTAGCTTAAATTTATTACTTTTAGATAAATACGCGTCAGTTTATTTTTAACCTGAAAATATCAAACCAATTTTTAACACTAGTCTTGCGCTTTTTTACGTAAAATTAAAAATGCAATCACCGTCATTGATCAGTTAATGAGGTAAACTTTTAATTAGTAAACATTATTTTTTAATCACCTAACTATGATTTACTGTAGTTAATTAACATTATTTCCGGATATAAGGCAGGCACATCATAAATATTAATTTTAATAAAAACTCAAAATAGAGGCAATTTGTTTTATTAAAATGATTAGCAATAAATTTATAATTTGCATTTTGACTTAATTTTGTAATAATTTGGTATAGTTTCTTAAAACTTTCTAAACTCTAAATAATACCTATTACTGCATCTAGAATATTCTAGAAGATCTTATAAATTATGGCTCCCGTACTATGCGAATGTCTTATTTAAGTTATTTGTGTCGCATAATTATGAATATAACATGCACCATGTTGTATTAGGTGCGCGGCTGCACTTACTATGAATTACTTATTAGACACTATGTCCATTGACAATGTTTATTGTGCGACGTCACGTCATTCTGGAAAGTATACGATGTTATGAGGGTTACAACTATTGACTTAACCCTTTACTGATAGAGGCTGAAGAGACTTAGATTTTTCTTCACCACTGCTTTTGTGCATGTTGGTGAAAGGATAGATGAAACCATGATTTAGTGACTGCATTATTTTTTACTAGACGATGCCCGCGGCTCCGCCCGCGAAAAAGTCGATAAACAAAATATTGATTTCATCCCAAGGGAACCTATAATCGGGATAAAATGTATCCTATGTCCTATTCCTGGATGCAACCTATCTGTGTACCAAGTTTCAGCTTAATCCGTTTAACGGTTAGACCGTGAAGGAGGGACAAACATCCAAACATCCAAATATCCAAACATCCAAATATCCAAACATCCAAATATCCAAACATCTTTACAAACTTTCACATTTATAATATTAGTAGGATAACCAGGAACACAGAAAAACATTTGCCGTATTTGCAATTATTACAACTATTGAAGGTCAACCCTTAAAAAAATACAAAAATACTTTGGTAGGTACCCTCAAACAGCGTTAACATTCTTCATTCAGCCCGTCAAAATAAGGAGAACCCTATACTTTGAACACTGACGGGTTCAAACTAAAAACAGCGCTCTCCGAACAAGGATCAAGTACAATGGAAACAGTCCTATATGTAGGTAAATGTAAGCAAAAACGCAATCTGCTTACACCACCATTACCATTTGTGGTCACGCGTGTTTCGGCTTATTGACCACAATAAGTCACCGGCCCTATCGCAGTTCGCGATTCCCACAGCACAGGTGTCAAAGAGGCCCCGGGCCAATTTAAATCGCATTACGATGATAACTCAATTGTCGTCGGAATATTGAGCGCAGAGCTGAAATCGCGAAGAAATGCAATGACGCATAACACATTAAATGTAGAACGATGGTGTTTGAAAGCGGCAAGATGCTCGGAAGAATATAATATTCTAACTGTTTCTATTTAACAGACATTCGGTCAGTATCGATATGTGCTGGATCATAACTACAAGGAAAAAAATTAATAATTAATTTCCTCCTTGTTTGGTATTGGGAATTAATTTTATTACTACACGACACCTCTAGCTTTGGCCACGGAGACATGGTTTCATAAAAAGTATTAGATCTTTTGGTTCTACATTTACTTAGTTCTAACATGATTTTTTGACCCATGATATGCTCTGTCATTGTGTTAATTCAAACCCGTTTAATCGTTTGATTGATTGATGTGATTTAGGCACATTTTCACATGATTAATCCATTAATTTATGGTAAATACGGTTAACGCGTAAAAGAAACCCAAACGCCCCAAATATCCAATGTTTTCACAAAGTTAGTTTTACCATTCCACCATTATATAGCAGTTCCCCTACTCCAAATTTATCATGATGTTCATGAGCAACAGGGGATGGTGGCACTGCAAGTTTTGCTACACCATAAAAATTACAATTTTGTGTAACCCGATCCCAAATCCATTCTATGCATTTCTAGCTCATCGCAATATGAGACCTCTGAGCATTACTTATGGAAATAGCATCCATTAAGGTTGATTTAAATGTTAGCGTTGGTGCCCTGTCGGGAGGGCAATTTGTCCAATAAGGGTCCACCATTACTGATGCTACGAAATGCCACCGTATTTTAATGCGTAAATAGTTCACCTCGGATACGGTTCGTTTGCGATTCCGTTTTTGTTCTTACGAGTGATATATCGAATCGCTTCAGGGCGTAATTAAAGATAGCTCTTTGGAAATAAACATGGATATCTTAACTACTGATGACAGGAGTAAATAGCTTACAAAATACGTATTCATTTGCCAATTAGTACACTAGGCTTTAATGAATGTAAGTTACGTTAAGTTTCTTTCATAAGTATCGTTCGTGATTAAGCTTAAGTACTGCATCGCTGTGGTTCAGCGTAATGTTGACGAGGCTATATAGGTACTTCTATTAGAGGACTAGTTACACAGTAACAAGAATCTTCTTTTGCCATTCTAAAACATAGGTAGATATATATGTCTCAAGTAGGTATATAATGTAACCCATTTGGGCTGAAAATATGCCAAAAAATGTACATCCTCATACATACATACGCTAAAAAAATATGACGCAAACGCTAAAAAAAGACGCACTGCACAGATAACTACAATAACCTGAAATTACTTAAAAATAAAAAGTATGCAAATGTTATTATTAAATTAGCTGTGAATTTTAAGAGTCCAATTTATCGATACGCTAGCGACATTTCAAATGCAAAATTGGAATTATATTTAAATATTTTAAATATATTAGACATTACATATAAATAGACGAGATAGCAGTTCTCATTCAGCTCCAATCTCAAGTGCAAATTACTACATTCCCACGGTCCAAGAATGGCTCATCACGTAATCCGAAGACATAAAAGCTATCAAAAACGCATACGTCAAAATCACGTTCGACCACTATCGCAGTATTATTTTAAATTCGACAAGTGAGCCATGATTTATAGACCTGGATTATATAGTGTTCGAACACAGATACGTATCTTTGATGTACCGTATGTTTTGTTTATAAAAATGTGTAGGTACGTAGGAAATAAAATTTAACTTTGTGCAGTTTTTCTCCATGTGAACTTTAATTATGCCAAAACGTAAACTCAGATGCCTGCTGATTTTAAAAAGGAATTGAAAACTAAACTCTTCACCTATTAATATAAAAATTTAAAATTGTAATTACTTTTATTATCTAACAATATTCAGAAAAAGTAAAGTAATTAGGTACCAAAATTTATAAAAACATCTAAAAGCTTGCTTATTTTTATGCTTTTTTTTAAGGCATTGTAATAAAATTTGTCAGGCCTCTGAGCGTGCCAAAAGAAATTTACATACACACACACAAACACACACACACTTCTATACATACGGTCGGAAATCATTACCTGCCAGCAGTCAAGTAAAAATAGTTCGTTAAATATATTCATATCACATTCATTCACTAATAGTATAAAACGGTCTTATAAAATGGTCACGCCATTCACTTAATGAGTCTTAATAAGAATATGTTAAAGAATTGTCGTCAAACGAAATCCATTCTCAACTATTCAAATAACAACATTTACATATAAAACGATCGTTTGATTTTTAGATGTGGAAATTATTCCACGGTTTCAAAGTTTGTCTTCATAGTCTTAACAACGGTAATATTAGTAGCTTAATTGACATAGACACACAAAATAAATTAAATATACCTCGTTTTCTTCATCGTGATTTAAAAAGTAACTACTCTACTCTACTATACTCTACTCTTACCTACTCTAATCTTACCTACTCTAGTCTTTAACAATAATTCATTCTTCCATCGTATTCTTAATTACGAGTAATACTAATTCTATCAACAGGGACTTCAACGTCAAAAAAATATCTGATTCCTCCAAAAGTAATTAGCAGTCAAGATTTCTAGATAGCACTAATATTAAAGAGGCAGGATATTGTTGTTAAGAGATAATAAACGTACATCTCACTTCCTTGGAGCAACAATCATAGTAGATTGATTATGCGAACAACTTTCTTTTCCCCGTCTTGTCCGGAAACAGTGGTAACCTTTGCTATTTCCTGTTTATGTCTTTACTGATTTTTAACCTACAAAATTTACATACAAAGCAGGTATACCTACCTATATACGTTGTATTTTAATAACTTGGTTACAAATACAGTACTCTTACGTTTTATCTGAAAGACTAAGATACGTCTGAAATTTTCGTTTGTTTAACGCATGCTAATTCTCGTAAATGTGCATAAATGTACTATTATACAAGCTTTTATTTTGTTTCACCTGTCCAGTAATCAAATCTTGCAAGATAAATTTCACCCACTTCCCGGTGTCCGATTGAGCTAAAATTGTACACACTGGTCCAGTCTTGATGACAATGCATGTTTATATTAATTTCAGAGTATTGTATACAGCACACACAATAAGAAAATGGGAAAGAAGTAAATACCTACGCACTTTTGTAGGTTAAATAATGAAGAAGGGGTCAAAATTGTATTGAAATGTAACGCACCTAACGATTTGCAACGACAATTCGGAAATCACAACATTAAACAATTTTCATTTAAAATAAATGAAAAGTTAACACCCATATCACCTTATTGCAATTATTGCGCTTTAATTTGAAATGATGGATGTAACGCTAAACGGTCGCGTTAGTCACCATCCTGCAATCTGTGCAATCTCTGCAATTGTCAACTCGCAATGGATGGTTAGTGCATTGAAATAAATGAAACGTCGTAAAACACGCCCTTACTGCATCGTTAAACCGACGACGAATTGGTCACAACATCGGTTTTACTATAAAATATTAGCGATAGGCGAATAGTTGATACTAAACAATTCCCGTAACATCTTTAATTTACGTTTAAGAAATTTGTGAGTATTTGCTTTATGTTTTAACTAAATCTTCTATAAATTTCATTACGCTACGCCAAGAAAAAAAAGTGGGCTCTCAATCCAGATGAACACCTTAATAAGCTCTAGTTATATATCAACTTCTAGAATTTCAATGGTCAACAAAGAAATCAAAGATAATGGAAGAATTCTATAGATAATACAAACCTCTTCTGTTTTGCTAGCTAAACCACCCTATCTATATTGTGGTATGAATTTAGATTATGAGAGACAAAACTCTAGATCCTAAAATCACACGTCACATAATCGAAACCAGTTGGGAATTAAGTATAAAATACCAAATATTTTATGTCAATAATGACTGATAATTTTTTAATGATTTTTCAATCAAAGCCATGAAGCTGTGTAAAAATTATTATTATATCTTAATAATACAGCTAACTGCTAAACTAAAAACGTATTTTTTTTCTAGAAGCTTATTCGATAACGCAAAGTTCTTTATTGACTCGCTTGTCGTTTCTCGTATGTAGTGAAGCACATAAAGTAGCCACGCAACCTTATCCTACGGGAAATGATTATTGCGCGTTCACTGACAAATTGATATCACAATAATCGATATTAATAAACAAGTCGTAACTAATTCTCGTGTTCGCGGTGTAAGTAGGTACTCTAAACTTGTTATGGGAGTAGGATAGGAGCTATTAGGTATTATTAAGTTGGTCGGTCGGTTGTAATACGTCGGGAGTATTTTTTTTCTTACCTCTAAAATAAAAGTAGGTACTTAGTAAAATTAGATATTAAGAATTATATTTTTATTTTGTTAATAAGGAGAGATTTTTGTTTTGGTTACAATAACGAAGCCCTGTTTAATGGGTGAAATTTAATTTTTTAATTTATTTCTGTTCTTGGTCTAGGTGTACCTACTAGGTACGTCCTTTATCTATTATTATTGTCCATGGCATCCAGGACTCAGTAAATTCTACTGCGGGACCATGAGTATATCGTAAGTAGAGTACCTATTATTATTATTAATTCCATCAAATAACCTCACAAAACATATAGTCACTCTATTTTAAAACGATATAAAATGGCGGCGCGAGCGCAGCGTTCTAATTACCTACACCGTAACGGACAACATCCCTATTGCTCCCGTTGTATTGCTAACAAATTAAATATAATAAAGTTACCGTCTCGTCACTACCGTGTAGGTGTTCCTGCATGCCCGGTTTATGTTTTCAGATAACTTGACATGCGACATCCGTTATAAAGGTCTGTGGGAAAAGCGAACAGGTGTTGTCACTTATCTCTCCGAGAAATGCCTCCAAGGATGTAATTATTCCACACCGATTAACTCAAAATCAACCTTAACGCATTAACTATATAATACTTTATCGGGTACACGATCTATCGACGTAAGTCGTGATTCCCTTGAAAACGTCGCCTCAAATGAAAGGCTAAGTGCAGCAAGGTATCAATACAGTCATAAAACAGTATTGAAATGTCTGTACATCGATTTGAACGAGCGATACAATCGATTCAGAAGTCGATAGCGGCCATTTATGTTTTTTGTTTGGCGTTGATGGAAGGAAACCTTACAAAATCTAAGAGATTATATCTAAACCACTTCCATATTCGCCGTGCAGATGTAATCAGTTCAAAGTTTTAGTAAACATCGTGTTGGGTTACGTAAAGCCTAACAACTACGTAGAGAATGCTTAAAAACTATTTCCTGACTTAGTTAATACCGACGGTGATATAGTAAAATGCCTACTTGAATGAAAAAAATAATGCGTAATATGTATCTACCTATAAAGAAATTTTAATATCGCCAGGAGTTTATTTTGGATTTCGGATAAATAGGTACCTAATATGGTTGGTTCGATCAATCTACCCTTTCCTCGATATGGCTATCTGTCTCCTATTCAGAAATCTAAGTATTTTTAAGCGTTGGGATTTAGGGTAAAGGAGCAGTTTCCCCCCTTTAGTACCCTTCCCCCCTCCCACACAGGGGAGCGGCAGGCGACGCCCATGAATCTATTAATAGAACTTCAAATCGTCAACATTACTCAACACTAGATCACAGTACCATTTATATGTAATGCGAAGACTGACCATTTTCCTGCCGTCTGTCTTCATTTCCTCAGCTCTCGCGACCCCTGGCTCTCACGATCCTCTGCTGACGTCACAGACACTATGATTGACCAACTAGTGGTGACTAACAACTGCGGACGCTATTCTATTGTTACTTAAAATAACTTTGCTTATTTATACTACTGACTAGGGTATCTACACTGGCCTGCAAAACTAAGTATCATACTTATGTTATTTTTTTAATTCTATAGTAGTTAGGGATTAAAAATAAATAATAAGTTATAGGTAATTTTATCACCTTTCTATTACATTATAATATCTAGGTACTAAATTAAACTGTTTTCTCCTTTTTATTTTGATAGTGTATTTTGTACTTAAAAAGTTATTGCAATTTTTAAAGTGGGATACTTAGTTTTGCAGGCCAGTGTACCTACCTATTATTATATTTTGACTAATAAAACTGAGACTCAAACATCTCCAATAAGGCTTAATATCATCAAAATAACAACGGGGTCTGACGGCTTAAACCTGAGCTCCAAAGCACAGAAACGTTCAAGAAATTTTTCCGCTACTGGTCACCCATCAACTTTCCGACCGCGGACGCGGTTGCTTAATTTTCTCGATCAAGTGCGTTTTCCAGACCAGAGTATTTTCCTACGGGTATATGGTTGTTATAGCATACGCGCTTTAATCATTCGGACGCACATGAACTGGCACATTTCGGTGTTCGCTCGAATCGGTAATGGCATCGTGTCAGTGTCAAAATGAATTCTGACTATAATAATACAAGCATTAACACTTGTACGGGTTGCGCGTGTGTCAAAAGGCGCGTCTATCCGTGCCTTCAGCGCGTCCAAAAACAAGCTGCGCGTAAAATACGCTGGTCTGACACCGCCTTTAGGATTAATGAAACTTAAAAAAGTCCAATGACGTAGAGACGTAGACTTTAATTTGTAATCTTTATTAAGGACTTAGTTTTTTTCCAGTTTTCCTGATAATGAACGTTCGTCAGTCAGTAATTGGTGAAGACGGCGATTGATACGCACACGTGTAAGGAGGCGAGCGTGGGAACTGCGCTCCCTCGGGACCTCGCTTGGGGATATTGTTTCTTGAGCACATGCCGACAAATTGGTGGCTTAGTATGGATATGACTGGTTACCCTGTTAGAATTTTTGTATGTTTAAATACAAGCTAAATAGTCCAGTGATTAAGGGAATCTGATCCTAATGTAACTAGTAAATTTTTATGTAAGTATCTAAAAACAATTTATTTTGCTGACTATGTTTTAAAACTATATAGCCCATGTCACTCTTACAAATTCCGGTTCTTTATTTTAACGACTTTACAACAGCAACAGGGGAAATTTGTATGGAAATGTACTGCAAGCAAGACACCTCATTTGACGATAGTATTGTAGACATTATTATACATTTGGTAGACAAATCCAATGACACCTCATAAGTACCTAATCCGTCAAGCCGCTATAGCTGTAGAACATACCAAAAATTGGCATACTTATGCTCTAAAAACATTCCCTCCTTCAAGCACAGTCTGGTAATTACTATCGTATCCATGTTACTCTAACGTCACACCCGTTTGATTCAATATAGGTCCCGCATAAAAGGAAGATTCGCCATCTGCTCCCCGCTCTAATAACACAGAAACGTCTCTGGTTTAGATACCGTAAAGTCTTGTTAATACTTCTCTAATATATATACACTTTAACATTTATAGTACCTACTTTACTCAGTATTTTTTTCCATTTAGTTAAAAGTAAGAATTTATAAAAGACGTTTCTAATTTTTTTACGTCTCTATTGTTTACTTTTACTTTCTAATTTTAGGTACAGTCCATTTTTTTAACTTGTCTTATTTAGAACGTAGTTTTATGTATAACTTTTTAATGTATTGTAACACATTTTCATGTTATACACAATTTTCCAGTAATGTTTAAGTGATATTATTCCTTCAATAGGTAGATACCCATGTTTAAATATTTACTAAAACTGCTTTGATAATGAAAGTTTTGGTTTTTAAAATATCAATCAAAACATATCCTACCAATTTACTAGCATAAATATCGTAACCTTAACTGTAACAGTTTTACTTACCGAATAATTATGTCGCCTAATATTTTTCAAAAACCTACAGGATAATTAGTTGCTCTAGTTAATAAACCACGTAATAAATGTACTCATATACTCAAAATATTCCTTCTTAACATACTGTAATATAATTTTTCTATTACCTACTTACCAATTAAATAAGTTAAGATTTTAACAAACCTACAGATTAATCGGTTGATCTAGTTAATAAACCACGTAATAAATGTATGTATTCAAAATAATTCCATAGATTTACTAAGCGATGTTAAGATTTTATATACATGGTTTATTCTCCGTTTATTATACCATAAAGTGAGATTTTATAGCGCTCAGCACCGCCACGTTTTGACCACCTTGTGTAACTTACCAAGCAATTTACATTATCTATATGAGTCACCTCTTTAAATATAAACTACAGTCACAATTGCATGGTAATCTATTGCACCATTTTTTTATCGGTCTACGTAGAAGTACCTAAGTATGAGAAGTTAATATTTTTAATAACTTTTAAATGAGTTATATTAGTTACTCATAAAGACTTTTATTAGACATTTTTTCGAGTTGCAGTATTTTATTTTTAGATATTTTTTTGAATTGCAGTACAAGGAAAATATTTCGAATACCTACTCTATATTTAA
>LGAG01000208.1:975314-994337 GCA_001278395.1 Lerema accius
TGTAGATTCGTACTCAGTTACTGTTTTTGAGTCACTCTAGGTTAGTTTTTGGTAAATATAATCAATGTACAGACAAATTTATTTTACTGTTTTATTATAGTATAGATTATAATAAGATAATTTATTGGCAGTGACCGTTACCATCTACCATATTTCACTACGTAAGTATTGTTACTTGTTAGCAAAATCAGAACATTTGCCAACATGAACACGTTTTGTACATTAAGAAGTTTACAAACATGAACACAAAAGTACAATTAAAACGAACCTTAAATAAAGCATACGCAATTCAGCATGTTACGAATTTACGATGCCCGAATCTCGTGCTGTGTTCGATAAATGAAATAATATATTTAAGTGTGACATGGAGAATATAACTTATTGGAGAATGGATTGGAGAAGAATACAATGGGATTGAGAAGGTGGTCGCGCCGCCCGCGGAGTCGCTGCTCGCGGACGTGAAAACATGGGCGCCCGTGCTCGACGAAATCCTCTTAAGGTACACTTTCATCAACACGTTTTGCGACTGATTGCGTCAGGTCGCAAAATTCATTTAATAAAGGTTTGAGAGTAAGAGTAATATTATTTAATTTGACAAGTAGGTATATTTTATGCAATCGTTTTAAGTTTCAATTTTGATGTAGCTTCGTTTTCATACAGTATATTGACATATTTGAAAGAAAGAAAGATGGCAGTTTCTACCACAGAGCAACGAATGTAGGTATACGATGTTCCTTCATTTCATTTTAAATATCTTAATTGACATAGAATAGACCTTAATGAGACATTATTGAAAATAATCCTGAACGACTCTCAGCTAAGGAAGACATGCAAGATATTTAAATACGATTACTAATCTACTTGTCGAAACCACCCCTTAACTCATTGTCCCTGATACAAGGAAACTTGCTGTCCCACAGGACATTGTTTCTTTCATTCGTAAGGCAAATATTGGAGCAAGCTCATTCAGCCTGCTTGCAAACACTCCCTACTGGGTGGCGGCCAACAATGCACTTCTCAGAATGTCCGTGACAGCACTCCAAATATAGTGATTATACTCTAATTGTCTCCTTACACCTGGCTCGGACTCTTATTTAGTTTTTAATGCGAACAACATCTTTAGGAAGTGGTTACAGAGATGTCATTGTTTAATATTGATGGCTACTCAACTTGTCTGTTTTCCTAGTCGCCAATGTTGAGAATTTATCATTGTTCCCCTGTACTCGTAAATGGTAATATTTAAAAGCAACTGCTTCTATGTAGTAACTAATTTTTGTTAAAAATATCTTGAATCGTCGCTATTTACAGGCTATAGCAAATTAGGGTAAAGGATAGGGGGTGAGTGTCATTCTCATTAGTATTTGAAGAAATATTATCAATTTTATCGAATAATAGAGATAGGAGTAAGGACACTGCACATAAGACACGATGGATGTATCCTATGCGTAATTTGATGCACTATGGATAGGTACCTCATAATTGATAGGTTAATTACCTTCTGGAATGATTCCTTTGACCAACATTACCCTAATTGTGAGTTTTAAATAGCTCTACCTCGATTAATAATTTTTACAACATGTTTACTATGTAAAAACATAGAAAATACACCCTTGAAGCAATTTTGGATAGCAACCACCTATAAACACACTTGTCTAATAAATTTAAAGAAAACAAACAATTTTCAGTCACCTTATTTATCTAGGAGTACATTCGAGTGAGAATCTCGATGAAAACAGATACCATTTCATGATACAATTTGAAAATATTTGTTATCTTATCACAATTATAATAACTACAAACTTCTTGCAAAACCTATACCGAAGGCAAGTTTTCATGTTAAAAGTTTCAAACGTTTCTTTTGAATTCATTTCTAAACTCAACAATGACTACGGTCGATCCTTTCTGGCCAATGTTTGGTTAGCTGCACGCGTATTGTCGACTCGGAAATCAATTTACGATAATTGTCATTTATTATGAAATAAATATGATGCTTTATCCTGTCCTCTTTTGTGATCGAATTTCGCCTCCAAAAGACGATCACGTAAGGCTATCCCATTCAGTTTAGATTCTTGAGCGTAAATAATTTTTATATTTTGTGCACAAACTCATTCGTGCGTACAAGAATAGTTGCGCGCATGGCATTTGACAATAATTATAATGGAGTATGGCTTGAAGGATACTAAGAATGCGGAAGGTTTTGACGTAAAATGATGTCTTAAAATGTTTTCTCAGCTTCAGAGCAGATGTTGTAAACAAGAAATTGTATTGTAATTGTTAAAATTATTACATACTTACTTAACTTAATTTTCTTGTAAAGGATTAAATCTATTTGTATTAATATTTCTGTCTCTCCTTATTTGCGTGAAACAGGACGTTGGTGTACCTTTAAGATTTTATTCTTATTTACAAGCGCAATCGTCGTTATAACATTTAAAAAAGTATATTAGTATGTAAGGTATTAGTTATAAATGTGGATATCATCAGTAAAATAAATCTAAGCCATCATTGCTGATTCTAAAAGGGACCTAAGTTTTTTATTACATTTTCAGAATTCTCAACTGTTAAACCAATATAAAAATTACATCATCATAAATATTAAATTAATATCTTCAAACCAATCATTTTCTACAATAATGAAAGAAGTGTATAAAATGATATTATGTAAAAAGCATCCAGCGTAAGATCACATTAAAATTGCCTTTTAAAACGAATTTGTCTTCATTTTGAATTAAGTGACGGAATGGGTCTTTGTCCCTCAATGATTTGTTATTGATGATATTCTACACCTGAAAGTTTGTATAGGATGTTCCAATGAAATGTATATAAATATTTTAATATGAATGACGTCATGTAGAAATTCATAAAGTGGAATCGCATAAAAAATATAAAATTTTACAATTTAAACAAGAATATGTTTGCTTTAATTTGGTATACAAAACAATGCCATGTCATAATTGTGTTATAAATGACAGAATATAGGTAATTACGTTTACAAAAAAGTAAGTAGGGAATTACTGAACCCATATAAAACACGGACTTTATCGTAATAAAAAAAATTAAACATGTTATTAGTTAGATCTATAAGAAAAAGTCTTCTGAACATCCTGTATAACAAAAGTCAAAGTTACAAAAATCAACTAAATAACGACAAAGATGAAAATAATAGCATCAATAAGGTCCACAATAGGACGATATTAGTCACAATCGATGTATTTTCGCTCCGTTGAATCCTTTTCCTTTAATAGATCTCTAAACATCGCATAATGACATCTAATATGGAACTTCTAACACCTTGAAATATCACAATGACTTCTAATAAAAATGTATGAATTGGATTTTATTCTTTTGTCCAATATTAATAGACTTGGACAAAGTCCTATTATATCTTTGACTATATTTTACAAGTTTTATTTCACTTTGTTGTAAGTTCACTTTGAAAGGATACAGGTATAATTCAATGTTGGCTTTACATTTCGATAAAATTTAATTATGAATTGTATGTAAGAAGGCAGCATTCTTCATTGAAAGAAATTGTCTAAGTACAATAATAATAGTAATGATGCTTATAATAATTTTATAGAGTAGGTACCTACTACAGAAGGTAGAGTGAGGTACTACAGGTAATAAAATAAAAGTAACTTGTATACACAAATATGTGGATAAGTTTTTTCATTTAAGAAATCGTTTTTCTACCTACCAGTAGAGATGAATTAAATCTCTTAAATTAAAAATACGTGTACCCAATACTTATTAACCATTTGTTATAATAACGGTTTTAAGGGTGCCTGTGATCTGTCAAGGCATTCTAGGCTGGAAATCGAACCCATAGCCCTTTAATCGGGTCACATAGGACACCAAATGTTAGAAAACAACATCAAACAGCTCATTTTCATTTAAAAACCGACGCCTTGTCCAATTCCACAACTCATAATGCCCAATTTGCCCCGCGTGAATAACAGTCCACGTGTCGCGTTTATTCACTATTGTTCAGGCCCGTATGGGATTAGGGGCCCTACGGTCTTAAGATCGACCCGATAACATCTATGCCTTTCATACAGAGAGATGGCTGCAGATAAGGACACTGAGTGTCTATTGTTTAGCAGAAATCTTGACGAGTCAATACTGAAAAATTGAGAGCTTGGCTACTCAAAAAATCAGTGCGCATGGAAACCCAGACGCATGTGTCAATCATGCTGCTTTTATGATTAACGGTGCCCATTTACTTGGTCATACCTTGTTGACAAAAAGGTGGACAAAAAGTAAAGCGCCGTTCAAGACTGCTGAGTCAGGGCTTAGGATAAAAAAATCGTAAATGTAAAGCTTTGTATGACAAGTCGTCTGTTCCTGGGGTTCTGTTGACGCCAAGAAATATTTTGGAACTTTACTTCTTATCTATGTTTCAAGTATGTATGTTGTATCTGACAGTATTTCCTCTGTTTTTGTGTCTCTGTCTGTCAAGGTCCAATTCTGTCAGTAACCATAATTTTCAGTATCTTTGTCTCAATGTCCGTCGTGCTGCCCTGACCTATTTAATGGACATCCTATTTTCGGAAACGGCATTAGCTACAAAGAAATTCTCAGAAACTAAATGGATCTACAGTTAACAAAGGAAAGTCATCTTGACCGAATTATTTACGAGCAACGCCTACGGACTGACCAGGCGTTATAGGGCGGAGCACCAGTTTTTCTTACTAAAGTTACACTTATTTTGAAGTGACTTAGGTATATTTCTCTAGCGAAACGTGCTAAACGCCGAATTATGTTAGGCTAAATTATGTTAACGTGTAATATTGTAGCAAGTAGTTATAAATGGATCTTAATATGTAATTATGTGTTGCGTATATTTCATTGGAGATGACGTTAATGGTACCGTTGACGTTCTGAACGCATTGTGAGGCTTTAATAGATCTATTCATAACTAAAAGTTCAATTAGAATCAAGTCTCAATGGAGTAAACATTTGACGTTGAATTTCAATTTTGACTTGACTCTGCAATAAGAGTAAGAGTTGATATCAATAAAAAAATATCCAACGCACCAATGCATGAATAGGTATTGAACCTAGAGCAATTCAACAAACTCCAAACCATGACCGTTACAAATATTACAAAACTACCGCTCTTCATTTCCTGCACAAATCACCCATACTTATTCTATGGTCAGGTATAGTACCGTACCGTTCTTTAATTTCCAAGTGTCTGTTTCTGCAACAAGCGTATCCCTTTAATTTCCCGGAATACAAATGTTACGGTTATCAAAGAAAAGCGTTCCTGACCAAACAATTTACCAGTAACGCCTACGAACAGTCAGGCGTGATCGGGCGGGGCAGTCGAAACCAGGGCGGAGCTGTTTGCTTATACCACTTCCGAGAAACACGCCAATTTGTTCACATTAATTACGTAGGCGGACATCTCCAGTGAAGGATATTTTTGAAAATATGTGTCGTAGCTGTCATTGCACTCGTTGCCAATTTTTTTTGTAATAAGCAACCACGCTCAAGTGATGATGTAATAAAAATTCCTATCATCATGTCGGTTACTGTCGCCGAATGTCGTTAATAACATGAGGATGATTAAGAACTGAATACGTTAAAAGATACTATGTTGTTACGAACTACCTTAATAGCCTCGTCGTCAAATCATTATGTTACGCAAACTTAATCTAAGGAAGGACTAACACAGTAACGACGAGTGCTTGATAATCAAATTTATGAACATGACTAACTGACAGATTTGAGGACTAAGAAACCAAAATTTAAGAAAAAACCTAAAATAGTTAAATGCTGTAAGCATAACAAAGCGAATATAAACAAATATAAAATATAAATATAAACAAGCAGTTAAAGCGTATTAAGAAGTAAAATTTAAATTACATTTACAATTTTTTCTGTTTAACAATCCAGAAAATAACAAGAATGCTGTATAATGTTCACCATATTTAACAAAAATCTCATTAAGGGAAACGAACTTTGGGCGGGGCACTACGAAGGGCGGATAGTTTTAAGATCCATTAATTTGCGTCTTCAGAGATGCTCTAGGAGCAGGTGATACAGACCTAATAGGTACCTTATTAATCCTTGAAAGGCGTGACCAAATACACGCAGCTGAAGCTAACAATGTGTAAATTGAATTTCGTTAATTGGTTTTGTTATAAATGTTGTTCAAATGCTTTAAATTACTTTTCCATAAGGTTGCAATTGGGTTTGTTTTAACTTTCAAAGTTAGAGAGTTGAAGCAGTGATTAATAAAGTAGAGGTGTTAAAATTGTTGAAGTAAAACATATGTTACTAATTTATTAAAGTATTAAGATGATCGAAATGATGATGATGACAGATGATTTACGAAAATATTTACATTTAGCAGATCACCTATATGAAAAGCTTATCTGCTAAAATCATAAAAATATTAATTATCCTTGAAGCTTTTAAGACCTTAATAAAATATTGTCATCTTTTCAAGTCCAAAGTGGGTGTGTGTGTAGATATATTAATCTAATATCTCAATCTTGACACAATGTCTAAATTTTTTTATGAGTTTCGACTAAATAACCTTTATCATCTTATTATATCATATTACCTTTATCATCCAATATCTTAGTTAAGTTTATTTTCTTACATCTTGAGCATCCTCGATACTACAAATATTGAAATTAAATTAAAAGCATTAGTTTCATACAATAAGATCGGCACAAAATAAAAACGCTTCACACAAAAGCCCCTATTTATCGTAACTTATATTATAAATGTGTAAAACCATTTAAAGAGCAAGTATCAATAGATGAATGTTTCTTTATGTTATGGTGAACCAACTTGGCCGTGATGCTTCACGCACATTTCATTCTAAGCCCAATTTGGCAAAATACATCGTCAATCTTTTATAGATAGAAAATAAACCTTAAGATTATGACACAAGGTTAAATTTGATTATTTTTGTACATAAACATCTTTCAGTACTGTTTGCAGGAAACTACACTGTATTTATATTGGATAAGGAATTTAATTTCAACGACTGACACTACAATGTGCGTTTCCATCTTAACAAGTAAGAAGGCTTTTATAAGGCAGCTAAAGGTATACGTATTGTTGATAATCATTGAAGCAAACACTTGTTATTTTAAGAGATCATCCACCCTTAAAGCTTGGCATTGAGATTCTTGACAATGAGGTGTATAATGTATTATTTATGGGACACACTTGGTAGGCATATTTGGGCCTGTATTGTTGTATCCAAAGACGAAGGAATTTGAGTACTGTTTGGTGGCGGATCATCAATCAGTACAATTTATTTCATCACAATTGAACTGCAATATTGTCCGGAGTGTAGATGAAGGTTTTCTAAATGCTACGTACACAATAGATTAGGTTGGATTTGTTCACGGATTTTGTGGATTCTTGAAGAGAATTTTAACGCGGCTACCAAAATGGTATCCTCATTCCATCCATCCACATATTAGTCTCTCTAAAAATACACTAGACTATTTCCAAAATGACATTTTTTCTGTACATTGGAAGTTCCAGAGTCTACATGTCTCAAGTCAAATTCTACCTGTGCATAAACAACAAAAACCCTACTTTGTAACAAAAAATCTAATGCATTGCTAATATAAAATATGAAAATAGAATCACTTTTTCAATCTCCTTATTAGACTATTTGTTATTTATTAATGTCGTTGTCACGAAAATGACAAAAAAGCCTTTTGGGGCACGAAAAAATAGCTGACAATAGTGACGCTAATCTCTCTGGGGCCATGATATTCTTTGTCGAATGAAAAAGGGTCTGATTTTTAAACTTAGTAACCATTAAATAAATTTGAGCAATAGGCAAAAAAGGGGTTGAAAAAAAGTCGGTGGGCAAACCACTTTTAAATATTTGTGCCATATGCGCTTCCGGCTATTTGGAGTGGGTTATGCTAAAAAATGCTAAAAGGAGACCCTTTTTCAGTTATACAATATACATAAGACTTATGATTGATAGTCTTGTGTATAAATGACACACCTTGCGAGCTCGATTCGTGACGGTCCAACCAGATTGATAGCTATAATCTAAATATATTATGTTCTTTGAAATGACCATAAGCCCTCTCAGACTTAAGAATTTTATAAATAGCGATTTTGTAAAGGGGGTCGTGTTTTTAGGATATAATTTTAAGAGCCTTTAACGCATTTGAGGACACCTTTTTTCTACTAATGCCCGAATTGTCTTCGACTACAAAAGATGCCGAACAGTCCGCTTATCAAGTTTTCTACTAGACATTTTATTAATACGTAACTAGCAGACAATTAATCAAATGATTAAAAGTCACTACCGTCGTTAAATAATGTTCTGAAGGCTATACGGCTATAGGTCGATTAGAAAGAACCCCAGCGCGGGAAAGAAAATTATGAAGTTAGTGTGATGGATGGCCCAATTAAACATTGGTAGATTCCGTAAATTCCCAAATAAAAAGACGGCCCGAAGAATTTGCCACCATGAACGGTAAAGTTTTGCCACTGGCGCAATACCTAGCATATAAACAAGCAATAAATGTTACTATTGGCGATTTCCTGTCCCCATTAACATCCCCCTATTAGTTAGTTACTACGCAAAGTTTAAAATAGCTACCTGTTCGCTAAATTCCTTTTACCACTGCTAACAGCGGATACGTTATAGTGCTAAGCGATTTAATCCTCCTTGTTACATTTTGCATACACTCGATGAAATTTCAAAACTAGAAGCCTTGTTTCTAAAATTAGTCGACAACAATTTTGTAGAATATTTATTTTGTGTTAATACTAAGGTGGATTTAAAAGCATGTGCTATACAGCAACACATTAAAACTAATTTATAGGTAATGAGAAATCTAACAGGAAGACCTCGTACTGTTTGGTCGTTTAGCAAAGTTCACTACGAGAAGGCTTGGCTTTGATTTAATAATGCATCTGTACTAAGGTGAGTGGCTTTGTAGCTACTCCCATTCACCGCTTAAATGTGGAGCTGATACTCTGCATAATTTCAAACAATAACCACCAAGGACCATCTACCGCTTACCGGTAACTACTTCTGGTGCTACTTTAGACCAAAAAACCCCAATCTATTGTCATAAAGAGTTGCGCTACAGGAAGCAGAGTGCCGCGACGAACTTAATCTCGAAGCGTGCTTGTTAACTATTGAAAGACTCAACCATGAAACAGAAACAGAGCCATTCACTACCACGTAGGTTCTGCGTCAAAGGATACTAAGAACCCATGCGCCCATTCAAGAACCGTAAAATGGGTGCCTTTGAGTTAAAGGATGTTGCGCCGGCTCTATTCTCTGTTATGCCATTCCTCGAGATGCCGTAAGTCCGCAAAACCGACAAAGACTCACATAAGCTGTAAAAACAATCCGCACAAAAGATCGAAGTTCCCAAATTTAATCCTTTTCAAAGCGTTCCGCTGCGCCAGCCTTATTTTCAAAACAGTAGACAATCCTTTTTCGATACCAATTTGCCGCCCGAATAATTCCGTTTCGCTCTTTTTTAAATCGAATCATGTTACTAAACATTTTTTATTGAACATAAAGGTGTTTCGTCGCCTTTTGGTGCACATCAATATGAAATACCTTGAATTAAGTCAACCGTAAATTGCATTCGATTTTATAACAACACCTTGATTTTTTATGAAATTATTTTTTTATTACTTAATAATTTTTATCATAAGATTTTTACTTTTTTTAAATTTCCCACACAAACCTTCC
Organism: Lerema accius; assembly: GCA_001278395.1. Taxonomy (NCBI): domain Eukaryota; kingdom Metazoa; phylum Arthropoda; class Insecta; order Lepidoptera; family Hesperiidae; genus Lerema; species Lerema accius. Next base: position 985,027 of record LGAG01000208.1, read on the forward strand.
ATTACTTTGTAAAATGATATTTTTTACTTTAACCAGCAACAAATAATTACTATTTTACTGAGAACATTAAACAGTCAGTATTTTTGGAGCGGCTTAAATGATTAGAGAAAAGAAAAATCAAAAACGAAATATGAACACAGAAAATTGTTACTTTTTCAAAACATTTTTATTTGGAATTCAGTACAGAAAGATAATTTGAGCTTCATACGGATTTTATCAATGAACAGAGTTCAGATCGCAATATCACTAACACAAAAATCGGCAAAGTAAAAAGATAAGCGTAGCTGTAAAGCATCTCACAATATTTTGTTCCGATTGTAAAGAACACACGGTAGAGGAAACATAAGACCAACTCAAATCGGAATGCACAATCCGACCACGCCCACAAGTGCACCATTCTTCGACAATCGCGATGAGTCCTACAACGGTTTTCGGAATTTCGCATCTGGTCTTCGACAATGAGTTTCCTGTTCGGATTATATTAGATACGGATCTGGTATCGCCTTGGGACATACCGTTTTTATTCGATTTGCTCGAATACATTGCTCCTCGCAAGTGTCCTATTGTTTGATTGATGATGCCGTGTTGAGCGATGAGTTATTGATTCGCGATAAATAGGACAATATTGTGATATCGGAGCATTACATTGAAATAGTAAAAATGGTCCTTATATACCTACATCACTACTTGATAATATTTTTAGTGCAAAAATACATGACAAAATTTTAAGTAATTGAAAAAACACCCGCATAATACTAAATCATTTATTCTATCACTAAAGTAAAAATTGCTTGCATTATTTACTAGAAAAATCGTGTCATAAATATCAACTAAACAAAAACTATATATCAAAAGTTCCGATATGCAAACATATTGGCCAAATATGTCGCTGACAAACCGGAAATATCTTTAGTGAAGACCACCCTTAACCAAAGATTCAACCCAAAACTGCGGAGCCTAATTATGAGAAATAACTAAATAAGACATAGTTTGCAATTCACATGTTGGCTTAACACGTGCTAAGCCCAGTTTTTACGTCAAACATTCCTGTAAATATTAATTCTCAACGAAATAACGACACAAAAAATGCTAATTGCTTTTTGTATGGCTTTAGGTTTTTGCGTGACAGTTCATAGGTCTGTGTCATAGACTCATATTTTTTTATACAGCGTGTCGACTAAATGTGGGCTTTGTCAGTGAAAAGTGTCAAATTACGAAGCACGAGATGGAAGATAAGTCTCAGGGTTGACGCAACTTTGTTTTATTTGAACTACGATAAAATCTGGAACAAATAAGTTTCATTTCTTTAATAGATAGTATTTTAAAGTTTTTATATTATATTAAAATATTTTGGACATACCCATTCGATCCTTATACGCAACACTATTATTATAGACCTATAATTAATTAACCACGAACTAGAACTACTAATGCCTACTTTAATATCATGATTATTTTAATCATCTAAAACACAACCTCACTCAGTATTTTTAAACGAGCAAAAACATAAATTTTCTATGCCTATTTACTACTTTACATGAAAGTTTAAAACTCTACCCGCCATGATTTCTAATAGAAAGCAATATTTCACTAATAAAATAATTATTACAACTTATAATAAATAGCAATCAATTAGTAATAAATTAAGATTTATGCAGCAGCCCTATCCCCAGGGTTCAGTTTTTGCGCACATTCATTTTTAGTTTTTCGTAAAGATTTCGCTCTTAGATAATCAGCTATTGCGTAAAATAAAAGATTATAACAGTCGAATATGTTTTGCTAAAATAAACCTTATTATTAAGCATATAAGGATAGTATTAAAATTGGTTGTAATACAACTTAGGTCGTTATTCGGCGGTAAGAAATAGCTATTCAATAGACAACGCTTAGCGGAAAGAAGCAGTAGATAAAACGCCGACAAGTTGGAGAAATATTAGTTCCAAAATATTTGTAAATGAAGCCGAATTACAGCCCTCGGGAGGGTAAACGAAGTGAAGAAGTAAATTCAATTAAAAACATGATAGCATATAAATAATATTTAACGCGACCTAATTGTTACAGAATTAAAAAAATACCTGGTTTTATTAAATCTGATCAGTAAAATTAATTAATGTTTTTTTATTTTTTTTTATAATGTTATGTTAAGTTTCTATTTAGTTCCTAAGACAAAATAAATAATAAAAATTTAAAGGTGGTATGGAAAGAATTGTAAAACTTTCAAAAAAATAAGCAATACAAAATATGATGTCCATAATAAAATTGTCCCTAACAATTTATAGAAAAATAAATTGCTATATAACACGTCGATGAAAAAAAAGTAAAAACTTTATTACAAAAAATGTCTATATCAAAGCCTCGTCCAATATTTTTTAACCAAAGCAAAAATCCATTCAATTCCGTAGAGATTAAAAGGAAATTAATTCAGGCGTGAATTTCACATTTGAGGGTCAAATGGAACAAGGGATTGTTAAGGTTTACATACAATTATCTTTCTTGGTAGTTTGTGCGTCATTGTAACTCGACACCACCGAGATCTTGTCTATGCGATAAGGAAGGATTTAGGACCGTTCCATTTGGTCCCGGCATTCAGACCTCGCGTTTATTGAAAATGATTGTGCGGGATGGTATAAATGTTTATACACATTGAATGGAACAATGCGGAATTCGCTTCCTTGTGCTGAACTGTACTAAAGCAGTGTTTGTTGAAAGATGATTTCTGTATTATGTTATAAGCATATTGATATTTTACAACGATAACATAAGTATATAAAGTTATGGTATTAATGAATTCATATTTTTTGTCAATTTATCAGTGAGGTTGATACTCGTATCACCGTCATAAGTGAGAGAAATTGACACACCACAAAATACTCGATAATGTTCACAAGGCGCGGAATCTCAAGCCCCTGAGTCTTTGCCAAAGTAAACGTTCGATTGTTAAAACTCCATACACTTTGTACTGCTGAAAGTTAATAGAATTAATAATAAACAGTAATGGTACTTCCCACTTACCAATAAAGTTTTAATATAAAGATGACCGTAAACGATCAAACCAGTATGACAATCAAACTTGCTTGTTTCAACACGATCGCCACTGACTATACGAGTATGTATAAGACATGAATTATAATAAAATTATGAATTGTATCTACCTACACGGACTTAATCATATTGCAAGCACAATAAACCCTCGCAGGCCAAGCAAAAATATTTGCATTACATAAAATTATACAATACCGAGATTCTATCTATAATCTAGGGCACAATACAAATATTATGTCGTCATTGTCACGCAAGAATTGCAAGATGTTTGATAGATTCCTGGCTAAATATTTGCAGCAAACGATAACCATCGTTGGTAATCCTGGTTGAATGGTCCAACATATTGGTGTCAAGTGTAGCGTGACAAGATTATTGCCTTGTGCAAATGTGTGCAATGAAGAATTGGAGAAAGATGTATCCGGAGCTTGATTTGGAGAATATGGTAGTCTAGAAAATCTCTGCGTGGAATCGTTGGATTTTGTATGTAAATACTGGAGGAGTAAGAAAGATTTACGAAATACGAGTATATCATTGGGAATGTCTCCAAGAAATTATCAAGTATCATAGTCTTAAAGTCATAAAACCTACACTCGTCATTTAAGTACACAAAATTTGTAGTTAGCACATTACTCCACTGGACCCATTTCTCTTTAATATTGCAAACCCAAGTTTCCATGAAGACAATGATAAATTAAGAGCTGTTAGGAGCCATTTAAAAGCGATTAAACCGAGCTCAGTTCACAACTCAATGGTTCTAAACTCGCACTCAGATATTAGATAACCGCTTGGGTAACTTGTCGACAAACCAACTTGTGATCTAAGATAAGCGATAGCCATCAACGTATCCACATGAAACCGACACCGTTTGACAGATCAAGATAATGAAAAAAGTAGTTGTTTAAGTATATTATGGGATTTGTAGAGTATCTAACGATATGGAACGCAGTTGAAGTGTTCATAATAAGCGGTTAAACTAGTACGGAAACTTATTAGGGCAGTAAAGAAAATATGGTATAAAAATGCTTTTATATCTTGATTTCAACCAAATAGCGTTACTAAAATTTACGATTTAGATCTAACGTCGTTATATTTCCCAATTTTGGATAAGTAATCAAGTTGTTTATGAAAAAAGTAATGATGTCAAATAATAAAAAAAAGTGTTCGGATAATTCTTTATGGAACACACAAACGACTGACGAATTTTATTGAAACACACCAACGAATATTATGAAGAGCGTGATTGCAAATGTTCTTCGTCACATCTTCAATTTTTTTTTTTTGACTGGAATAAAAAAAATACATTGTTAGTACGTTTTATCAACTTAAACATGGATAACAAAAATTAAATTCTTCATTCAAACGTTTTGGCTTGCTAAAAATCGAACCCAGGTCTCGAAAGAAACGCCCGGCTTGGTAACCATAGCGTCATAAGAGTCGTCAAAACACTAAGTGGCTTGAAAATATTTAAGAAAGAATCCTTGGTGAATCACCATTAACTTTTTCATGTTATCATACCGCTTCAGCATTATCTTATTAGATGCCGCGGCGCTCAGTTTTTCCTGAGATAACTTCCAATAAATTAGAAATAAATGCTATCATTATATCATTACAGAACGACTTACTTTTTGTGATTTTAATTGTATTAGCAGCCATCGGTTATAGGCTACAAAGAGTCTCATACCTACTGTCTTAGTAAAGATAACTTCTATTACAATAAACTTTTGATTCATTGCAGTTCCTGTGTAAATAATCACACAACTTCTCACTATAATATAATTTGTCCGCCATTTTTGTTACCTATTATTTATGACAAATAATGTTTAGAATCTTATATCTAAAAGCTATAATAGTATTTCAACCAATTTCAAATAAATGGAAAACAAAATTGTTTCGCCCCTTTCTTAAAAACACAACAAAAGATTTTTAAGCAGAACATAGTTATTTATTACAGAATTAACACGTCAGCTAGGGGTTGTTTTGGGTAAAATAACCCTTTGTAGTGACGGCCAATTTAGACCTTCAATTTAACCCTTCTTGATCGACTTAACCCGCAATCAATCAGTTGGAAAGGGTTACTGGTTATTAAGATTAACGACTACTGACTTTAAAAATGTGCCATATATGGAACGAGTAAGCGAGCAAAATGTCGATATTCGCAGTAGTAATTAAAGGAAAAACTGCGGGAAATAATAGTTTTAAAGATTCTAATACCTTTGCATATAACACCTCTTAAAGTCCTCTTTAACGGCTGGACCAATTTTACTAAAAAACTTGAAGTGCATTTGTATCAATATACGAGTGTATACAAATGTATACGAGTAACTTCTATTAAAAAACCAACTTTCCTATAGAAAAAAAACTGATAGTCAGTTTTACTTAACGCGAATCAAACACATAATCGGTTGAAAGGTCAAAAAGCATGTTATTTCCATGATAAAAATTTCTTTAGTAAAAACTGTCAATCATTTACAAAAACATAAGATAATGCAATATTGACAAACTGACACGAAGACCCAATTTAAGCCTCTTACTCTCTACTCGTCGAAGATGTGAGCAAGTTCCTTATACGGAACTCAGGTAGTTATAATAATTACATTGATTCGCGTAACATTGGAGGAAGGAAAACCACTCATTATTCCGCCTTCACTGATCGTGCATTTTATTTTTCGTATTTTTCACAAAAGGTAGTGTTTAAAAGCGAGGTTAACTTAACGTTTAACTTTTTTATTTTTAAACGTTAACGCTGATTAAAAACTTATATTTTAATTTTTTGGGAAAGTTTTATTTTACAAACCGTTGTTCCATAACCCTTTTTAAGTAAAATTGAATTTTTTTGATATCCCTTTTTAAGTAAAATTTTTAGTACGCCGTTTTAAAAACTATCAAAAGGATTTTAACTATCAATTTTTTTTATTGCGAACAAGAATTATTGCGACATTTAAATCGATTGAAATACTAACTTTGTTTTTATTATGTTTTATATTTTAATAGCCATTACTTAAGATAATATTCAGTTTATTGGTGATTATTTTACGAACCTAAAATACAAAATAATGCAATAAAAGTGTAATTAACATTCAATATCCACATGTTAATAGCTTGTTTCATTTGGGAAACATTGTTTCAATTAACCATAAACTCTTTAAAGGATTACGTAGGTAGACATAATGAGTAGGTAGACTACGCATAAAATTGGACATTGTGTTGAAATTTTCAAAGAAAATTTCAAATCCCGTATAATTTTTTTTTGTAGCGTCTTTTACTTACACAAAATATCCTATTAAAAATTGTGTCTGATGTAACTGTATTTTTTATTCTCTTTTGAACTCTAATTTAGTTTCAGTGTATAAGAGAGACATAATAAGACTAAAACGATTTCTTCTTGTAGTCCCAATCTTTATAAATGGAGTAATATCATTAATGAATGACGTCATTGAGGAACATCACCAAAAATTATGGTGAAAATGATACGTTACAGTGCATATGATACGTTCGCAAGAACTTTCGTAACACCTTTTTGCGTTAATGTGTCCGAGAAATATCTAATTAACGATGATTGGAAGTGATTAGAGTCGATTTGTCCTAATGACAGCAAATGGGATACCGTGTGGTCATAGCAATTACGTCCGTCCGTCCGTCCCTTTTGTAGGAAATTCGCCTCATTCATTATTTTCAGGGTTCCATGCGATATAAAAGTTTAACTTCATAAATTTTTGGTGTATAATTTATGCAGTAGAATTCTGAGACATAATAAAAAAGATAATTTCTTTGGGGATGTAAAAAAATAAATATACTTATTGGAAAATCATATTTTAATTTTAATTAAAAAAAAATACACGATAAACAAGTACCGCATCATTTCCTAAATCTGAGTATATTTTTTAAAGTCCAGGGAACTTTACACACTGCGACTTAGTATTTGCAGTACGGAACACCGCCTTTTATTCTGATTCTAACTTGACCATATTATTTCACTATTTACGGCTTCTTATTCGTGAAAGGACCATAATGGCGGATAAACGGTGCCGTAAACAGCTCGTTGATAAATATCTCATTATTCTGAAGCTAATGACCAACGAAATAAGGTCCACTTATGTAATAAATAAATATCTTTAAGTATTTTATAAGTATTGACGTGATTATAACATTCACCCACTTTCGTGCTCGTTTTTTGTATGGCGTTCAAATGTTAGTAACAATGTATTGTTTTAATAAATAGTTTTGATTAGTTTAAACAAATCTATAAGTAGGAAGTCAGTGTTTTTATCAAGTAAGCATATCAAAGTTTATAACCGGATTTTTTCACTAAAAAATATACCTACCTAGATACATAGTACCTAAGAAAAATCACACACTAAACCTAGTTATCGAAATGAAACAAACGTAAAAATAGGCACTGACCTTACATACAACCCTATTTCGTCATTGCCCAATAAATAAAATTCCTAGTTCAATAAGATTCAACTTCGTGTGACAAAACGACATCTAATTCAGTAAGACAAGGGGAGGGTTAAGTCTCGGTTGTAGCATTTTATCGTAACCCTAAATAATAGTGATAAAGTGCCGAATAAAAAGATTCCGAAAGATAAATATGGCGTGGTGGCGTAGAGGGCATTTTTATCGTTTTGATAATAAAATATCGCTTAGCACCACAATAAAGTGGCAGCGTTATCTCTCGTCGAGGGAGGCCTCGATCCCTCAGAGGCCTTGGTCCAGGAATGTGCTGATAGCATTTAAAAAAAAGTGTTTTTATAAAAGTGATGTGATGCTTTTTGTACGATAATATTTTGATAGCGCTTGCAGTGTAGGGTTATTTTTGTACTGAAAATTTTGTTTTTATTTTTGATTTTTTTTTTTACAATTATGCTCTATTACACAAACATTGTATAAAATTTGATAACAAACTTTAATTATCTTCTCTAACTCGATGCATGGTACCGGGTAATTTTCAGACGTCTAATTCTATAAAAAGTAGGTACGTACCTAAGCCAAACGAGATTACGTCAACGAGATGCAATGACGTACAAAGGTGACCAAAGTCCACGCACTATACTCATCAGCATATTTATATTGTTCACCTCTGAAATAATATGTATAAAAAAATATAATAATAACGCTATACTCACGGCCCCACAGTAGGTTTCCCTGTGTCATGGGCTCATGGGAAATAAGTACCCAAACATAAAACCAGACAGAACAGAAATTTAAATTTATCATTAAAATTTCGTCCCGCTGGGAATCGAACCGAAGACCCTTTGAACGGCGCCGGCGGTCCGGCGTGGTAACCATTGCGCCATATTAGTCGTCAACTAATAAATATTACCTATTAAAACATCCTAATACAGAATCAATACATCGCAGCAATAACCAAAAATTTTTTACCGTCATTCCAAATCGATTAAGTTCATTTATTTAAACATCCGCCGGCGCGATGCGTCATAATCTTATAAAAACAACGGAGCATCACGGGCTCAATCTGTGAAAACAAAGAGTCATCATCGATCATTTGAGATTCGGACCGTTGCAGCGTTGGGGCACCGGTGACCGACGTTAACCGACGGTAAACCGAACCGTGCTCCGAAATTACGGGCCTAAGAAAACAAGAAAAAATCACCCGAAGATTTATTTAAGGGAGCGTAAAGATCTGTTTATGGTATGCGTCGGTAATTAAGGGGCGGCGCGCACACGTGCGAGCGCGCAAAAAGAAACAAGAAAAAACTATACCTGTTCCTTTCTCGACAGCGACAGGTCCGCTGACGCGCTCCGTGGACTCGAGGACCCGCAGCTTCTCAAACTTGCTGAGATTTACTTTCTACTGAGACTTCAAAGTCCTACTAATTGTGAGGAACTTACAATAACAATAGATACGTAATACGTTTGTTGTAGTGTGAGCAACAAATTCTGTGCGATATTTAGATGAAACTTGACTGTAATTTAGTTTATCCCTCCAGAATAGACTAGAATTAACCTATGATTTATTAACAATTCTGCCGTTTTTAATTTTTTTGCGTAACTGCGACTAACTGCGTACCGTAACTGAATTGCAAGCTTTAGTCAGTACCTACTGGTGAGCTGTCCTCTGAATACAATGAAATATCCATTTCAAATACAAATAATCATATCTGTTTTGTTTTTAATAAGGATACAAAATTTCAATTTTTTAAGTTGACATTAAATTCGATTTTAACTGAGAAGAGTGTACAAAACTTTGAGCACCGCTAAAGCAGTCCTTCCTTAATGTTATCTTATTATGGCTAAAATGACTTCGG